>JARFXV010001845.1:0-319963 GCA_031761425.1 Cosmopolites sordidus
CTCACCGCTCAGAGCAGGTATCTTCTTTTGCCTCTACGAAGCATTCCTATCTTTTCGAATATAAGGAAGTATATGTCAAAAATGCCCCTTAGTTTCTGCCATTTTTAATGCTTAACAACATTTTAAAAACCCAATTATTTTCTCAAATATTCACTAGAATTTTCTTTGTCAAACAACATGAAAACATTACACGTATAAAAAGCCAATAAAAATGTTATCTCGATGCAATGCAAAATCCTTTGTTTTGTTTTATTTAGACCACCTCTGATCGATTGCTCGCTTTAATTTCCTTAGTTGTAACTAATATTACTCCAAATTAATGGTATGGCTTTCAGATAACAGCTTATAATAACTTTTTTTGGGGGTAAACTGTTTCCACGCTGTTTGAAGAGCAATTTCCGCGCTTACACCATTGTCTCTTGTGCTTAACATTAATGTACATAATCCATTTTCCATTATGTATCATCATGTAATCATCCGCCTTGGAAATGGATCGATTTCATTGCACTTCAATAGAAAATCGTAAAAATTTGATCTATCAAATTTTTGTCAGTTAACTCATGCGGCACCCATATGGCCTCGTTAACCATTTCAAGTTGGCATAATCCCCTTCACACTACCTCCCCGACCTCTCAAATTGTTCTATGCCGATCACTTTCAATTACCGTCAATATTTTATTACCATCAGCGTCTAAAGATCGTGCATAACCGGGTCCCTAAGATTTAAATTATTTTAACGAAACTTTCTGAACCACTTACTCACAGAAAATCATCAACAGCACCCTTACCGCGCACAACAGATACGTTCTTTTGCGTCTGCGAATCATTCCTAGCTTTTCGAATATAAGGAAGTATATGTCGAAAATGCTTCTTAGTTTCTGCCATCTTTGATGCTTAACAAAATTTTAGTATTATTTAAGTATTAATTTAAGTATCCGCTAAAATTTCTTTTGTCAAACAACATGAAGAAATTACAGATTTAAAGTGGATTAAATTAGTGTAATATCATTTAACGCCAAAAACGAGACGAACTCTTGTATCAACCCAATATTATCAAAATGGAAAAATTCCTAAAAAGCAAAAAGAACGCCTCAAGAAATAGATTATGTTAAAACAAAGATGAAGTCAGAAATTGTATTAGTAATTCGTGAACGGCAAAACAATCACTTACACTTTATAGTTTATTCTCAAATCTAAACTTATATAAACTTATATGAAAACGAATTTCAAAGTGTTCAACATTCGTTCGGCCAATACTCACTTATGGCTGGGAATCGTCCATCTTCGCAAAGAAAAGAGAAATGTTTACGGTATTGCATGAAAGAAGAGTACTCAGAAGAATCTTTGGTACTATGAATGGTACCATTACCATAAATTGAAAGATCAGGTCTAACTTCAAACCTAAGGAATTATACAAAGATCTGGATACTGTAGACTATGTAAAAATTCCACGTCTGATGGATTCAGCTCAGGTGACGAGAATGCCACCATGAATGTTATAACAATAGCATAAAGTATGGAATAATTGAAAATAAAATTAAACAAAACTAATCTGGATATACACGTTTTTCTATATTTTCTAAATGTATGATTACATTGATATCGAATAAATATTACCATTTCGTTAAAAAGTTATTTTTGTTTATTTACACATTGAGTATAATCTTCAAACAAATGAGCAGCTTTTTCTTCAACCACTGGGAGGATATCTTGAACACATTGTACAACAGTTTTTTCCAAATTAGCCAAATCGTCTTCTACTTTAGCAATATCATCTGCACATACACTTGGAATATTTGACACAATATCTATTATATTGTTCACGACACCTTCAATGCACTCAACCGGTATGAGCTTGTTCTTACATTTATCTAACTCGTCTGCTTGAGGTGCAAGTTGATTGACCACAATATCATCTAGATCATCAAGGATCAATTCAGTATCAGTTAGAAATTTCTTTTCAGCACTGCCAACGCATAATAGTGAAGCATTCAATGTGTATGTTTCCACGTCAGATATATCCGATTCCACATCTTCGACACATTGAAGGACTTCCTCCATAACTCCATCAGTGTGGTTTTTCAGGTCATCAATTAGTTTGTTTAATTCACTAAATTCAGCATCAATCAATTGTTTGATATATTTATCGGCATTGGCTGTTACGTCATCTAAATCTTTAACAACTTCGTTGATTCCATTTTTGGCATCTTGAATTAATTCGTCGGCGATTACAGTGGCATTCCTTAAGACTTCTTCGGCTGCTTCAATTATATCATCAAATGCACCGTCGACTTTGTGGACTCTGCAGTTCATTGCCTGTTAAAAATAATTATTGATTAGATTAATTCGCTTGAGAAATATATAACATTTTATGGTTTCCAAAACTATATAAAATTGCAATATGTTTTATTCTAAGTACACTACCAAAATTAAGCTTATTGGAGCAGATATTTAGTTTCTAACATCTTATTAGTTTGGCATGACTTAGCCAAACTAATAAAATACTTCTCAATTTTATTATTTTATATTACAATTTTATTATACATTAAGTTAGTATTGGAGTTACTATTGGAAGTTAATATTAGAAAGTCTTCTAAGATATGTGACAAAATAACTTATTTTGAAACAACAGAAATGGCTTGACTATTGTTTGAAATTCAGACATTATTTACAAGAAATTAACTTTTAAATTAACATTGATAATAATTAAAACACTTGGTATTTGTTTCACAATATATTCAATATATTCTCTAATATGTTTCGGCCTCGCGACTATTCTCAAAGAAAGTTATGTATAAACTAAACTAAAGTTTCAAAGTTTAATGGAGGTCGGTTTTTTTTGTCTTGTTAAATTTATGACACTTTCAATAAATTGAGTATTTGGCTTTGGAGTATATGGCCTTTTTAATTTCGGAAATTTCGAAGTAAATTAACAACCTACTTTTAATACATTAATACTTAGAAATATCCGAAATTAAAAAAGCCATATACGACGGTAAAAACCTTCGGAAATACCCCAATTATTGAAAGTGTCATGAATTATCAAGAAAAAAACGACCTCCATTAGACAGAACTTTAGTTAGAAACTTTAATACTTAATAATAAAACTAGATTAATATATATATATATATATATATATATATATATATATATATATATATATATATATATATATATATAAATATGTATATATATATATATATATATATATATATATATATATATATATATATATATATATATATATATATATATATATATATATATATCAACCGTCCAATGAGACAGCAATAGCAACCGTTGGGTTCCACAATCTCATGTGGAACACACAACAACCTGCGTCTCCGCCTAAATGAACACTTGTGTGCAGTGACTTGTGTGCAGTGTTCATTTAGGCGGAGACGCAGGTTGTTGTGTGTTCCACATGAGATTGTGGAACCCAACGGTTGGGTGTCTGATGACACTCAGCTACTGCTGTCTCATTGTACGGAGTCCAAGAAAATCTACCACTACATATATACGCCATCCGACGGGAGGTCGGCGAAAACATGGGTTGTTGGCTGTGGATAGGGACTCCCTATTCTTGATGGTATGGTGTATGTCGGCGCCCTGAAGAGTCTGAACCTCGAGAGACGAAACATATGTCATCCAGTTGAAGGGATAGGTGGGCTCCTTCCCGGTCAAGCAGCCAACAAAAGTGTTCGTATATATATATATATATATATATATATACTAATTACTATTAACTAATGTCGAACAGGAATGTCGACATTAGTTAATAGTAATTAGATTAGTTTGATACATTGAAATATTGAAACAGCCTTATTTCTCCGAAAGACAAATTACATATTTCAAATCTAAAAATGGCAAGATAATATACTTTACCAAAAATTAATAAACAATTAATGAAACCAATTGAATCAGCCGTTGATTATCCAACATTCTCCAACACCAAACGGACTACCTTCCTGTTCTATGATAAACTCAATTAATAAGAAAAGTGTCTTGGTGTCGTTTGACGTATCATCAGTTTTCGAGTGTACCGATTCCACATGCTTTAAAATACCTGAAGGAGTTACTCAAGTTAAACGGTTTCAATAACAAGATTGATTCAAACTATATCTCCCTAACGAAATTACGTTTGAAAGAAAATTGTTTTCAGCTTAATAATAGGTTTTTCGAACAACAAGAAGGAACGGCAATGGGCAATCCCCTGTCACCCTTCTTAGTCAAGTTAATCTTGAGCAAATTTGAAACAGAGGCGAAGGATGAATTAAGTTAATTTTCGAGAATATGGCAAAAAATTAAAACTTAGAAGACTTTGTTAAGGACTTAAATGGTAAATCCGAAACCATAGTATTCACATATGAACTCGAGAACAATAATGATTACCATTGTTAGATATTTTAGTAACTAGGAACAATAAAAATAGGTCAGATTTTGATATTTTTAGAAAAACAACACCACTTCGATATACATTCCTAACGAGTGGAACCATAGCTTCCATAATAAGATGGCTAGTTTAAATTTTATCGTAGATAAATTAATCAATTTTCCTTTAAACAAATATAATTATAACAAAGAATTAAAATTAATTATGGAAGTGTTCGAAATGAATGGTTATAATAGAAATATTATAGATAGGTCACTAAAAAATATAAGTTTAGATAATTATTGAAAGAATCTTTGACTTTTCCAATAGGAGCGGATCAAAAATTTAGTCCTGGTAATATCGTTTGATGCCCAATTAATACGAACGTTATTCAAGATTTTGAAAAAAAGAGATTAAAGTACTACAATCCAAATAATAAATTAAAAGTAGTCCTAAGTAATCCAAGTGATAAGATAGATCAAAACAGTTATTAGTCAATATTGTAATCGAACGTATGTTTAGCAAACTAAAAGAACCGTATTAAGCATATATAAAGAACACATTGCCTAAACTGGGTATGGGAAAAATGAAAAATCTTGTGTTGCCCATATGCACTCGACCATGACCATAAAATAGATATTAGTAATTTAGGCCTTGTTAAAACTTAAAAGTATTATAGGATTTCGAATGCGCATGAAAGCACGGAAATAAAAAAATGTAAAAGAACCATGAACCGGAATAAAGGATCTATTCCATTCAGTCCACTTTTTCAATTAATAATGTAATGCTTAATTAACTTCACGATTCAGGATTTTTACACACTTCATTAGATACGGTTGCCATATAAATAGAACAAAGTGCAGTTTTGGAATTAGATTGAATCATCTCCTGATGAGACTAACATGGTTAGCGAAACGCGCGTCAAGAAATTAAAAAAAGTGATTTCATATTTAGTGGTAAATCTCATCGAGTTTAGAATGAAAAATGACAACAATATGTCACAACTCGATAAAGATAATATTGTATGAAATTGGTAAATAAGTTTATTTTCGGAATGTTTTTCAGACCCAAATGATTTGTGGCTTTTATGCAAACGTTTCACATAACCATACAGATTTTTCTTTTTATTTAATTCGATAATATTAAAAAAAAAAGGCGAGCAAGTAACGGATTTTTCTAAAGATATATGGTTTGTAAATGAAAATGATGTTTTAATCGAATGCGATTGATAACACAATAAAGCTAAGCCAAAAGAAATTTAGGAAATAATTTTACAATGGAAGCTAATTTAACGTATACTAAGGAAAATCATAATTTACTCAGGATTTGTTCGAAAACTGTTTACGTTTTGGCTACATGTTTGTACGGGTTTTAATTATTTACACTATCTAAGTGGATCTAGATGATATCAAGTAGAAGTGGATCAAGTGGATCAAGTAGAATATCTTGAAAACGTAAGCACAAATAACACGGGAAAATATAGATTAACAGAGAATAATTTTATTTAGTTTTGTTTTAAAATATATTTTTTAATTAAATTTTCCGTTAAATATATTGTATTTTACTCTAATGAAGTAATGGTTATTCAGCACTGTTACTTAATCATTAAATGTTGCGTGAATAAACGACATTATCACAGAAATATATGAAATTGAACGGTAAGGTGATTTTATCTCACCAATCAAAAATATGAAATATGATACTAGATATTTTCGAAAAATTACAATGGTGAAATTTGAACATTTGTATTAATGGAATATCTAAATCACTTAAGATTTAAGATGAATTATGGAACATCGATCAATACGCAAATGACTTGGTTTTAATAAAGACAGACGAATATATGTACATATATGTATATGTATGTATCTGTATGTATGTATATATATATATATATATATATATATATATATATATATATATATATATATATATATATATATATATATATATATATATATATATATATATATGTATATGTATGTATATGTATGTATATGTATGTATATGTATGTATATGTATGTATATGTATGTATATGTATGTATATGTATGTATATGTATGTATATGTATGTATATGTATGTATATGTATGGATATGTATGGATTTGTATGTATATCTATGTATATGTATGTATCTGTATGTATGTGTATGTGTGTGTGTATGTGTGTGTGTAAGTATGTGTATGTATGTGTATGTATGTGTATGTATGTGTATGTATGTGTATGTATGTGTATGTATGTGTATGTATGTGTATGTATGTGTATGTATGTGTATGTATGTGTATGTATGTATGTGTATGTATGTGTATGTATGTGTATATATGTATGTGTATGTATGTGTATGTATGTGTATGTATGTGTATGTATGTGTATATATGTGTATGTATGTGTATGTGAAATTTTGATAGTTTCTCACTTCGTGTATCTGGTAGCGTTAGTTGAAAAGATCTGGAAATCAAGGTGTTTTCTACTACTTGGATCTGAGAAGAGTGACGATCGAATTTGGCATTAAGGTATCGATCGGTGTGAGTTGGCTGCCTATGAACTGTGTGTTCGAGGGTTCCAAAAAGTTATCTTGTGATGAGAAAATCCAAAAACTGTAGTTTCCTATCCTGTTCGACTTCCAGGGTGAAGTGTATTCTGGAGTGGATTTCATTTAATTTGTTAGGAAGTTATTAAGAAGTTCGTTGCCGTAAGACTATATTATAAATATATCATATATGTAGCGTTTCCAAAGTTTGGGTTTTAAAGGGACGTTGGCTTTTATTTCGAAGTATGTCTTAAACAGATTGGCTATAACAGGCAATAGTGATGATCCCATTGCAGCACCGCCGGTTTGTTTGTAGATCTGCTAGTTGAAGGAAAAATATGTGTTCTTCAGGTAGTGTTCGGAGAGTTCACCCACGAGCACATTATATTGCTGCTTATCCTGTTAAAGAATCTACGGTTCGTACTTCAGTGGTAGAAAAGATTGGAGTGTAGTAATTTTATAGACGTTATCACGTACCAAATATGATAAAACATGTATTTATTTTGTTGATACCGAAAAAATTAGTCCCTTTCCCACTATATTATTGGCCACTATAATATGGGCCGCACTAGATACACTATACTGTCGAAGAAAGGCGTTTAATTTTGCAATTGAGAAGCCAAAATTGCAAATCTTATGCATTTATTACGAATGTAATAAAACGATCATCATCAAGTGTGATTGTTAATGTTTTGAAAGAATCACATGTGACCCAAAACAACCAGAAAAGGAGACGAGAAGAGGTCTAAGAAAAACGAGTAAAAAATGGATTATCGTTTTTGTACGTGAGGCTTTGAAGGGATATCTTTGCTACACCTGTCGTTATAAAAAACAAATATTGACCTATGTATCAACGCCAGAACCATTAGGCGACATTTACAAGAGAAGACCTATGCGGCACAGTCACCAGGAAAGTTCCGTTTTTAAGCGAACAGAATATAGCAGCGGTTATTGGAAAAAACGTTATTTTTAGAATTGTATGTAAGAAGACGTATGAATGAAGAATTTAATTCACATAAAACTTTAGGCATAGAGAAGCATAGCGGTTATAGCATAAAAGTATGGGGATGTTATATAACAGAGTAGGTTCAATATTTTGGATAAAAGAAGATGACAAATAAAATCTTAGGATTCTTAGAGACAATTATGCCAGCTAACACTGAAGAGAATATGCCTTTACAGTGGGTCAACTAGCAAAACAATGGCAAATATATGGCTCACGTGGTTAAGCAGTGGTTCGAGAGGAAACATATTAAAGTGTTAGACTGGGCTCCACAGTCTCCCGATCTAAATCCGATGGGGAACTTTTAGAGAGAACTAAAAAGATGTCTTGTTGGTAAAAAATAGCAAACAACGAGACATTACGGTTAGAAATTCAGGCAGCTTGGTTTTCAATACCGGTAAAAGCACACCTGACATCTATTCGACTCCATATCAAAAAGATCAGTAATTCAGAATAAAGGCCATACTACAAAGTAGTACGCTTGGGTAATTATATAGATTAAATAGTTTTAGAGAATTACACATTTTAGTTTTTTATGATTTGTAATAAAAATTACTCTTTGACGACGTATTTTTTTCTCAATTATGAGTAAAGTAATTGTACGACTGCGGTATGAATAGAGGAGGAATTAAATATAACCAAAAGCATAATTTATGATTTTGCCAAAGAATTTAACCAAACGGAGAGTCTGTGCTCGATTTATTCTTCGCTCCTTAAATGAGGACCAAGAAATTGTTCGAGTTGAACAATGCAAGGACCTTATTAAAACAGCCAAATAAAACTGCACATTTCTGGAGTCGATTACAGCTGGTGATGCGACTTGGCGCTTCAAATACGATTCTAAAACAAAGCCCCAAAGGGCTACGTGGAAGTCCCCAGACTCTCCAAAATCGAAAAAAAAAAACACGAAAGAAAACAATGTTGATTTATTTTTACGATTCTAAAGGTATTATGTTTCGGAAATTCGTTCCACAGGACCAAAATTTCACTAATGAATATTATTTGGGTGCTATGGAGTGTTTGTGGAAGAAAATTGTTCGAGTGAGGGGCGAACACCGAGCGCCAGGAAGTTGGTTTTTGTTTCAGGATAATGCAACACAAGACCATCGCTGTTTGTGAATTTTTCATAAAAAACAAGTCTGTGTGCTTACACATAGTGTGTTAACACACTCCATATTTACCTGATTTATCTCCGTGCAACTAGTTCTTGCCCCTGAAATTCAAAATAGCCATGAAAACAACGTTTTATGACAGTGTTATATAAGTCCAAGAAGCCGTGACGACGGTAATTACAGTGATTCCGAAAAACGACAAAAAAAATCTATGCTGGCATTGGTTGAACCTACACAGAGATGTATTGATGCGAAAGGGATGTATTTTGAAAAAATGTACATAATTTTAGCAATATAACTAATTGTTTTTCTTTATTAAAAATATTCCGTTATTTTTTCAACATATTGTGCAATATGCATTAACATGTAATGAAAAGAAAAACCTTAATAATATTGTAACCTTAATGTAATATAGTGTCATAACACGCCATTGCTAATTTGAAATAAACATGCTTTGAAAGTTATTTGTCACGGAACAGGGTTTTATAGAAAACTGAATCTTACCTGGAAGCCTAAAATAACCACAGCAAATATTGTTACAATTTTGGTTGTCATCTTGGGGTTTTTTGCACTACACTGATGGTACATCGATAATTGCACCAGCTTAATATACTGCACATTATCTATAATAGTTGATAAGTTTTTTTTTAATTTAATAATGTCGTTATTCAATGATGTGGGTGAGTGATACAAAATTAATAATAACCAATTATTAAACTATATTGATTATGATGTATTACAACTTATCTGGATAATTTGTTTCTTATATCTGATAATTTTTTTGCAAACTTCATTCCCAGTTCGTAGAGTCTGTATGAGTTTCCTTTTAATACTGTACTAATAATAACTGTACTATACTAATAATAATCCACATCAGTAAAGTTTATCTTATTTTGAATATTCTGCAACAACCAAAATAAGTTCTAACCCAAAAAAAACTGAAGTCGATGAATATCCAAGATAAAGTAAAACATCCCATTCTCAAAACTTAATGAGGTGTAGAGTTTGGCGTTGACATGGATAAAGATATTTAAGTTTCATTCAATTAGCAATTTGAAATGTTTTACTACAAGGTGTCCCAAAAGAAGGTTTTTTTTTGATATAGCTATATAAATAAAAGATAGACGCCCATAAAAAAAACCTTAATTAATTACTGAAATAAACATTTTTAGAAAATTATTTTTTAAAAATAATGTCATCCAAATGTAAACCATCACGTTCACCTTACTCATCTAAACGAACAACAATTCCTTGCGATGGGTCGGCACATCATATCTGGAATGGCTGCCATTTCGAGTCGGACATTTTCTTTTAACTGCACCAAAGAACCTGGTTTGTTGGCGTAAACCTTCAATTTTAGATAGCTCCGCAAGAAAAAACTCATGGGGCTCAAATCAGGACTACGTGAAGCCCAATTTATGTCACTTCTCTTGGAGATTAATTGGAAAATTTCACGAACTCGTAGCAGAGACGTATTGGAAGTGTGTGACGTTCTGCCGAAACCATGTTCTTTGATTATAATCAGCAAAGTTTTGCAGTTCAGATACCAAAGAATTGTCCAAAATTTCCATATTATCCTCTGAATTGACGGTAACTACGTGTCCCCCGCCATCTTCAAAAAAGCACATGTCGATAATGCCTTGCGCTGACATTACAGTCCATACAGTGACTTTAAGCGAATTTAGGGGTTTTTGATGCTTGTGTTTCGGGTTTGTTGCACTCCAGTAATGACAGTTATGCTTATTCAAAAGACCTTTGAGATGAAAATGAACCTTGACCTATCCTTCTGACAGAAGTTTCAAATAATTTTACTTGTTAAGTTAGAAATTATAGCTTCTCTTGGAAATGTTAAAAAAAATTGTCGGCGATTTTTTAAAATGGATGAACTTATCGAACAACAAATTTGGATTAAGTATTGTCTAAAGATTTTTTCTGATGCATTTAAAATCTTAACAAAGGTTATAGAGATAAAGCTATGCAAAAAAAAAAGTTTACAACTTGTAGAGGGACTTTAGCGATGGTAGAGAAGCAGAAGAAAAATGAATCTCGTTCAGAAAGGCCTTCCACGTTAAGCAACGAAGAAAAAATTACTAAAATCAGAGATCTTGTAATATCTTGTATAATCATCCATTAAGTATTAGAGATATTTTACATAGTACTGGATTATCATTTGGGTTAATTGAATCAATTTTGAAGAACAATTTTCGCATTGTTCCAAAAACACTGATTTTTTTTTGTAAAACATCGTCGTGTTGAAGTTACCAAAGAGACACTTACTTTAGCTGATGAAATTCTGAAATACATAATTAATGATGATAATACATTGATCTATGCTTATGATCCAGAAATAACAATTCGCTCAAAAATTAAGCGAGTATCGTGCTGAAGATGAACCAAGGTCGAAAAAGCCGGTAAAAATAAAAGTCTTAAAAGTTAACTTTTTTATCGATCATTAAATAATATTATTTAGGCGTTCTGGGAAAACAATATGATGTTCAATGTTGCAAAACGCTCAGTTACCTGATTAACGAATTAAAGCCTCTGTCTGGCATCTTGATGTTTTAACTCTGGCATCAGTTGAATTTTGCATGGGTGCAGTTTTAAATCCTTGCACATTTAAAGCATGCACTCGCTTACCAACGGAAAGGTCCAAATTGTCATGAATAGACTGATTACCATTTCCACATTTTTATCACATTTGTCCTTGGTTCAACCGGTTTCTTTAAACTTCTTAATCCATTTCCTGAAAGTTGCGTAACATCTTTACTTTGTTACACAAACCACGATAACTGCAAAATTTTACGAAAGCTATGTTACGCAAACCTCGATAACTGCAGAATTTTGATTTTTGACCGGCTTTGACGTGGTTTTTTCGACCTTGGTTTATCTTTAGCACGATACTCGCTTAATTGTTGAGCGAATTTTTATTTCTGGATCATAAGTATAGATCAATGTATTATCATCAGTAATTATGTATTTTAGAATATTATCAGCTAAAGAAAGCATCTCTTCGGTAACTTCAACACGACGATGTTTACAAAAAAAACAGTATTTATGAAACAATACGAGAAAACACATCAGATAAACCTAAATTGTTCTTCAAAATTGATTGAATTAACCCAAATAATAATCCACTAATATCTACAATATCTCTAATACTTAATGAATGATTATTCATTACAAGTTAGTTGATTTTAGTAATGTTTTCCCCGTTGCTTAACGTGGAAGGCCTTCCTGAACGAGATTCATTTTGCTTCTGCTTCTCTGCCATCACTAAAGTCCTTCTACCAGTTGTAAACATTTATTTTTTCATAGCTTCATCTCCGTAACCCTTTGCTAACTTTTTAAATGCATCAGAAATAATTTTTTATACAACACTTAATGCAAAATATGTAAAAAATTTAATAAATTAAATAATAAAATTATTCATTTTAAAAAATGGCTAAAAAAATGTTTAACAGTTACAAAAGACGCTACAATTTCTAACTTAACAAGCGAAATTATTTGAAACTTTTTGACAGGTCAAGGTCATATCAACTTCAAATATATGTTGTTAGATCACTACGTAAAACGCACGGGTTTTTAAAACAAAAGTCACCTTATTGTTTGATCATAGTAGAATATCTATTAATATCAAAACGCTCTCTGTACATATTTCTTTTTGTCATAATTCCATTTAGTTTTAGAATTAGATTAAATCATGCGTCGAGAAGTTTCAAAAAGTGATTTGGTGTTTAGTGGTAAATCTCTTCGAGTTCCGGTATTATCCTTTATTCTTCTTTATTTAGCCCCTTTTTTCCAGTTTCTGACACCTGCTAAATTTTTTATTGCATTACCACCTCTTTCGTCCTTCTTTTCCTTTTTTACCAATAAGACCTCTGTAGATGACTAATTTTGATACCATCTGTCTTCCAAGCCGTTCGACATGTCCCAAGAATATATCCCTTGTGATTGAATATGGATGGTAAAGTTCAGTTTTCATAAAAATCTGACACTGTTTATTTGTTCAGTGAATAAAACTGTCTTCTTTATTTACTTTCTGTCTCTTACTATATCTTTTTCGCCTTTTCACCATTAACTTCATCTGCTTTATTAGTACCAAGATCCTACTGGCAAATGTCTGACAATAGCGACTTCCATCAAAGATTCCTTTTAGCCATCTGTGATCATCCATTTTTAGTACATGATGAAACCGCAAGAGATCTTTTCTCCCAGTCACTTCCGTTACCACCTCTCGAGTATCTTTTATAAAGGATATTTCAAATTGAGCGGTTTTCTTAATTGTTGAATAAAACACAGAATTTGCTTTGATATCAAAATACTTTTTATTGATAATTGAAGCATAGTGAATAACATTTAACCCTCATGAGGCTATTTCCCGATTCAAAAGCACATAGGTATGCCATACCCTTATGTCTTTGATTATTAATATCTTTTTAAAATCAAGTTTTCAATAAAAATACTATAGAAAATATAATATTTATGATTTACTTACCACAAACTGTGTCAAGATCGAAAAAAAAGACAATTTGTGCAAATTGTTAAAAAATTGTAAAATATAACGTAATAATTGCTGATTTCTTCAGTCGCCCCCAATCAGTAACCGTCTCGCGAAACCAAACAGTTCTGACGTTCCGCCGAACTGAATGTTCAGCTGAAAAAATTACCAAAAGTACGATCGCACATATCGGCTTTTTCGGATGAAGTCTGCATTACTATGCAGCTCACGCCATCTTGTCTTGTACGTCCGCAACAGTCAGAAAGCGCGAACACGTCCATGATCCGCCCAGGTCCGCTCTAGGTACCAGGTATGCACGAAAAGTTGCAAGTAGACTCGTGAACAATAAATGTAAAATATTCAAAAAACAAGTATTTTGTTTCCGTGCTCAACTTGCTCACCTTGCAAGTTTTCATAAATGTATTGAATTGCAAGATAACTACGTTGCAAAAAAAGAAGAGTTCTCAAAAATATTGTCTTTTCTTTATCAGACAAAGACTTCTCCATCGATCCTAAACTTTTCTGAAACACATATAACCTTATAGAATCTCTTAATAAAAGTGCATTTTTAATATTTATTTACACATTTACTTATTCTTATCAGTTCTAAAAACCGAATAACTGATTTTTTGCTTTCCAAAAAAAAAACCGGATACTTCAATGAACAATATTTATTTAAAAATGTTATCATAAAGTAAGGAACACTTGTGTACTTAATATGTGTTCTAAAATGTATAAATTATATGTTATTGTTACCTCAAGCACCATATGTTACTAAGCATAAAAGATAAAAGTTTTTTTATATCTATATATAAAATCAATATCCGCGTTTATAATAGTATATAGTCACGAGGAAGCTATTAAAATATTGAAAATAAAACATTTCCCTCTCAAGCAATTAACCATGACTTTATACTTAACCTTTATCCCACACGAAACCTACTATATATATATATATATATATATATATATATATATATATATATATATATATATATATATATATATATATATATATATATATATATATATATATATATATATCTATATATATATATAGAGTTCCTATACACTATTTTCCTACGGAAATATGGATTCATAACCGACGCCGCTAAAAATCCTTTGTTTTTAAATAACTTTTGAAGAAATAGGTGCAATTTTTTTCTCCTTAAAATGAAGCCTATTAATCATATTTGGCTTATTTAGTTTCCTAGGGACGGTCTATCCCTAACACAGTAATGCTACTTTTTTTTATCGATATCGATATCTATTAATAATATTTTCGGATAGCTTAAACTTTAAACAAAAAAGTTCGCTTGATTGACATCGATGAAATGAACTGTTCACCATATTAAACAAAAAATTGTTCAATATGGTTTTAATTGAATAATTTTGTCTGTCGGTTCAACATGAGCTCCTTCTACTCTTATGCATTTCCTAGCTTTAAGAATTGAAGATTGTTGGACTCTCCACAATGCCTCAAAATTAGTCTTTATTTCGCGACAATGAAAATTATTCATTTCAAATAATTTTTCTCGATTGTCTATTGGATTGGCATAGACCAAAGTTTTTAAATAGCTCCACAAAAAAAATCTATTGGATTTAGGTCAGATGATCGAGGAGTCCAAGCTACTGGTCCTCCTCTACATATCCATCGAATTTCGAAGTATCTGTTCTCAAACTACTAGACTAAAATGTGGTGGGGTACCATCAGGCATGAACCACATATTATGTCGTATTGCCAGAGGTAGATCCTCTAACAATTCTGGTAAATTGTTTTGAAGAAATTCAAAAGTTCTCCAGTTAACTTTATTGGCAATACAAATGATCTAATGAAATGTTGCCTGATAATTCCGACCCATACGTTGATGAGTTCAAATTGATGCTGATGATGCGTTACAATAGAAGCATGGAGGTTTTCCTCTGGCCATAAATGCAAACTATGGGAGTTTATGATGCAGTGGATTTTGAAAATCCAGCTTCGGCACTAAATAGAACTGAACCAATGAAATTTGTATCGTTTCTATGCAGGACTAAAACCCAGTTAGAAAATTTCATCCTCCGCAGAAAGTATTCACAAGAAAAGTATGGACTTTTTGAAATGGTACGGATGCAACTGTTGCTGTCTAAGGATTCTAGAGACCGTTGATTTTGAGCAATCAAACTTAACAGCCAATTTTCGGAAACTTGTTAAAGTATCTGCTTCTGCGGCATTTAGGATATTTTCTTCAACACTCTCACCGCGATGGATTTGATTTCCACCATTGTACAAGCCACGTACAAGTAAAAAATAAAACACCGTAGTTTTTACCTATCTCTCTCAAACGACCATCCACTCGTTCAAGGCCTTCTGGCTTGTAGAGCATTGCACGATGCAAACCCGTATATTAAATGCATGTCGGCATATTCAGCAAACGTAAATTCCATTTATAATTGACTAACCAAGAAGAAAAAGAAGAGAAAAGATCGAAAATTTTAAAACACTCTATTTTCAACTTACGTAGCTTCATACGATGAACCTATTCCTTGTTCATTTTGGGTAGCTTGGTTTTGTCCAATCGTTGGACATGGCTAAACCATGTTTATTACTTTCTCTTATTATCTACTGTCAGCCACTATCAACTCTCATCCATTGCATAATCTCATCATTTTGGAATGTGTCTGTTCTGGATTCTCATAATACTTTCAAGCTACTTCCAATACCTCAACTTCAATGTGTTCCATTTAGCCTATAGCTTTCCTAGCGTGTATTATTCTTTTTGTGATCTCCATGTCACCTTTTAATGTTTTGTCGAACTCAATTTCTAAACATGTTGTATTCGTTGCAGGAGTTTATATACTGCATTTCTAGCTGAATATTGGATGCTTCTGCTCCTACAGCGAGGTACTAAGTTTTCTGTGTATTCAGTTCCAGTCTCCATTTATTGTATTTTTCCCGAAGCTTTCAAGAAATATATTCGGGATCACCTTTCCCATGTACATCAAAAACTTAGTCATGAAAATTTAGTCAAGATGTATAATCATAAGTTTTATCCATAAGCATAAGTTCATACAAGTTTCATATCCATACCGTGTATTTTCTTTTATTGATCATGTATTGATATTAATTCAGCTCTTTAGTATATTGTATATAGTATGGATAGCACTCGTCAGTCATAGCGTAAACTGGTATTTATGAGAAAATGTTTCTATTATTTATATTGGGCCGTCGTATAAGTTTTCCAGTGTTTATTTTGCATGGTATTTTCTTTATTTACATTTAGTTCATGTTAGTTTCCTCTAATATTTTCCATACTTTTTTCATAACAACTGTATGGTACGCTTTTTGAAAATCATGATATTAGATGTGTATGTTAGTGATGTTCTATTATTTATTTTATCTAAAAGACATTATCAGTGTATATTCTTTCAACTCAAAATGCGTCCTGCTCCAGTTCTTCTTTGTCTCTATATTCAAATACAGTTAGGTCTCTCAATATGCTTCGACAGAGGCCGCATAAAGTACTGGTCAATAAAATTCCTGCGCAGTTTGAGTAATCTAATTGCTGAGATATATGCCATCTTCCACTATTTGGGCATCAGTACTTTCGTTGGAGTAATTAATGATTTTTGATAGTGCTCGGTCCATTTCTTTGATGGTATATATGTTTTTCATTTTCTCACAAGAATTTCCATGATCCTGCACATCTTTTCCCACCTAAATGTGTATTGATTTCTTTATATTTTTGCCCCTTCACTTCCTTTTTTTGCCATAACCAACATACATGAGAAGCAGTACGAATTCCGTCTTTCATGTTTTCCTTTGATGCACACATTTTTGCTTCAAGGAAGCTTTAAGAATGTAATCAAAATGGCTAAGCATTAAACAAATTGCGATAAATTCCTTGCTATAAAATGTTATAAAATGATATTTTATAAAACTTACTTTAGAGTATCTTTTCCGGGGTGAACTTACATACAAGGCTGTAGGTATAAAAGATCTAAAAAAAAACTATACTTATGAATGTTATCGGTATTCATAAATTTATAAACAATATCCAGTGTGCCATCTACTCTTAGTATTTCAAGCTTTATATTCGTTAATGTGTATTTAGAGTTCATCTTGTAGAATTTAGAATTTAGAATCTTCTTTTCTCCTTAGACTCCTTATGTTACAAAATCTCCCATTTGGATCCTCCATTTCCTTAGACCCTTCTCTCAGAGATTAGTATTCAATAATCTCTGATTAAATCACTAACATAATTCTGCTCGAATTGGATCTCATAGATGAATATAACAAATTATGGCAGATTAAAAAAACCTTCTGTAAATACATTTTTTCTCTCTCCAGACAATCTCAAATTAAACTTAACACATTTATGATCGGCGGCTCCTTTTCTCTCACCAATACCTTATGGATAGAAACCCGACTCCCCTTTACTCCCTTTGTGGATTCACCCTTACAGTCTTCCATATAATCCCCTCTTGCTCTATCCTATCCCCCATCCGTTCAAAGTTAAGATTGTGGTGTGGGAAACCTTGAATTCCTAAAAGAATCTGGAGTCTTCCACACAATTTAATCTCTTTGAGGTGAGATGAGATGAGGAGTACATTCACGTACTTCTTCGCCCAGTGCACAATTGTGTTATCCACATGGCGTGGATCTTACGTGGCATGGATCTATATTAATGTTAAGTTGTACCCTGAAACATCTGAATTTCTTCTCAGCTGCAGTAGGTAGTCATTAATGCTATGATATTTGTTAAGTATGATTTATCGTATGACGTGCTCAAAAGTTTTAAATTCGTGCGAGTAGTTGCTTGTTTGTGGCGAGCGAATAAAGCAAACTCGTTTTGCTTTACATGTTTGTGTTTTATGTTTCAAAGTATTTCTATATGTCTGAAGAAATGCTTGCTGTACTAACATACACTTCCAATTATCAGATCAAAACTTATTTTGCAGCTTATTTATTGCCGCAACCAACCTTATTTATTCCATTTTCAAAAAAAATTTAAAATTCTTATGTAAAAACAATGAAAATATATGTAATAATGTATTTAAAACAAATAATAGTTGAAGAAAATTTATTAAAAATATCAAAGCAAAAATAAACAAAAAAAAACATTAAAAAGCTAAAAGATAATTCTTTAAAAGCCAATATATATATATGTATATTTTAGGTATGTATAACATACCTAAAATAAACAGATCTTTCAAGAAAAGAATAAATGAATATATAAGTTTTCTCAGTCAGAAACATAACTCTAATTAAGGTACCTTTTGGAAGCTTATTCGTTCTTAGGTCGTTTAAAGGGAGACTTGGAGACGTTGCCGCGAGTTTTATATTCTCTAGCTGAGGTTGGTAATCGAGATGGCTTTTCCTTTAGTTTTCTTAAAAGCACGCAATGCCAACTAAGTAACCGTTCGCACCCGCTTCGTCTTTCTACTCTCAACACCTTGTTCGGCATGATACCCGTTGGGCCATAGCCCCAGATTCCTGGACGGCGTCCTGGTTACCGTTGTTCTATTATGGCTTAGTGTTATGTTAGCCCTTTTCAGCTTTGTCAGCTAGTCTTTCATTTTATTCTTGAGAGAAGTAATGTAGCGTTAAAAACTTATCGGCCGCTACAGATAATACTCTCGTGCAGATATTTTACCTCAAAGCATACCGAGATACTCCGCGCAGAACACGGAAACAGACAAAAACCTCGCTTCATGCTGATCACTCGTCTCCATACCAAAAAGATGGACAGCGACTACTAGTCGACGCCGCAGAGAGTCCAGGTTAAATAATCCCTCCATTAGAGATATGTTTATTAGTTAGCTCGCCCTACACAGACTTATTTTTTTAGAATTTTTAGAGGGTTTTAGAATGCGGACGTTTAGAAATCCGGAAGTTTTAGACTCCGGACATTTTAGATACGGGATATTTTTAGACTCCGTACATTATGGATACGGGACATTTTAGTTACCACACATTTTTGACTCGGTTTATTTATAGTACCAAAAGTTTTGGACCCTATATATGTCAGTAACCGCTCATCTTAGTTACCAGGCTTTTTAATGGCCGGATATTTAAACAGCACCAGAAAGGACGAAGGCCATACTTCATTATATTATTAATTTTAATATTATTACCCATTTATTATTTAATCACTATATGTCTACCATCATTTTGTATTTCTCGAAGGTTAGATAAGATCCCTTACACTTTAACACTGTTCTTATTATGGTTGGTCTTTATTATGCCTAGATAAGTAGGGTAGTTGTAAACATCACATTTAGATTTCCTTCTTTTGTGTTATAATTATTTCATTCTTTTATTTTTATTCTTTGTTTGTAAAAAATAATGTTACCTGAGTCATTTTGGAGTAGGTAAATCTCTTTTCCCAGTTTAAGGTTTTTTTTTGATTCCAAAGAATTGGGTGACGCCATCCGTGACCCACGTCCTAAATGGTTCCAGCGCACGGCTGCCGTATCCATAACCCAAATAAGTAAAAAATGGGTTTCAGTCTGATAAATTAAAATCATTGTTTTAACAGTCATTTCAAAATACTACACGTATAAAACAAAAAGCAAACAACTGAACCATCTGGAAAGTTTAGAAGTAATGCGAAAAAGAAATAATTCGTTTTACAATTAAAAATAATGCGCTTAAAAGATGGGAAAAACGTTTTGAATGACTAAATATACCTGAACAAATCGCCATTTATTGAATTTCTGCAGGCAAGATATAACCTCTAAGTAAATTTCTTAAAAATATATATTTTAATGATAATAATTAAAACACTTGTGTGTAAACCATTTTAAATGGTAAAACATTTTAAGAAGAAAATAACAAAACAGAAGACCTGGAGGTGCCCAAACACGTACATAGGTGAATTTCAAATTGACCATGTTGCCATTTCGTACCCCAATTATAAAGAGATTTTGAATGTTCAAGTCAGGAAAGGAGCTAACATAGACACGGATCACTACTTGACTAGAATCAAACTTAGCTTAAAACCTCGAAAACTTATTCAAAAGAGACTGCTAATACCAAAGTTCGCCCCAACGAAAATAAAACCAGCCCTAACAGAAGAGCTTGATAAACAGCCAGCACAAAACTGGCAAGAATTGAAACAAAAGATTATTAAAACAGCCTTAAAGTTGGTCCCTTTACAAAAACGTAGAAAACATCCATGGTGGGATGAAGTTTGCGAGTAAGCAGTATTAAGCCGAAGTAAAGCATTCAAAGATTGGAACAGTCAAAAAACAGCAATAAACTATAACATTTTTTTGGAAGTAAGAAAAGAAACATCGAAACTAATTAGACAAACAGAAAATATGAAAACAATCAACTTAATGAAATAGAAAAAGATTTCCAAAAAAATAACACCCGAAACTTTTACAAAACATTTAAAACTAAATTAACAGGCTATCAACCCCAAAGTCTTTGCTTCCAAAAGGAAAACGGACAATTAGCTCTAAATAACCAAGACAATTGCAATGAACTTGCGACATATTTTGAACAAATACTAAACTGTCCTGAGCCTTTAAACAAATTACCAACACTAAACCCTAAACAAACAAACCCAGATTCATTACCACCGAATGAAGATGAAATAATTAGGCATATCAAGCAGCTTAAAAATAACAAAGCTTCTGGTGAAGATGGAATCACTGCTGAACTTTTGAAATCCACTGGTCCAGGCACAATCAAGGAAATAACCAAAATTCTACAAGAAGTTTGGCGAACCGAACAGATTCCGGAAGATTGGAAAGATGCTCTAATCCATCCACTACACAAGAAAGGAGATAGAACGGATGTAAACAACTATAGAGGGATATCTCTCTCCCAGTTTGTTACAAGATTCTATCTCAATGTCTACTAGACAGAGCACAAGGACAGTTGGAACCTAAAATTGGTGAATATCAAGCAGGTTTTCGACCGGGCAGATCCTGCCCTGAACAGATACTGAATCTAAAGTTGATCCTAAGACATCAAAAACTGTACAATAAAAATTTCTTCTGTATATTTGTGGATTTCAAGAAAGCATATGATTCTATAGACCGCGAATCTTTATTCCGAATCTTGAAAGAACAAGGACTAGATCTGAAAACGCTGGCAATTATTAAAGCAACATTAACTAACACAAGGTCAAAAGTTAAATTCATGGGTGATATCTCAGAGCCCTTCGAAATTAAAACTGGAGTGAGACAAGGGGATGGACTCTCGCCACTCTTATTTAACCGTGTTGTAGAAAAAGTAATACGGTAGTGGCGTGAAAACAAGTCGGCCCTGAATATTGACCAGCCCATTAAACTGGGGAGAACCAACATCAAAATTGATTGTCTGGCGTTTGCTGATGATCTAGCAATTTTGGCTCAAGATGTATTAACGGCACAGAAACAGATAGAAATTCTAAAAGAAACAGCAGAAAAGGTAGGACTGCAAATTTCCTTTGAAAAGACACAATACATGACCTGGAACAGACTAAGAACACCATTTCTAAAAACAAGATATGGTAACATCAGACGAGTCTCTCAATTCAAATATTTGGGTGAAATAATCATGGAAAATGGGTTGGAAAAAGCGGCCAATAAGGGTAGATGTCAAAAAATGGAAACGGCATTGAGACTTACACAAAATATTTACAACAAAAAATGCCTATCTAAAAGCACAAAACTGAGACATTACACCACAGTTATTAAGCCAGATGGGGCAGAAACATTCATACATAGGCAAGCTATATGGGGCAGAAACATTCATTTTGAATAGAAAGAGAGACATCGAGGACATTGAAAAGAAGGAAAGAAAAATCATAAGAAAAATCCTAGGCCCCAAACAAATAAATACAACAACATACAATACACAGATATACATAGCGATATGAGAAAAAGTAGACTTAAGTTTTACGGACACATAAAACGGATGAATCCAAATAGGCTAACTAAACAAATAGTCGAATTTTATGAAAATAGAAGTAGAGCTAAAGTAGAAATAATTAAATGGATTGCTGCAATTAAAGAGGACCTAAGATCAGCAAATATTACACAAAGTGAAATTCAGGATAGAGGCTGTTTCAGACACAATGTTGACGTTTGGGGGTTGGCCAGAGAGAAAAATGTAGGAAAACTGGAACAACTTGGTCTGACGAAAGAAAAAAAGCTCATAGCGAAAGAATGAAATTAGTATGGGCGCAAAGGAAGGCTAACAACAACAAACGCCTTTAATTGTACTTCGCGTGGTCCACCCGGGACCATACGTGAATAATAATAATAAAACACTTGGTATTTGTTTCACAATATATTCAGGATATTCTCTGACATGTTTCGGCTTAGCAACCATTCTCAAAGAGAGTTATGTATAAACTAAAGTAAAGTTTAAAAATTTTATCTAATGAAGGTCGGTTTTTTTAGACCGTCTCGTTAAATTTATGACATTTTCAATAATTGGGGTATTTCCTAAGTCTGAATGGGTGTTTTAGGTTTTTACCATCTTATGTGATTCTTATTAAGTTCGAAAAATTCAAAAAAATTTAACAACCTGTTTTTATTTCAGCTTTGTATTAATTTGGCATTATTGGAGCTAAAAAAAATGGTTCTGGTCTATACAATGTTCGACAAATCCGGTTTTTCTTTGATTATGTAAAATTGAGTATTTATGTTATACGCTATCTATATAGCGTCACACATATTACATTTTATTTCATATACTCCAGATGTGTTACAAAATGTTGACCTTTCTTTGTTATTATGTAGCATCGATGCAAGATTATTCTTATTAACAGAGATAATATTATTTTCTTCGTTTATATGATTGTGAAAAGTTGGAACTTTATTTATGAATATACTTTAAAGCATAGGGTAAAAGCCGGATCGATGCCTCACTTTTCAAAAAACCTCTATTATTAAAAAACATGTACTTACTGAAAATAATGCAACATGTATATCAAAACATAGGTCTTTGATCTTTTATATAGCTTATTTTTGTAAAGATGGTTTTGAGTAAATTCTGCTTTATTTGACCTCTCAAAAAAAGGGATAGTTAACTGTAACGGGTAATAGCCTAATGTTATCAATAATGCCAAATTAATACATATCTGAAGTAAAAGCAGGCTCTTAAATTACTTAGAAATTTCCAAAATTAATAAAGCCATATAGTAGAAAGCTAACAAACACCCAGTTAGACTTCGGAAACACCCCAATTATGTTAAATGTCATAAATTTAACAAAACAGTCTAAGAAAAAAACCTACGTCCATTAGACAGAATTTAGAAGCTTTAGTTTTGTTTAGTATATAGATTACTCTGAGAGTAGTCACGCCGAAACATGCCCGACAATATATTGAATATATTGTGAAACAAATACCAAGTGTTTTAGTCATTATCATTGTTACTATCTTTCACCAAGAGCTGACCGCACAATCGATCGAAACTATATATCTGTGATCACAAGGAATAATTTGGTAAGTCGAAAAATTGTCAAAATGATATAAATGTGATGCGGTCTGCTCCAATGTCTTATAGGCACTCTGAAAAAGTTGGTAACTTATAACCCTAATATTCTTCGAGTTGTGAAGGTGGGGGTTTATTGGTAAGTGGTAAGATTGTGGTTGTTTTTAGTTAAATCGACATAATTACATTTTTCCGAGTCATCATTTTGGGAAACAACGAGATAAGTCGAATTCCCTTATTTTTCTCTATGAATCTGTGTTGTAAACTGCACTTATTTATTTATTCACCGTGGTAGACTAGTCAAAATCAAGCGTGTTGTTTGTTAAGTCAAGTTATTCAATTTTAAAGGGACGTAATTCACGTGAAATAGCAAGGTAAGTTAATTACCATAGATTGTCTCACATTGATTGTGTATACAATTGTATTTACTTTGGTTACTCGCAAAGGCAAATTATGGCCAAGAAATTACTTTTCCAAGAATACCTCACATAACTCAGACCTTACTCATTTTAGAAATGTCTGTTTCTATCCCTCCTACCTCTACTTCTCCAAAATTCTATATTCTCCCTCAATAATATAAGTTTAGTTTAGCCTTGTCTCCTAACAGCCACACTTCTTCTCTCGTCATTTAATTTATTATAAAACAGAATAATAGCCAACTCCATGGCTGCTTTTTAGGAATAGTTGCGTAAAAAGGCATGCAGGCTTACGACACAGGTTACTGTTATGTATGGGACAATTTATGTACCGGGGAAGGGGGCCAACCAAATTACGTCATGTGTTTTTAAACTATCAAATAATTTGCTCCTCCCAGACACAGAAGACGTCACATTCTACTCCACACTGGAGACACTTGTGGAGGCCAAAATAAAAATAATATATTGGTATGTATGTTTCTTTACGCAGTGCAAAAGTTACCAATAAATGTTGTGAGTCGCAAAATTTTGGTAAGTGGGAACACTCACATGGACTGCGACTCAGACCACGCAATCATCGAAAAGGCAAAAAAGTACATCACTAAAAATTAACCACTGTCATGATTCGATTCAATTTATCCAGTTATGCAAACAAAAAAAAACGATTTATCGTGGTTCCAGTGACAAGGAAGAAGGTTTCAGACTTCAGTTCATTATCTAAAAAAGGCGGACCTTTTATTTTAAAAAAACCGGATACAGAAAATCAAAAAAAAAAATGGAAACCAGTACAGTGGTTTCTATATCGTTAAGAGTCGGAAAATGTATTTTTTAAACATACCCTTGAAAAAATGAATAATTCAAAATGATAAATTTTTGGGGAAGGGGAAAACATTTTATTTTAAATCACTTTCCCCTGATTTCTCTTGCTTCAAACCCCCCAAAAAAAGATATTATCTCTCTATTGCCTTTGATAGATACTGCTTACCTAGGTTAATTTTTTCATGTTTTTGGAATTCATTTGTATTCATTTTTCTTATTAAATGCAACTTTTTTTATGGAAGTATCTCTAATTAACAAAATAAAAAATAACGATGTAGAAACTTATTACTATTATAAAAAATATGGTGAATAACTTTGCTAAGTATGGTGAATAATATGGCAAGTATGGTGAATAACATGTTAAGAGCTGGTATAAAATCAGGTATCTAAAGGAAAATCCTAAAAGAATTTAATTAAATTAATAATCATTTAACCCACTCAATTTAGAACGTTATTCGACTACATTGTTATCAACAAAATGTTTTTCTCCTAAAAATGGATTTACAGGAGTAGTTCAAAAGTAAAAAGTGCTGCCCTGAAAAGTTGCGATTTTCGACTTACCAACTTATTCCCTGTGATCACAAATATATTTTATTGTTTTTTATATTTATATAATGAAGCTACACTGCTAGCGAAACGCGTCCAACATTAATACAATAAAGTGGAAGTTTTTTACAAAAAAATCTAGTTTGTGATGGATTTCCATCAGGTAGAAGCCAACACAATCTAGAAGTTAGTTTGCAGAGTTAAACAAATCGAACTGGAGGCATTAAAAAATGGGAGAGTTATTGGACTAAGTGTATGAATTTGCAAGGTAACGATACTGAAAAATAAAGACCAGCATTACCAACAGTTTTGTGTTTTCTTTATCAGATAGAAAAGTGTTCGATCGACATTCATATGTCACTTGAGTGACCTTCTATATTTAAATGTTCACTTTTTCAATCATCGCTAATATATTAATATTCATACTATCTTTAAGATAATCTCACAAAAAAGCAAATACTGCCAATTGAGTGATTTTAGTGGCAAGATTGCCTCAAATCGAGAAATTTACTTTCCTGGAAACATTTGTCCCAAAAGATTCATTGCGCAAAGTGTTTTATAACAGACCGCCAAGTTTATTTAACCTGCATGTTTACAAAATAAAATTTTTAAATTTGCAATTCGAGAAAGGCTAGCATCACATTTCGATATGCTCTGCACTACTTTTAAGGAATTTTCTTCAGCATCATCGAGAATGTAAATCTCATTTGTGACCACAAAACCAACAACCTCACGTTGTGTAATTCGACTGCTATTGAGTGGTGTAATGAATCTCAAGAATCATCTAATACGTAAATTCAATAGTTTTGTTTGTAAACAAAACCATTGATTTCAGAGAGATTTTTATCACTTTATTACTTACTGCTGTTATCAACAGCGAAATATATCGATAAAACATTTTGACTATAAGTATTTTCAAACTTATCTCTCTTAATCAGGGAATTGTTCTACTTTGATCAAAATACAATGTAATTTTTGCGTGTCCGTGACATCTAGCAGGAGTTTCATATTATTTCGCTTATTAAGTTACAAGTTGTAGCGTCATTTGTAATTGGTAGATATTTTTGTCGATGATTTTGTTAAATTAATTAATTTATCAAGTAAAGAATTTGCAACAAATTTTGTCTAAAAAGTTAAAATTTTTATGCTAATGCATTAAAAATGTTAAGAAAGTATTATGCGATGCAGTCATGTCAAAAAATGTACTCGTTAGCCTGTTTGAAGGAAATACCAGAAGCCGAGTATAAAAACTGTTTCGATAATTGAAAAAGAATGTTTAAATAAGCTGTATTATTGTAATAAGACATTAGTTTGAAGGGGACAAAATAAATTTAGATGAATATGATATGAATGAATAGATATATATTTTGTGTTTTATTAAATAAGTTACTTTACATTTTAATCATAGTAAAATGGGATATATATATATATATATATATATATATATATATATATATATATATATATATATATATATATATATATATATATATATATATATATATTACACAGGCCTACAAGAAGACCTTTTTGTGGTGTCTAGGATTTTCGAACTGATTTTAGCTATATTTGGGGCACTAAATTTAAATATGAAATCAGATTTTCTCTACTTTCTTACATACATCCACTTATCTATAAATGATTTTTTCAATTTAATACATTCAAGTATGAGTGTTCTAAAATTATTATACAAGGATTAGTTCTTGCATATTTGCCTTTGAAAATCCACTAAATGGCATAAGCATTGCCTTTCCGGTAATTAAAGTAACTTTCAGTGCTTGAACTAGAGGTGAGGTGAGTTTCTGACTTCTCGCCATGCAGGGTAGATCGAAGTTAACCTCGCGTGATATTTGTGTTTAGGAAAGAGTTGTTATAAAGTTAACCTAAAACGTACTGTGTTGTTGATTGTTGTATTTGTGTTGTTGAATAGAAATAAAATGAGTTCAAGTAGAAGAAGTTGTCTAAATCATCCTGATGTGTTGTGCTACATATGTGGGGAATACACGTTAAAAGAAAATAGAAAAAACCACAGAGCACTACCGAGAAAAAAAGTTTAAAATTCGGTGTAGCGATGGTTTGGAGAGAACCCAAAAACAACTACGATGACTGTTATTTCTGTCTGGTAAATATTACTGGAATCAGTGGAAATAACCGTAGCAAGTGGACTTATCCTGATTTAGTCTAGAATGAGTTAAATAAATTCATCAAAGATCTCAACCAGTTAAAAGATGCTTCTGAAATACTGGCTTCCAGGTTGAACGACAAAAATTTACTCGAACAATGAACCAAAATTACCTTTTACCGTACAAAAGAAAACGGTTTACTACTATTCTTTTCTCAAAGACAATCTTGTATTTTATCACGAAATTAGATGATTCCTGGAAAAACTGGTATTCCTGAATATTTTGAAAGAAAATGAAAAAAGAATATGGCACAATAACTTTGGTACTCTTGGAGAAGATAAATAATCATGAACATCAATGGATAATTTCTGTAGACTTAAAAATGGCAAACTTCCTCATTGGCAGCAAAGTGGCCCACACCAAATATCCTTGCTTCCTGTGCCTCTGGGATAGCAGAAACCACTGAGTTATAAAAGAGTGGCCTAAGAGAGAAAACATGGACATTGGTGAAAAGAATGGCATTAGTGACCCCTTAGTTGGACAAGAGAAAATCATCTTTCCTCTACTGCATATCAAGCTGGGCGCAATGAAGCAATTTGGAAAAACTTTTGATAAGAATGGATCATGCTTTGCATATACAGGGTATTCGGAAATAATGTTGAAATATATTGGAAGGTGACTCTGGGGATTAAAACATAAAAAAAGTTCCTATAAACATATCCCAAAAATTGTTTTTTAAAGGGGCTAGAGCCCCTTAAAGGAGGAACTCTAAAGTTGGTTTTTTCGCAATATTTTCGAAACTGTTTATGCTAAAGTCGTGAAATTGGGTATAGTTCAATAAGTTGGAATGGAAAACAAATTTTTGTGTTAATAATTGAATATGTTAATCAGGGGCGTCACATGGACGGGCGTCTCCTTGGTAAATGCTGCCATCATTTTTTTGTTTGTATTTTTTTTTTAATATTTTAAATCAAACTATTGAATCGCAAAGATTTTTTAGGTAAAAAGATTCTCTTATTTAATCTCGTTAGGATAGATCGTTTTCCAGAAAACTGTCTTTTTCTAAATTGATTCACGATTATCATGGATATCGAAATGCATCTTAATTATTAATATCAATAATTAATTAATATTAGGCTTTAGCCCCTTTAACAAGCAATTTTTGGGGTATGTTTATAGGAACTTTTTTATGTTTTAATCACCAGAGTCACCTCCCAAAATATTTCGACGTTATTTCCAGACACCCTATATAAGGAAAAAATGTCACACTACTTAAAGAACTTTTTCGGCAGATTTCGTTTTTAAAAACTTTATTTTGAAAATAGTCTACATAAATAGGTATTTATCAAACTACAGCTTAACTAATAATTAACAATATTGAATGTGAATAAATCATTTATAGTTTAAAATGTATTTGCTTTGCATTTCCCACGGGGTCATCCGGTGGCATGATGCTCTCAAGGTAATGCTGATGTTGTGGTTCTCATCTGTGCAGCTTCGAATGTAAGTTCAAGCTGACGCAGTGGTTCTTATGAGAACGGAATACATAACTCCTCCCTCCTTATGATTCGAAAACAATGGTATGTTTTTCCGAATCCACTCCGCTCTGGGGGTGGTTTTTCCTTGTCCTTCTTTTGACGGCTTGCCAAAAAGAATGCAACTTTTCCTTTTGAATTATCACTACAAGTATGGTTAGGACAATGCAAATACCTAAAACAATATAATTTGTGGTTTGTCGATGATTAGTGTTATCGAGGTTTATCGGCTTCAATTGATTTGCCATATTCTTCAGATGGTATATTTCGTCAATATTTATTTTAGTGATATTCGGAGTAATCGAAGTTTTTGTTCCATTTAATTCTAACCATTTTATTTCAGGTAGAATGATTTGTTTTCCTCTTTGAATCTTTAAGTCATTCAGGAATTTATTTTCCTTAATCCAAATTTAACAATCTTCTGGGATTTCTATTAGTGAAGATTTCGATATTTCGAAATATTGATCGGTGTCGTATTAGGCAATCATTGTTTCTGGTTTGGTAGGTAGAATAAAAACTAGTTATCTGGTAATCTGTTCTGTCACTGGTTCTTCAATATTAATTTTGATCGTTCGACAATTTCCAGTCTGATGTCCTGCTATTAGACTGTTCACACATTAGTCATCGGGTAGAAATTATTCCATGCAGAAATGTATCTTCTCGATAATTGGACATGAATTAACGATAAATTGTCTTCTCGTAGAGGTTTGTATCAAATAAGGGTATTTTGGTATAAATATGGTTCGATTTTGGATAATTGGGTAGATGTAATAGAAGATAAGGATTTCAGGCCTCAGTATAGGTACATGTATGGCAAATATTACTTTGCTTTCTAAAAATTCTACTTGAATTCCAAAAAATTGATAATATGACAGTAAATTATTGAATGTTATTATTTGCCAATTGTTATAGATATTATTTAAATAGTTTAACATATTTTTTAATTCCAAACGTAACAGTATGCTGTTATGCAGAGCGTTAACTTTGGTAAACATAATGCCGTCTTCCAAGTTATCTAGAAACATTATTAGATTTTGACAATCTAAATTTAGTTGTGTTGTAATTCCTTGAAAACTTAGGTAATCTTGTATGTTATTAATAATTTGTTGAACTGATGACTCTAATGTATATAAACTTATTTGCAAGTGACTCTTGATTTTTACTTAGAGTTGCCGTAGTTTTGTTATATTAATGAAACTTGTAATCTTAATTTGTCAACTATGGTTTTCCGATTAGACTCTAAAATTGCGATTGCTTCATCATATCGTTTACCATCATCTGAGTCGAGGGTTCCGAATAACTAAATATAAATTTTTCCAATTCCATCAAAGTAATCTCGTTTATTTCTAATGTGAGGGTATATGTTTTCGATTTTGATGTTGCAATTTCTATTAAATATACAGTTCTGAGGAGCAGGTTTTGCGCTGATGCATGATAAGAGATATTGTTCGATGCATTTACTGGTGATAAACTTTCCTTGAGTTAAAGAGAGTAAGCCTTAAGATTACTTAATTTATCGATTAAATGTCTTAAATCTACATAATGTATAAATATGTGTCTATTATCGATAAGTCTGGAATTTCCCAATTGGATTGGTAATATGGGGTTCTCCAACGGATATCAGATCCGTTTGTCAGGTGGATCTGCAGGACCAGATATAACAGGACCGTTGCTGTTTCCTGCTACATTCTGAAAAGATTTTCTTCCATTAGGTTTAGGTTTTCTGAGGGTACTTTTATAGTAGGAAGTTTTATCTGTTATTATTTTGGTGTTAGTTTCATCAATTATCGGTACCTTTTTAAATTTTGGCTTGTCCTTGCTCCTATATTTTGTTTTTACGTAGGCGATCTTTTGATCTTGAAAATCAGGAGGTTCCTGTTTGGTTTCGTTTAATTTCAATATTACGCCTTGTTTAGTTTCCTGATTTATTATCTTTACCTTTTCATACAGCTTGTTTGATGTTTCTTTATGTGATTGTACATAGCTGGATATAATAGCGTTGTAATTTAGATCAAAACGGTTTATAGTCTTTACGTGTCCTGTTGTTATTTCGAAGGATGTAAGTTTGGTCACGCTTTGGATCGAATTATTATAACGCATTACAGCTCTTCTCATCAACTGCTGTATTATCATATCCCTGTTTTCTTCTCGTAAGCAACGATAACTTTCAATTATGGTAGAATGAAAACGTTCAACTGGTGAATTTGAATTGCTGTTTTTCGCTGTTATATAGTGCAGTTTAATTCTATACCATTTACAGAAATCTTCGAGATCTTTATTTTTGAATTGTTCCTTAATCTGCGGTTATTTTTAATGGAAGGCCATGATGTGTTACAAATGTATAAAAATTGTCTACTACTTCGATGCCTGTAATACTACGGAGTGGGTACGCTTATCTATATCTTAAGAAAGAGTCTAAAATAGTTACAAAGGCGTCGTAACTAATTCTAAAAGTATCCACTTGTATATGCTCGAAAGGTCTTGATGCTGTAGGTGTTAAGTTAAATTTAATTACCGGTGGATCACGATCATATTTCTTTCTTTGGCATATTTCGCAGTTATTAATATAATTTTCAATATCATCTGACATTTTTGGCCAATAAAATCTTGTGCTAAGTGCTGCCTTCATTTCATTCATACCTCTGTGGCAAGTTTTGGGTGTATGGTATAGGGTAAGTTTTTCATGTTGCGCCTCTTTCGTTCGTATGTCTTGCAAGAACGTTGAACATTGTAACATCTTGTAAGATGAGTTTTTAAAGAAGTTTTGCATCGTGATTGCAAATAGACGTGCGATTTCTGGGATATTAAAGTATATAGCGTATAATTGTTTCGGTATCACATATTCTTTCAGGAACGTGACTATACTAAATATTGGATCTCTATTTGAAATAGTTAAGTAAAATCTATTGTTTTTGAACGCTCGTTCTTATCTTAGTGGAAATTTGGTTATATCTCCGCTTGTAACAATTATATGATTTTATACGTGTTTACGGCTCTTTCAGTTATTGGCATTCCGCAAATGGGGTCTTCAGCCTAAGAGTGTAGCGTTTCAACTACTTTATTATTCTCACGGATAGCTGGTGGTTTAATTTGGACGTCTGAAATAACATTTATTTTCGGTGGAATAACTTCATTAATTGTAACTTGATCTATATTTGGTAATTCGCTAGGTGTTAATAAAAATTCTTTTATTATATCATCGGCGTCGCCTGTATTATTACAAACAGATTTGGTTTCTGCTGCATTAACTTCCGCTATATTCCTAGAAAGGGTATCAGCTGTTTGATTTGTTTTTCCCTTTTTTATATTTAATTTCGTACTCAAATTCTGCTAGTTTTAGTCGCCAACGTACCAAACGTGAATTTGGTTTCTTTAGCGACATTAACCATTGCAAAGGTTTGTGATCGGTGTATATCACAAATTTTGCACCATACAAACAGGGTCTGTAATATTTACAACTCCACACAATAGCCAATAACTCTTTTTCTGTTGTTGAGTAATGGATTTCGGCGGGGTTTAGAGTTTTGGATGTATAACATATTGGGTGACCATCTTGAGCTAAAATTCCCAAAATTGCATAATTGGATGCATCCGTAGTGAGTACGAAGGGTTTAGAGAAATCCGGATATGCTAAGACTGGCTCTGAAATTAGTAGATTCTTACAGGTGTTAAAACTTTACTGATTTCTTTAAACACAAAGTTATAGGTTTAGTGATTTTGGCAAAGTTCTTAATAAACCTATGGTAATACCCTAACAAGCCTAAAAATGCTTTGATTTCCTTTTGTGTTTTTGGGATGGGGTATTTTTGAATCGCAACTATTTTCTTTATGTTAGGTCGGATTCCTTCAGGTGTCACAATGTGACCTAGGAATTTCGTAGAAATTCACACTTCAATCTGTATTTTTAAATTTGCCTCTCGCAATTTCTTAAAGATGAGTTTAAGGTTTTGAATATGTTCCGTTAGGCCTGCGCTTACTAATTTTGTTCTGCAGCTCCTTTAAGACTTCGTCCATTACTCTCTGGAACGCAGATGGAGCATTTTTCAGACCAATGGCAATGTCATTCTTAAAAATTCGTATTGTCCATTTTCAACTGTGAATGCATTTTTTTCTATTGAGTCTTTATCTATTTCAATCTGGTGAAAACCGGACGCTAGGTTTAGTGTTGAAAAGTATTGTGCTTGTCCTAATTTGTCTAATATATCTGTTATCATTGGAATAGGATAGCGGTCCGAAATTGTCTTTTTATTGATTTTTCTATAATCAACTACTGTTCTCCATTTTTATTTTTCCGAAGCATCCATTTTCTCAGGGACGATCCATATCGGTGATGACCATGGGCTGGATGATGGTCGTATTATTCCTTTTTCTAACATTTCGCTGATTTGCTTACACACTTCATTCTTGTGAATGTATGGATATATGTAAATCTTTGTGTATACTGGTATATTATCTGTGGTCTATATTTCATGTTTGATTTTCGATGTAAATGATAGTTTGTCTCCTGGTTGGTAAAATATATCTTCAAATTCTCTGCACAATACCGTAATGGCTTTTTCTTCTTCTTTGTTCGTATGCTCGGTGCGTATTAGCTGATTTAACTTTGTCTTTTTGCTTAGTATTTGATAGGAATATTTTTGACTTACTTCCTCAAATGTCATACATTCGAATTCTTGTGGTTTAAATAATTGACAAGGAAATGGTTCAGTGAGAGTTAATGTTATATAGTTATTGGTTGGGTTATGAATTTCGATTATAGCATAACCATCGTGAGTATAAGAGAGGATGGATAGAAAATTCAATTCATCTATTTTTCAAAATAGTCATGAAAACCAAAAAGAATAAATTCTATCGCATAATCTAATTTAAATTTGCTGTTTTGATGATGTTACTCGCTCGATAGATACATTTTGGATAACATTTTTCTGCGACAGTTAGTCTTAGAATCGATCTAGAGCTTCCGGTATCTATTAAAAGTTTGGTTTTAGGATAGCCAATTTCCATATATAGTAAAGCGTTATTAGAGAAAATGTTTATTTCCGCTAGGGTTGACTTTCGCTCGAGGCTTGATCCGTAAAATTTCCAATTTCTTTAAGGTTTTCATTCTCTGAATATCCTTCGTTTTGTTGTTGTTCATCTTCACCATGGTTATTCAAATGATTATCACGGTAAGTTTCTTCGTTCGGTTCGTAGTAGTAATCTTAATAATCTTCAACCGGATATCCTTCACACTCGTTATTGTGATGTTCTTCAAAACTAAATTTCGGTTTTACATTGGGATATGTGTTTTGAAATTGGTTAAATTGGTTACGGATTGGTCTGTTCAATCCGTTGCTGTTCCTTACACTAATCGACATGGGTGTTGGTTTACTCATTTGACTAGGTGGGATATTTCTGAGTTTAAATACATTTTTTGGCGGTCCAAAAACTTCTCGGTTTATGAAGAATTTTTGAGGTGGCAATTGTCTAGGCTGCACAATAATTGGTTGTGATGGCCATTGAAATGGTTTTGCCATTGTCGAATATTGTTGTTTGGATTGGATTCGATTAAAACGTTGGATCTCGTTTAAAACTGTTTGGATTTCGATTAAAACTATTTTGATTAAATGAATTTTGATTGAAAGAATAATTCTGAATGTTTGAGAATTTTGGAAAATTCGGAAAATTTGTTGGTTTCGATGCAAATAGATTATTACTGTGCTTTTCGGTAACGTTCAGGTTCCCATATAAATTTTCGAAATTTTCAAATTCAACGACATAAGCCATTGCGTCTTCTAATGTGTCGAGTTTTTTCAAATGCATGTTATTTTTCAAAGTACCCGTACAATTTACTATAAATGTATTTAACGCCGTTTTCTCGTAGTATCTAATGTGGCAAATTTTCTGTTATTCATTCAAATTTAGATCGTTACTAATTCTCTGAGCAACATTACTTCGAAGTAGTTGCCAACATTACTTCGAAGTCTAGTGCCGAAACTTATTAAGTGTCCACCTTTAAATGGTCTGGCGAGTGTTAATTCTTGGACTAAATTGTCCGTATTACATCTATCAGATAAACATTGTTGTAAAGCGGCTTTCAGAGCATCCCAATTTATCAGCTCTATTCTATTTCCAACCATTACTTCTGCTACAATCGAAAATGTGGGCATCTAATTCATCACTTTGTAGTTGTATATATATATATATATATATATATATATATATATATATATATATATATATATATATATATATATATATATATATATATATATATATATAACGCATTTGGTAACAAATTTGTTTAAAGTGTTACTGTCACCATCAAAAGGTTTAATATTTTCTAATCTAGATTTGAATAAATCCCAATCAGTGGGCGTTTATTTATTTTGTTTCTGCATTTTAATATCGTTATCGTTAAATGCTAATGCTGTTACTAAATCGTCAACTTCTGACATATATTATTTTATTCAATTTTTTTTCTTGATTTCTCTTTCTTAACCTAATTTCTAAACTTAATGTGTTCAATACACTGACTTTTTGTATGAAATACACTCCTCTAACTATTCCAACTGAGTACGTTAATCAGAGGGTCAGGAAGGTAAAAGGAATTGGCACTAACCTTTGTTGATCTGCTTCTTCCTTCCCGAATTATCGGCTATGCTGCTGTCTACTTCTGGTTCCGTTGATTGCACTCCTGGATGGCTTCAACTGTTGTGTCTCTTGTGTCTTGGTCTCTTGTCGTCCTCAATTGGCTCTTTCGTGAAACACTTGTGCAATCCTACCGACTGCGCCACTTAAAGAACTTTTTCGGCAAACTTATTTTGAAAATGGTTTACAAAAATAGGTCCTTATCAAACTACAGCTTAACTAAGTATTAACAATATTGAATGTGAATACATCATTTATATTTCAAAATGCGTTTACCTTGCATTTCTCAGGGGACCATCCGGTAACGTGATGACTTTCAAGGTAATGCTGATGTTGTGATTCTCATCTGTGCAGCTTGGAATCCAAGTTCAAGCTGACACGGTGGTTCTCATGAGAACGGAATACGTAACTCACTTGAACACGTTAAAAAATAAATCAGGAATATTTGAGGGCCCACAAATAAGACAACTCATTAAGGATTCCGCCTTCGTAAATTCGATGAATCAGGTTGAGCGAAAAGCCTGGACTTAATTAGTTGCAGTTAGTATACTGGTATACAAGATTAGACTGTTTTCAAAATTTAGTAGGCACCATTGAGGAATAAGGTGAAAGATATTACCAGGATATTAAAACTATGGAGGACCACTACCAATGAAGATGGGATACACACATGATCGCAGATTACTGCTGGAGTTTAAAAAGGTACTGTTTCAAATTCAAGAATGTCACGGAAAAGAAGCTTCTGAAGTGGTCAGTGACCAGTTGGTTTCATCAGTGACTTCTTCATCTATATTTGTATATAATAATCCTACTTCCTGCTATCTTACTAACATTATAAATGTATAAGTGTTTGGATGTTTGACCTTCAATCATACTCGAACGGATGGAACGATTCTAAAAAAATTTGGCATAGAAGTCGATTATATCGCGGAATAGAATATAGGATCCTTTTTTTATAACGCTATGAAGTTCTGCAACGATTTACATCGATACTTATGTATAGAACATATTTTTGACTTTAACATATTTTGTGATTTTGACATTGAAGTATTTTATATTTTTTTTACCATTAGATTTTTTTTAAGCCAACTGTAATTAATTTCAGAACGATACTAATAATTTAACGTAAATATACCACATAATTGAATTATAAATTAACGTTTTATATTTTTGCATTTAATAGAATTAAAAGTGAAAAACCCAAAACGGTTACCGTAAAAATAATGTAAAGGTAAAAATTTATAAAATATGTTAAAGTCAAAAAATATGTCAATTAAAAACTAAACAGAAAAAAATATTGGAACCACGTTAACCCAGGTGTCTAAGGCTTCAGTCCAACGATACGACAGTTAGCGTGGAACGGGTTCAAATTCTTGTGAATGTTTCTAGGTAAGAAGGTAAAGTCTGATAAGGAATCACCGCTTAGTCACGCCAGGTCGAGGCTGGATAAAGTCAGATGCCTTCTGAGAGTTTTCTGCGTTCGCCATTCGTCGGTCTATAGGCTTCTTTATGGTGGAGATATTTATGGTTAGGTACAAAACCAAGGATTGATAGCCCGACGGGGGTGCCGACGAAAGTTTTCGGTAGCCGATGATCGTGGTTCGGAACCCACGTTAAGTTGTAGATCCAGTCGATAAATAAACTTCTCAGTTGCTGATGCGCCTCTAACTATAAAACTTGGTTTAATGGTTTAGTGAAAAAAACCGAAAGGGTAAGAAAATAAAAAACAATTATTATTATAATTGACTGAAACCTCAAGAAAATATATATATATATATATATATATATATATATATATATATATATATATATATATATATATATATTTAATACACATTTAACACGCCGTTCCACTGGATTTCAATGGAGGAGAATACCGCCCGGCGAGGTGGAATGGCGTGTTAAATGTGGTTGGCAGGCACTTGGCAAACTAAACATAACATTTAAGAGCACACTCCCACTTCGCCTGAAACGAAAAGTCTTCGATCAGTGCGCCCTGCCCGTTATGAAATACGGAAGTGAAACCTGGACAGTCACATCGCAATCAATTTAAAAACGTTGGGTAACACAGAGGGGAATGGCGAGATGTATGTTTTTTATTACAAGACAAGACAGAAAGCCCTACACATGGATCAGGGAACAAACGAAAGTGTGTGGCATCATTAAAAGTGTGAAGCAATTGAAATAGAGATAGGCAGGCCATATAGGCGATGGCACGATAGATGGACCAAGGCAATCCTGGAGTGGATACCGCTTTATCGTAAACGTCCGCAAAGAAGACCAAAAGCACGATGGTCTGATGATATCGTTAAGTATATTGGACCCGGGTAGTAGAGGAAGGCCCAGGATTATGACAGTTGTTGGAAGCATGCTGAAGAGACCTTTATCCTGCAGTAGATCGACTCGGGCTGATTATATATATATATATATATATATATATATATATATATATATATATATATATATATATATATATATATATATATATATATGTATATAATACCATTTACTTTTCGCAAATTGTTCGAAACTGTAAGACCTACGTGGGTCGTAGATGTTCGCTAAGGAGGAGGATTCATAAAAATCAACTCTTACAGATGGTAAAAACTATAGAATTCTAAATGTAATGTAAATGTAATGTTTTAATCATAAAATAATCAATTATTACTAAAGTTTAATTTACGCCCATTGAAGTGGGCGGGTAACAGCTAGTATATGTGTATAGTTTTCTTATTTCGTGTTTATTTTTTTTATTTGATCCATGGATTTAACTTAAAATAGTGTAACGTATATTACACTAAAATGCTATATCTTAAAAATTTGAGTTCCTAAGCAAACATTAATGTCATATTTGAATTCAGGGCATCAAATTCTTATGAAATTAGCTCCAAATTTCCCGGCACCAAAACAAGTCTGGTGTTATTTAAATAACTATTAAAATGCTAGCTTTTAATAAGAAAACGATTAAACTATTCATAAATATTATCAGAACGCGTTTAATTAACTGAAATGTTATAAGAGTTAATAAAAACTCATTGTGCGAATTTCAACGATTACATCTGAAACAGAAGAAACTTCCATACAATCAGCTTCGGTATATTTGACGTCCATTTGATTACAAATCACGTGATCTAAATTGATGGCAAAGTGGATCGTAAGATTTTACGAGATCCGTAAACAATAGCGCACATAGCTATGACGAATTATAATATTTAATGGCTGAAAGTTGCAGCGATTTGTGAAGCTGAGCACGTCTGTTAGCTGTTCTGATATTCTGGTTGAGGAGATCCTCGACCCGTACGACCTCGTACCATTACGATTCAGTTCAAATGGAGATGGCCATCTTGGGTGTAGTCGGCGGATTAGAATGAGAAAATATTTAACTTGATTTCTTAGTAAAATAAAATAATTTGAATGGATCTAATGTTACATTAATATTCTAAGAAGACATGCTTACTGTATCACTGTAAAATAAAATGCGTACCACTCTATATATCCGGTTGTCCGGAAAGTTCGTAGATATTTTCCATTAGTTACTCTTTTAACGCTTCTAAAGAAAAATCTGTGCCCAATTAGTAATATTTATTTGCATATGATTATTTCCTATGGTATTTACAATGTTTACGTTCAAAAGTCGCTTTGATTTGCCTTCAGTTAGTCAAGTTAATTCGAATTGAATATGTCGATCGATAACTTTTTTACTAAAAAAAACAAAACCAAAAAATACATTTGTGCCGTTTACGGACAGGGTTCGCTTGGGGAGAACACCGTTGTAAAGTAGTCTGATCCGTTCAGGGCCGAAGATTTTAACCTGGAAGACCGGCATCGCTCTGGCCTGATGTCAAGGAAAAAAAAGCCATAACAGTCGAAGATCGTTGCACTTTGGTTCGACAGCTAACAGATAAGATATATATACTAGAAAATTGACCATTTTTGACCGCCTTAAAAATGGATAGGTCTGCCGATACGACGCGTGGGTCCCTCATGAACTTAGCGAACGAAATCTGCTGGACCCAAACTCTTCGTGCAATCTTTTGCTGAAAAAAAAGCTGGCTCTCAATTTTGAAGCAGATGGTAACTTTTCCTTCATTAAATAAGCAGCCCGAAGGCCATTTACTCATATTACAATCTAATCTAATGTAGATCAATAAGTCATTTTGTTCTAACTTAAAATGCTACTTTGAAAACCTAAATCTAAGGCGTTACTCATTAGAATATCTTAGAGTCTAGTAACATATTTGCACTAAACTAATGTGTAACGCACAACCGCACTATTGCACTAGCACAGCATTGCACTAGCAGTATCACTTAGCAAAATCAAAAGGCTTCACTCTCTTGAGTCTTCTTGTTAAATTGGCATTATCGAGAAGATTGCCTCAACATTCACGTGTTGATGAAGTCATTGTTCGGGACTATAGAATGTGCTAGCAGTCGATGAACGACGTTCCTCAGTACTTTGTTCTGGAATCTCTGGATGATTAGAGTATTCTGTTAGTGGCACAACTCCAGAGCTGTATGCCATAGGTAAACACACCAGTTTGAGGATTGGTTTATACAATAATATTTTATTATATATAGATAGACTGGAGTGTCTACCAAGTAGCCAATACTTTTTCTTGTACCTTATATCAAGCTCTCCTGTTTCATGAACATAAACTTTCTAGCGAAGTCTTGTGTCTAATGTGATGTCGAGATTGCATACGATTTTTTGCTGAGTTTGCATAGGAGATCTGGGCATTATTTATATTAATTGAAATATGTTGTTCTCTTTTACCTGCGAAGTTAATGTGTACAGACTTGGTCTTGTTCAGTTTGAGATGCCATTTTTTGGTCCAACTGTTTATTTGGTTAACTGAAATTTGGAGTTTATTTGTAGCCTCTTCGTGATCTTTGCCTACCGCTGAGATAGCAGTGTCGCCTGCAAATGTGGCTATTGTATGTTGTTCTAGTTGTGGAATATCACTTGTATAGATCACGTATGTATAGGCCCTAGGAAGCTTAATTGCGGCACTCCTGCCCCAATTTTTTTCAACTCTGTGTATGCTTCCTCTTGATTTACTCTGAAGAATCTGTCTGATATGTAAGATTCTAATAATACAGAATATTTTTATGCAAGAAGCATATTTAACTTATATTTTAGCCGATTTAATCCATATTTTGTCAAAAGCATGCGTAACATCAAGACAGATAGCTGACTTTTTTGTTTTCTAGCACTTTTTGAATTACATAGGTTATGCTGTGGATCTGTGAATCGGCTCTATCTAAAACCAAACTGATGATTTTGTATTAGGTGCCTTTCTTCAGTAAAGAGTTTTAACCTTTTCAAGCACAAGAGATTAACATTTTGTGAGAAGGTTTTCTTAGCTTAGAGATCATAATGATTTCGGCTACTTTCCACATCCCAGTAATGTATTAAAGAGTGATTAAATCAAAGCAAGGAGCTCCCTTTGAGTCAATGTTTTGCTTTGGAGATGGTGGTTTGATGTGTATTTCTTGTTGAGAGGGAATTTCCAAGTTTGACAGGTCCTCTTCTGAGTTTGGTTGAAAGGTGTTTTTAAGATGTCCTGCAAACCTGTTTGCCTTTTGTATATTGTTTCTAGCCTAACGACCGTGTGCATTCTTGATTGGAGTGGATTGGTGCAAATAAATACTATAAAAATACAATCGTGATGAGTCAAATGCCGTGGATAACATCTACACAGCTGACGAATCTTGGATCTATACGTATGAGCCCAAAAGTAATCTGCAGTCGACTGTACGGGTCTTTCAAAATGAGCCAAATTCTAAAGAAATTAATGGCGCAAGAAGCACTTCGAAGCAAATGGTCGCCTTTTTTGGGATAAATTGGCATGTGACTACAGTGCTACTAGAGAATCGAAAAGCAGTCAATTCTAAATGGTACGCAACTATTTATTTGCCAGAAGTCTTTGAAGAACTGAGAAAGAACAACCAGCGACGCAGGATCATTCTTCACCATGACAACGCAAACTCTCACACATCGGACCGAACAACTCAATATTTGACCGGTAAAAACATCGAATTGATGCGTCATCCGCTATATAGTCCTGATTTGGCACCCAATGATTTCATTTTGTTCTCGGTCGTGAAGAATAAAGTACGTGGTCAATGATTTTCGATGCCAGAAGAAGTGATTGGTGCGTTTAATATGTATATTTTGGAGATACATCAATCGAAATTGCAAAAGTGCTATGAAAATTGGTTCAAACGTATGCAAAAGTGTATCGATCATCGCGGAGAATATTTTGAAAAAAGGTAAAAATCATTTTCAATGAATTCTTTTGATTTATTTTTCGGGGTTCATAAATAGCAACTCTCGTAGTTATATGAACTATTTGTATTTATCTTTCACTTAATTAAATCCCTATAAACTTTCCGAACAACACGATATATAAGAGAGATTCTTTGCAAGTCATTGTATGCAAGCCATTGTAAAAGAGTAATGAAATTGACTTGTGATTTAGTTTAATGAACATATTATAAGCTTAGCAAAAAAGTTATGAAATATTTTGAATCATATACAAAAACAAGTGATACTATTCTTAGAACATATATCAATGTATGAGGGAATTACATAATTGCTTCCTTTAAAACATTTAGCCAAATTATGCGAGACAAACAAGATTATGAAAAATAATAAATAAATAGTTAAAATCATTAAATATTCTATCCATTAGCAATATTAACAAATTATCTTTTATCATAATTACTGCATAAAATATTTAAAAATGTAACTACCCACTTGACACACGCCATTCTCCAAACTATTAAATAATTACACTATTGCTATTCCAAGCAATGTTATATAATTCTCCAGTGCGTCTAGAATAACTCTCTTACATGTAAAAATTGAAGAGAAATCCTATACAAGTTAACAATGACATCAGGTACTATTAATGGAGTATTAATCATTATTTGCCTGGTAGTAAACGTTATAGCTAGAGAGGCAATTTCAATATATCACCCAACAATAGCGTTATATGAAGAAGATAAATTACAACTGAGATGTATTAGAAAGCTTCTAAGCGACTACAAGCCGCAACAAACAGAATCTCTGATTACCAACATAAATTTGAATGATTTTTTCAATAAATCTCAGATTAGTATTGATTTGGAAGGAAGCGATTTGATTTTTGGAAAGGAAAATGTTTATGTTTTAAGAATCCATACGTTATCAACAATGGAATTATTTTATAAGCAATTTCAAGACAGCAAATTTCACCCGAGAAGCAAATTCCTAATTTTTATAGAGAATAGAAACACAGTTTATTTTGAAGGTGCTTTTAAGAAATTGGCAAAGAAATACGTATGTCAGGTATTATTAGTTGATAATAAATTGGAAGTTTATACGTTTTTTCCATACAAATATGAAAATATGCTTCAACCACATACTGAACCCTATTGTTTAGGATACTGTTTGGATATCAACAGAAATATGTTGAATGGTAATTATGAGATTTTTTTTGAAATATTTCCAACGAAACCTTTCTGTTTTTGATTATAATATATTGACAATAATTGTATATTATTGCGGGTAATACTACTTAAATCTAAAAAAAATCCAGTTTGAAGCAATGAATCCTATGTATGGGGTTGTCCGAAAACTTGGTACGGATTTTTTATAGGGACACCAGAGTCGGCCAAAATTGGTACGAGGTACGAGGTACAAAATTGGTACTATACGAGGTACGTAAAAAGCATAAAAACTAGGGACCAGATGTAAAATGACTTCCTAGACATCCACCTCTGGTGGAACTGTTCCCCTTTTGGAAGCCTTTTGAAAGAGCATGGAGAGAGATGGAGCCCCTCTAACGTACTCGCCTTCCGGACATTTAAGTACCAGCACAAAATTAAATCATTATTATCATTATTATATTTTTATTATTTTTACCACCATTAACATTTACAGCAGCTAAATAGGCATCCTTATACATAAAGGGAGGCTCATGGATGACGCGTAATGGCAAACGAGCCTGTTTCGGTATGCTAAAAAAATATGGGAGATATTTGCTGTAACACGATGGAGTGGCGGGCTAGTGGTTGTAAAGTAAAAAGGTTGTAATTTCATCTAATTTTTGAGTAAACTTGTATAACTGTAAAATACTTTGAGGTGACACAATACGCATCAGAATTGATTGTTCTCTCTCCTCCTCTCGGCATAAAATCCACTAACAAAATTCCTTTTATCTCCCAAAAGACAGTTGCTATGGTCTTTCGTGCTGAAATTGTCTGTTTGACTTTCACTCTGGTTGGCGACTATGTGTGTTGCCATTCTATTGACTGTTGCTTGGACTCAAGAGTCATGTGAGACACCAGAAGTCAGTCTCATCTCCTGTAACGATGTGATCAAACAACTAACCTCCAGACAACTCCTTCCTGATTGTATCGAGTCAAAAACGATAATACACAGCCCAATATCTTTGTTTTGTGATTGCCAGGAAGCAGACTTGGAATCCCCAAGAACTCAATTTTCGATAATTCAATTTCTACCATCAACTTTGATTTTTTTAAATGTGACCTTGAAACCCAGGGAAACTTACTTGATAACTTTGAAATCGTGAATTTTGTTGTCCGCATCATGAACCAAATCTTCAGAAATCAGAGAAGGTCGGACAGGGCGTTGCAACCAAGTTTCTTGCACTCAAAAATCGAATTACAGATCGTATTTCACAGTTGGCGGACGACTCAATTTTCTTAAATATTATAAACTACTACAGCACAGCATACAGACAGACGATACGGATGCAAATGGCACCTAAATGGGCGCAAAGCATCTTGGGAGCAGACGCGCAAGCGCGCTGTGGCTTTGCGCGTCATTGTCACTCTCATCCACAAACGAACTTTTAAAAAATACCGCTCGTACAAATAATCAGGGATTTCTTACAGCAAAACCACAACTTTTCTAAAACCTAACTTTTATAGAGCTTACGCGTAAACTTTTGAATTTGGTTGATAAATAAAAATTGTGTATTTTCCTTTTCAAATATATTTCTGATGCTAAGAAATTACCAAAGAAAAACGGAGACCAAATATAAATTAGAATACTTAGACAAAGATATTATAGATGTCAAAAAGAAAACACGTTCATTGGGAAAAGCAGCTGCTAGTTATTCTCTACCGAAAAATACTATAACGCCAATTTCAAGAAATAAATTATAAAGGAACCAAAATGTGGTAGGAAAGCAATTTTTTTCTGTCTGTGCTGATTTAGTTCATTACTCGCTTATTAATGTGTTCATTTAATTGGTTATTCACCTATTTGTTCGATTATTTATTTAGGCCATATGAGTAACATTTAAGTTGTGTGATATTTTTGATAGTCTCATGTGTTTTTCTTTATAATTAAATCTATTTAGATTTGAATTTGTCTTTTAACTCAAGCAGGTTTCCTTTTCACAATTTAAGGGCCTATTCCGCGAGTCAGAGAACTGGGTAGCGCCCATTAGTAGTGCAAGTGTAAATCCATCAAATCAACGACCCCTATTGACTCCCACGAACAGCTGCCATAGTAACCCATTAAAAAATAGCCTATAAGATTTATAATGCTTCTTTGCCAAAAATTAACATCTCTTTTGCCAAAAAGCTGTTGTAAACAATTTTGGAGGGAGCAGAATAGATGATAGTCCGAGGATGCGATATCCGGTGAATAAGGTGTATGGGGCAAAACATCCCAATTGAAGCTAAACCATTATAGATGGGTCCTGACTGAAACGTGCGGTGGTGTATTGTCACGATGAAATCTGCTCCTTTCCTGTTTGTTAATTCTGACCGTTTTTTTGTCAATTGCTGCCTTCAGCCGATCTAATTGTGAAGGAGAGAAGTAAGTGTTGATGACTCGGTTGCATGAAAGAAACTCAAAATGTATGGGTTCTTTCCAATGCCACGAAATGCAATCAAAGCATAATTTGTTCGGATGAAGGCCATCTTGCGCCGTATTTAAAACCGGTGATCCTGGGGACTCTCAGGATTTTTTTGATTGCACGTTATTGTACACCATCCACTTTTTATCACCTCTTTAAAAATGGAAACTCCGAGTTCTTTTTGGTCCAGCAGAATTCACTCACTAAATTCATGAGGGACCCACACGTCGTATAAACATTGCCATTTTTTTCAGATAGTAAAAAATGATCAATTGCCAATATTTAACTTATTTGGTTTCTCAGAGACCGTGGTAAGTGGATCTTCTGTTATTGCCGTCTTTATTTCCTTGACGTTCATGCTTGAAGGACGGCCAGAGCGATGTATTCCAGGTCAAAATATGCGTCCCTGAACCGACCAAAATCACTTTTACACCATGGCCTCTATACTAAAAACCCTTTCCGTAAATGGTACAAATATTTTTCTTTTAGACAGCTTTCTTGCCCTTTTTCAAATAAAAAGGCATAATGTGGTAAGTTATCAACCTACATTTTAAATTTTAATAAACTTGACTTACTGTAATAATATGTTAATAAACATTAATAAAGAAATACTAATTATTAATTATAAGAGCAACTAATGAAAAATCCCTGCAAACTTTCCGGACAACTCGATAAATGCTTGTTTAGGTATATCTTTTTATAAGTAATATTTAGAAATAAGATAAACTGTTTTAAAAATGTTGTTTTTATCATGTGGGGTATTTTTTATATGTTAAGTCAAACAGTATAATTGTGCTTCTGTTAAAAGTGTTGTTATGGGGTATTTCAACTTTATAGCACATCATGTAACCTTATGACCCTTCTGCGTACATCATGACCATATAAACAAAATCTAGACCCATCACTGAAGCAAAGAGATTCGCATTTCAGGTGTCCTTCAATTCTATTCCGACACATTTCCAGCAAAACCTTTTGTAGCGCACTCTAGGATAAAAGATCAGAATGAATATATTAAAAAGGTTGGTACCAGTAGGGTCTTTAGGATAACAAGAGACCGCTTTCCAATGAGCCTTCGATCAGTGGGGCATCTACGAAAAAGATGGAATGGCCATCTATTTGGAACACATCGAGAAAAAGCGGAAAAACTGCATAAAATGTACTGGACAGTACAACAACACTTTTCTTGTGCTTCAACCTTACAGCAGACCAAAATATATCGCTTAGAATGGTGACCTATTAATGGGAACTCCATTTACTTTAATGATGAGTCTAGATGTTGTTTAGGTAGTCATGATGGACATATAAGCGTCAGAGGTTTTCAGTGGGAAAGACGGCATCTAAATTTTACCTTAGAATAGCATACAGTTAATAATACAGAAATTATGGTACGGAAGGCTGTACGCTTGGGAAGCATGTCACCCCTAGTAACCATCAAAGGAAGTGTAAATGCAGCCTCTTATGTAACAGACGTAGTTCAGAAGTGCTCCACAATTTATCAAAACTATTAATAACAGCTGTATCTGGATTTTGTCGGAAAGTCCTTTAAAATGCACAGAACGAATGCATTGCAGAGTGTACTTCAGTAACCTTGATCGATAAAAACAATGATTACACTATAAGAATGAAGCAGAATCTGTAGATAAACGAGACAAATTCTCGAGGAAGGCGTTAATACGTGTTTAAATTAATTTTGTGAGCGTAATTCAAGTTGAGCTGGTTTGATACAATGAATCAATCAATGTCAGCCTTTGATGTGCTCAATTTAACCAAAAGTAAGCAGAACGGCATCAAAAATATCTAGCCTGTATCAACAAAAACTGACACAGAACAACGTCATGTAGCATACTACCAGACAAACTCAAACAATTTGAGTTTTGCCTAGATACCATCGGATTTCCACCGTTGTTCTTCATTAGCTCACTTCTTACTCCAATAATCTGCGCCAGGTCTAATAGAAATGCCCTAAGTGCTTTTCACTCAACACTATATATATTTTGTATGAGATACTACATTATAACATTTGATATAATAAAAGAACTAGCAATACATTAAATTTTGGACACTTGAATGTAAGCAAAAAAACGAAAGAAGAAAATGGGATAAAAACAAACAAACCAAGTATTAGTAAAATAAGTCCAAATATAAATACATATCACAAAGTATACATAAAGTCAAAATATCATAAAAAAACACACACATATACCACGCGTACACATAGCGATCCAACCAGAGGCGATGTAGCTAGACAATTATACATCCACGTCGAGATCGTCGAGCCATTTCAGTGCAGTCGGTGTGGAATCAGTTCACGTAGTCCACCTGGGAGACTTCGCAAAGGGCAAGAGTTCACCAGATGGTTCATTGTTTGATATGGGTCGCCGCAGTCACATTCAGGGGAAGTTGCCATCCTCCATTTGTACAGCATGTCATTGCATCTGCCATGTCCGACTCTAAACCTGTTCAATCGAGTCCATGTGCTTCTCGGAAGGTTCAAACCCAGCATTTCCTTATCCCGCAGAATGATAAGGTCAACATTCCTGGTAGAGTTGTTTTGAAGGAAAGATATCCACCTTTCATTAATGTCTACGCCATTTTTCAAGTCTGTGTCTATCCAGATTAGATGGTGCGACTTCAATCTATATCGTGACAGGTTGTTCGGATCCTTACGTATGGTAATTCTGACATTGTTCTTTCGCGACGTTTAACCTGCGCAGTTCCGGAAGAGCAATATTACACAAAGGGGAGAGTCAGGCGGTGGCTGTTGATTTCACGGTGCCATATATAGTTCTCATGGTGTTATTCAACTAGACATCAATGTTTATTTTTGTTCCAGGCAGTAGACGTCTCGATGACGTCCAGGTCAGTTGTGAGGTTTTTGCTACAGGAGTCAGGATCCGTATATTGTATACTCAGGGCCATATCATCTGCATAAATAAATTGACGTGAGATGGTATGTGGAATGTCATTGGTATATATATTAAAAAGTAAGGATGCTAACATTGATCCCTCACTTAGTCCGTTTTTAATAGTCTTTCAACAGCTTTTCTTATCGTCTAGGTAGACTGTGATCCTTCGGTTGCTTATCATGTTTTGAATCAGGCGGCATATTTTTGCGCATGGGATCATTTGTTGTAGTTTGGAGACAAACCTTTTCTTCCATACGGTGCCTGATGTAAGGCCTGATGATAGGCTGATGTAAGGTCTATGAAAGCCGGAGCTGTTTTTAGACCTCTTTGAAATCCTAATTATATGTGCGTCGTCAGAGGTAACACTTGATCGCTTCAGTTTCGTCCTGTTCTAAAACCAGCTTGTTGTGTAATCAGCTTACTGTTCACTATAGCGGAAATCCTATTGTAAATTAGTCGCTCAAGGAGTTTAAAACACATGCTTAAAAGTGCTATGGGGCGATAGCTAGCCGGGTTGTTGGAGGGCTTTCCAGGCTTCGGTATTGCTATCTCTTTCGCCCTTCTAAGTTCGGAATTTCCCCGGTATTAGGGATATTGGTGTAGAATTTGACAAGCCAAATTTTTACTTTACCACCGAGATGTTTTAGGAATTCAGGGAATATGTTATCATAGCCGGGGGCTTTACCCAATTTCATTCTGTTTAGAGCGATTTAGAGTTCCTCTGTCGAAACGGGTGGGACCATCGTGAATTTGCCGGTAACTGCTGGAAGTTGATTTGTACTCGGCTTTTAATTTCTATGGCAAATTTCTTATCAATGGGTACATCCTTATTATGTTGGAATATTTTAGAAACTTGATCTGGGTTGACATCAATGGCCTTTAATGGTGGAGGTACAGCCATTCCTAGGCGTCTGATAAGTGACTAGCCGTGTCGGCTTGAATGTGTGAAGTCCATACTCTCGGTTGTTTCTTCCCATCGTTTCTTTCTGACCTTATCTAGGTTGTCGAGGATTTCACTGGCCAATACTGCGTTGCTAGTTTCTTGATATTCTTTAAACTGTTGTTCTAATTTTCCTGATCAACACGGTGTATATGCTTTCCGGTATCCTCTTGGATGCTGTTTTTTTGCGGCATTGAACATGGTGTCGACAAATTCTCTATAGTTTTTTACTACCGGCTCCATAGTGGCAATGTTATTTTCCAGTTTATCTCGACGAGCATTCCAGTTGACATTTCTAAAATTCCATCGTGGGACCTTTGCAGTTCTTATGACGGGAATTTGTATCCTTAGTGTGATTAGGGAAGGTATATGTTGGCTATGTGGGAAGTTTCCCAAATCTTTTCGAGTGACTGGTATAAGCCTTTTCGTACGATCAAAGAATACAAAACCAAAAAACGGTCCGAACTAGACGATGTTTGCCACCTTGCTGAGAGGAAGGATTTATTATCTTTTGCATCATATAGTAGGTGGAAGTTGTTGTTTTCCATCCAAGTAGAAAGAGTCTCACCGCCGGAGTGTTTGCACGATATCCTCAGTTATTATGGTGACTGTTGAAGTCTCCAAGTTACACGGTCGGGTGGTCAGCTCCGGGCAATACCGGGTCCCGCCAATCTGCACTCGGTGGTTTACACACTGATAATGTTTGTGTTGATGTGACAGATGTTTAATTTTAGTAGCTCAGCCACACTTCCTGGCATTTCAGTCAGAGCTTCGGCAATATAGTTGTTGAGGCATTGTTTTACGTACACTGTGCGTGTAACCTTTTTCTGGACACAAGATCCGTATGCTCTTGAAAGAGTAAATGCAGCACCACTGAAGCCCATTATCCTGCCTCGGCTCAGAAATTGGTTTTCTGAGTCTATATAAACTTGCTGGAGGCATATAGCGTAGACGTTGTTTTCTTTGGCCTGTGTTGTAAGATATGATTATAATTGGGCTAGATACTCAAATTTGAAAATGGAGATTCCGTCAACATTCAATTGCAGTACACTAACTGAAGGTCTAAGTACCCTTGTTATGGGGTCATAACAATGGCCATTTTTGACATTCTTCGGAGGAAATTTACGTTTAATAGCTGCCTTGGTAGTGTCGCTAGTTGTGTGAACTTTTAGCCTGTAATACCGTTGCCCAGGGTGTAGCATAAGGAGGTAATTCAAACACACCGCCCTCCTCACTCAACACTAATAAGTGGAAGTATTAATGTGGAGGAATATTCAGATACTTTTTAGTATGAAAGTTGATTGGCATATATCAAATAGTATTTAAAAAGGTTAAATTACTTTTAGTTCTGAATCAAAATGCATCAAAATATTTCCCATATAATTTAATATAGAAAATGTAACATTATGAAAAATATATTGTATTAGATAAATTTCATAATGTTTTTTACATGCAAAAAAGAATGAATCGGTTCACCATAGTTATTATAACAATGTGAAACTCTGCGAGACATGGATCAAATTCAATAATATGTACCTTCTTGTTCAAGATCTTCCAGGTTTGTTGTACAAATGCATTCAGTTTATGTAAAATTGTATAATATTATAATACTGAACATTGCACGTTTTTTTGTTCATCAGTAAATAATAATGTAGATAGACTTTCTGAATGATCCTTAGTATAGTGCTACAGCATTGAGTAAAAGTTAATAAACATTTCATCAATCAATAGTAACAATAAACCAGATACGATACTATTGAATAGAGTGGTAACAAAAGTCAAGTAATAAGTACTTCAATATTTTGTTTCAGCTCAAATCTATCCAGTTTTATGGAGAAATACAACTAACAACGTATATTTCAAAATTACTCCACCATATGCAGATGAAGAACTAAATGGACACGAACAACGTTTTGCTTACTATCTAGCACAATTATTAGGTTTAAAACTAATACCACGCCTTGGTTATGGTGGTTCAACAAATTCTGAAGAGAACAATACGTTCGAAGATGTTGGGTTAAAGCTTCTCTCCAAGAACTTCGTTCAGATAGCTTCTGGAGGCTATATAGCAGCAGATAGATCGAGCTATTTTGAAACCAACGATATATGCATTGTTAACAAAGCTATTTTGATTGTGCCGACAATAGAATTATGTTATTGGACTAGAATCTTTAAAATATTTAGTGCCAGTTCTAAACTTTTTTACATAATATCAAACTTTATATGGACTTTATTTGTATATTTGTGTTATGGAGGCCACTTTGGAGAAGTGACAATACTGTCATTCAAGATTTTTCTTCAAGTACCTGACACCAAACTGAAAAAATACAAATTTCGGTTAGGTCTAGCTTTTTGGATATTTGGTCAGTTTATATTGTCTTCAATTATGATTAGTTACTGTCAAGGAATACTTTTTGCTGCAAAATATGAACCAATCGTGTATAACGAACATGACATTGCTAAGTCCAATTTGATTATTCATGTCGATCCCATCGTCTTTAACAATTTCAAAAACAGTTCTGGCAGTGACTTACAGCTGTTCTCTAAGATGTCTACTGGAGTAGTAAATTTAAAAACATTCATCACTGATGTATGTATCGGAAAGAAAGCAGCAATGATTTCCAGTGATGCTTCTGTTTTCTACCTCGGCAAAGACATTTGTTATGACAAAGACTCAGGACATTTTCTCTTTCACACAATGAAACACATTGGTGTTTATTACGTTCAAACAAATTTTGTTAAAGGATATCCTCCACTAGATTCAATTAACAACATTATACGAAGATTGATCAAGAATGGCGGTCTGATAAATCATATATCAGCAGATGACAAGATGGCCCATAAAAAAATGTTAAAAAAGAAGGAAAACGATAAATTTAAACCATTAAATTTGAAGCAATTGAATTTCTGCTTTATTGCATTAAAAATAGGTCTGAGTTTTGCTATTATACTATTTTTTGGAGAAGTATATTTGATACCAAAAATTAAACAATAGTATTGTACCTACTCTATATGGTCACTGTGAAATATTTAGGAGGTCCAAGTCAACTTCAAAAGATTTTGTTTACTGAATAAAGTTTTTTCAAGAAATTTACTCTATTCATTTTGATATATTTTGCCAAAACTGAATGAACAATTTAACAATGTTCTTCTCAATATGTTCTTGGTTCATTCAGTTATTATATTCACTTAAACTTATATATATATATATATATATATATATATATATATATATATATATATATATATATATATATATATATATATATATATATACAAGGTGTTTTCAAAGTTGAGTCATTGATTTTCACAGGTTGTACAACTCATAAGAATAAGTAATTTTACCAAAAATCGTTTATATAAAAGTTGGAAATTAAAGAAATTATTAACAGTTTCAAAATTAAAAAAAAACTGAAAAACTTGACTTTTTGATATTTTCGGCCACTGCGTTGTATTATTTATAACCATTGCCTTTTATTAACAATGCTTATAAAAAGCATTATTAATTCTTCAATTGATAGAGCAGTTGTCTTAAATGATCCAAAAAATAGACCACAACATATAAATAAAATGAAACAAACATTAGAACATAATTACTATTCAAAAAAATTCTAGGAGCGACTTGTTAAAAACCGCATACACACGATCATCATAATAGCATGATAACAAATAAACCTAAAAATAAAAATTACATACCATTACCGTACATATCAGAAATAAAAAATAAAATAAAAAAGCTCTTAAACGATATAATATCAACATAGCACAAATACCTAATAATAACACAAAACAAATATTTACAAAATTAAACCCACAAGCACCTAAAATGTAAAGTGTTAGGGTTAGAGGCGCATCAGCAACTAGGCTATTTAGCGACTGGACCTACAGCTTAACGTTGGTTTCGAACCACGGTCATCAGCTTCCGACAAACCCAGGCCAGCACCCCCTCGGGCTATAAACCCTTGGTTATGTGCCTACCTATAAGTCTATCAGGAAACCTACCGACTGGCGAGTGACCAACGTAGAACACTTCTCAGACGTGGCGTGACTGAGGGGTAATTCGTAGTCGGATTTTACACTCTTGCCTAGAAACAATCACAAACATGTAGAAAGTAAACAGACAGAAGAAAGAAAGAAAAACAACCATCCGAGCGCTGGAATCGAACCAACTATCGCTCCAGTGCGGTTTCGGCACAATAGTGACAGGCCGCTGCTCTTACCGTCCGCACCAACGCGACCGGCACCTAAAATGGAACAAACAAGTTAAATTTACAAAATCGATCGGTTAAATTGGCAAAGCTTATACATTGGCCGAACTAAACAATATTGAATAATCAGAATCAGTGAACATAAAAAAAAGTATTAGAAACTTAGAAACCAAACAAAATTGTCCTATCAAAACACGCCATATATAATGACCACAATTTTAATTTTAATAACAGAAAAATTTTAGGTTTTAAAAAAAAATATAGAAAATAAATATAAAAGAAATAATTTATATAAAAATCCAAATTAAATTAATTTCAGAACTGATACTGATAATTTAAGTAGTACATATAATGACATAATTAAATAATAAATAACTTTTTATTTTTTGCATTTAATATCATGAAAAGTGAAAAACCCAGAACTGTTAGATTATAAAAAAAAACTAACGATAAAAAATTTATAAATTATTATGTTATAAAAATTGTTCAAAATTGTCACCATTTGTTCGGTTAGCACAAAATCTTGCTCGACGTACCCATGCGTCACTATAAGCGTCAAAAAAAAATTCCGGTGTCCACGAATAACATCACAAACGTTTTCGATGCGAGTTCTGCCACAATATTTACTTCTCCATCGTGATAAACTAACTTTTTTAAATAGCCCCACAGAAAAAAATCGCAGGGTGTTAAATCCGGGGAGCATGCAGGCCAAGAAATGGGTCCATTGGTATCCATCTATTAGGAAATTCATTATTTAAATGTTCGTGAACTTCTCGTCTAAAATGTGGTGGAGCTCAATCGTGTAGAAACCACATATTCTGTCTAACATTTCAAAGAACATCTTGTAATAATTGTGGCAGATTGTTTTAAAGAAAGTCTAAATTTTCTCCTATCGGTCGACCTGGAATTAAGAAAGGTCCAATAAGCATGTCATTTACTACGCCAGTCCAAACATTTACTGAAAATCTGTGCTATTTGCCCTTTCTTCGTGTTTCGCATAGCTCAATGATATCCCAATGCATGTTGCCAAGTTCGACCAACAGTTCTTGTAATTAGGCGTACGTTTTCATTATCCGTATATTAAGCGTAGTAATGTAAAAAGTCCAATCCTGATCTAACTCGGTGATTCTTAACACTTTCTACCTTAGGGCAGGTCTTCCTGCTGCCGAAGGTAGTTATCCCTTGATCTCCGTATTTAAGGCATTGAACGTAATTTGCCACGTTAGCCTACTGTGGGTTGGCAGATTTTGAATCATAATCATTTCAGATGTCATAGCTCAAAGCTTTATTGTCCTACCTAAACCTATGTACAAAGTTAAGGTCTGTCCACAAAGGGATATATATATATATATATATATATATATATATATATATATATATATATATATATATATATATATATATAAAAGAGGGATTATAAAGTAGTTTTTCTTCGTTTGGTGTCTAAAATATTGGGTTTATTCAAAAACTCCCCCCATTAAAAGAAATTGCATTAATTACCCGATCAACAAAACAAACACATCGCTTTCAATGTGTTTTGACACATTCGTCAAATTAAACGAGACTATTTGGAAATTGTCTAATTAAATAGTGCAATGGAACACAAATGGCAAGAACTAATTAATTGTAAATAAATTCGAAATTATTCGATTCGATTTTGAATCATAATCATTTCAGATGTCATAGCTCAAAGCTTTATTGTCCTACCTAAACCTATGTACAAAGTTAAGGTCTGTCCACAAAGGGATATATACACATATATATATATATATATATATATATATATATATATATATATATATATATATATATATATAAGAGGGATTATAAAGTAGTTTTTCTTCGTTTGGTGTCTAAAATATTGGGTTTATTCAAAAACTCCCCCCATTAAAAGAAATTGCATTAATTACCCGATCAACAAAACAAACACATCGCTTTCAATGTGTTTTGACACATTCGTCAAATTAAACGAGACTATTTGGAAATTGTCTAATTAAATAGTGCAATGGAACACAAATGGCAAGAACTAATTAATTGTAAATAAATTCGAAATTATATTCAGACAATGTTTCACTCCAATTACTTGCTAAAGATTTTAAGCACTTTATTGTATTACTTGTATTACATTAACACATCCACAATAGAGTCCAGATACGTGACTATAAGATTTCCATTTATTTTGTTAACTGCAGAAATTCTGAGGTAAAATCTTCACTTCAGGTGACAACCCAGGCCAACAGTTGTTTCGGTGCCGGGAGATTTTGAGCTGATTTCATATGAATTTGATGCCCTGAATTCAAATATTGCATTTTTTTGCCTAGGAGCTCAAATTTCTAAGGTATCACATTTTAGTGAAATATACATTACACTATTTATAATTAAATCCATGTATTCAATAAAAAACTAAACACGGAATTTCTATTATTATATTATACAAATATTATATACAAAGATAGAGAAAATAGTCATCGATGAAACCAACTACTCACTGAACACTTCAGAAGCTTCTTTTCTGTGACATTCTTGAATGTACTTTGCGACAGTCCCTTTTTAAACTCCAGTAGAAATCTGCCATCATGTGAATATCTCATCTACCTTGGTAGTGGCCCTCCAGAGTTTTAATATCCTGGTGAAATATTTCAAGTTGTTCCTCACTGGTGCCCTAAATTTTGAGGAAAACGGTCTCAGTGGCTGTGTAAATAGTGCACCTTAATCGTCATGTTACACCCAAGGGATATGAAACAGTTAAGCACCTTGTTTATCAGTTAACATAGTATTCAATTTTGCTTTTGTCCAAAAACTTCGAACAACTTCAAGAAATAAAGTTCAGGTTTTTCGTTCAGCCCCATGCATCGAATTTACGAAGCAAGATCCTTAAGGAGCTGTTTTATTTGTGGGCCGTCAAATATTCCTGCTTTAATGTTTTCCGTAATCAACTGAGGCATTTTTTTTCCTTATAGATGCAAAGCATAATCCATTCTTATCAAGAACCTTTACAAACTGCTTCACTAGGCCCAGCTTGACATACAGTGGAGGAAAGATGATTTTCTCTCGTCCAAATATGGGATCGTTAATGACATTATTTTCTCCAACGTCCATGTTTTCTCTCTTAGGCCACTCTTTCCTAACCCAGTGGCGTGTTTTGTCTCGCTATCCCGCTATAGCTATTGTTATCCCAGAGCAATAGGAAGCAAGGATATTTGGTGTGCATTTGGTGGGGGTACATTGTACACCCATAGTTGAATGTACTGAATTAAAAATATATTGATAGAAAAGTGAACGTAACCAAAACAGTAAAAAACTAGAGCAGATAGAGAAAAACTGATTGCATATTTAGATTTAGAACCACAAATATGGCTAAAATCAGTTCTAAAATCCTATTCACCATAATATATATATATATATATATATATATATATATATATATATATATATATATATATATATATATATATATATATATATATATATATATATATATATATTGCAAGAGAATTGTAGATAAAATGATAAATGTATTGTCGAATACATTGAAAGTGCGATTGCAGCAACATTTGAACTAAATTTTAATATATAATGAGAATAACTTTCATAAATTTAAACAACGATTTTTTGCATTATTTTAAACAAAAAGTTTTCTTAAAACATCTATCTAAAACGAAACCTTTTCTGCGGAAAACAGGTTAGAATTTTATTCTATTTCGCAGCATTTTCCTAAGAATTAACGTCGTTTCCAATTATTAGGAAAATTTATTTTTAGTTTCATTGGCTCTTAAAATAGTATTAGATAATAAAACTTAATGTTTTTACATCAATTTATTCTAAAAGTTTTAGTATTTAGTTTGCTTTTTACAAAAAAAAAAAGAAAAAACTGCACCTTAATATCGTTTAATGTCGAAGTTGATATTACTAGTACTAATTTTTCACAGCATAATACGCTTTAAACGATTAACGCCACGTTAAGAAACACATGATTAATTGTTTTATTAAATTCAATGTTCAAAACGTCCATCTTTTGTGTTTAACCACTTTTTCCAAGTTGAAAAAGTGCCAGTCTATTTTGGCTGATTTCAGTAAAAATACGTTCTTGTTAATACGAGATTCTACGTAAATAAGATATAAGATATGCATGAAAATACACAGTGGGCTAGTGGAGAATATTAAAAATATTTAAAACCGGTCCCGAGACCGGTTTCTGCCCTTAAGCCGTCATCAGCCGGGCTTCGAGTTTTAAGTTCAGTTGCTTTCGAACGTAACTCGAAGCCCGACTGATGACGGCTTAAGGCCTGAAACCGGTTTCGGGAGATACTTGTTGGCGTTTGATGGCGACTGAAGGATTGAGAATTTTATGAAGAGCAACGGAAAAATTTATTCCTTGTTTTTTGAATATTTTTAATATTCTCCACTAGCCCACTGTATATTTTCATGCATATTTTGTACCTGAATATAAGGCCTGGGTTTGAGTCCTAACGATTTCAGACAGTAGTACTGTTACGAACCATCGGATAGCGTGAGCTGCATTTCAATGCCGCGTTCATCCATTTGGCCGATTAATATGGTCAGGACCCTGGTCAATCCTTCAGTTGCTTTCGATTGTACAACTCGAAACCCGACTGATGACCGCTTAAGGTCAGAAACCGGTTTCGGAAGATGTTTGTTGGCGTTTGATGGCGACTGAAGGATTGAGAATTTTACGTGAAGCACGGGAAATTTTTCTCCTTGTTTTTGAATATAAAAACAAGAAACAGTATCACCCAAAAACTATATGGTACAACCTGATGACTTCAATAGAGACTTTGTGTACATCATCTCTCGAGCTGTTTTTCTCAGCTGCAGAATACTGTACTCCAGTGTGGCTGAACAGTGGTCCTACCAACCTAATTGATGCGCATAATCGCAGGAACAATCAGACCAACTCCTACCTACTGGCTTCCCTTACTAAGTAACATCTACCCACGTCCGATTCGTAGAACCGAGACCCTCCTCATAAAATACCGTATTATACAGGAGAACCTAGAACTAACCATTCATTGTGATATACCTATACTATGACAAAATAGATTTCGATCAAGAAACCCGCCACTACTGTATGCTGAACAGCTTGTCATAGGTAACACCAAAGTAAGAGATCTTTGGAACCGAGAACATTGAAAATCACCAAGAACGAGATTAGTTTGAGTGATCCTACGAACATCAAACTTAACAGAAAACTGTGAGTCAAATTAAAAAGAATCCGCATTGGATGTGGTCGATGTACTTACTCACTCTGTATATGAGGTATAGCGGAATATCTGAATTGCTGAACAATCCATTAGGCATATTAGTGAGGAGTGCCCCCTATCAGGGCAGCTGGAAGGTTTTCATGAGAGCCGACGCTGCAGCGATGGAACAGATTGGAAAATGTTTAGTCCGTCAGCGAGTTGTTCTTCTTTCTTTTTCATTTTTTCTTATATCCTTATTGTATTTTATGTTTACATGCTGCAAGATGCCAAACAAATAAATAAATTGAGATGTTGCCGCATGTAGACATCATAGACGTTGCTAACTTATTCAATAGATAGTAATCAATTAGTATCTGTAAATATTCTTTTACACATATTTTCTTAAATTGTAAATTTTTAACATAATTTTTGGATTGATAATTTGAAAATTTTGATTTTTTTGCGGAAATCCTTAGATATGTGACGCTTGTTCTAAGGAACTTTTTCTTTCAAATGACATGAAGACTCGTTCATATGTTACTTCGTTATATATATATATATATATATATGTATATATATATATATATATATATATATATATATATATATATATATATATATATATATGTATATATATATATATATATATATATATATATATATATATATATATATATATATATATATATATATATATATATATATATATATATTCATCAGCATCAGCCCGTGTCGATCCACATGCAGGATGAAGGCCTTTTCAGCATGCTTCCAACTTTCCAGGTCCTGGGCTTTCGTCTGCCACTCGCATCCAATATACTTAATGATGTCATCAGACCATAGTACTTTCAGTCTTCTTCGCGGACGTTTACGATCAAGCGGTATCCACTCTAGGATTGCCTTGGTCCATCTGTCATCCTATCGTCATATCCATTTCAATTGCTTTACTTTTCCAATGATGTCACACACTTTCGTTTGTCCCCTGATCCATGTACAGGATTTTATGTTTCGTCTTGTAATTCCAAGCGTACATCATTCCATTCCCCTCTGTGGTACCTGAACAATGGGACTTGGGATGTGTGTCCAAGTTTCACTTCCGCGTGCCATAACAACAGGACGTACTGATTGAAGAATTTTCTTTTCAGGCAAAGTGGCCACCATCCTGTTTCAAATCCAGATGACGAAATACTTGTTCAAGGTAAGCCGCGAAAAGAATAGGCGATATTGCGTCACCCTGCCGTATACCTCGCTCTATCTTAATTTTAACTTCAAAATCATCAAGGTGAATTGTCGCTTTAGCTCCATCATATATCGATCCTAATAGGTTTACATATGCTTTGTCCACCCCATGGCTAAGCAATGCATCCATTATGGCCTGCTTTGAGGTGGAGTCAAATGCTTTATCGTAGTCGATAAAAGCCAAGCACAGTGACATGGTGTATTCGTTGTGCCTTTCTATGTCCTGCTGTACAATCTGGATGTGATTCATTGTACTGAATCAATTTCTGAATCCTGTTTCTTTTCTTGGTTGTGTGTCATTCAGTTCCTTAATATTCTTTTAGATATTATCTTAGTAAAAACTTTGTACATTACTGATAGAAGGCTTATTGGACGGTAGTTTTATAAATCCTCCTGTGCTCCTGTTTATATAAAATGATCACTTCGCCATTTTTTTATAAGTTAGGTATTTTTTTTTCCTTGAGGCATTTTGAATATAATTTTCCCCGTGTTCTAAGTTCGACCACCTGCTTTCAGCACTTCGATAACTAAACTGTCCTTTCCTGGAACCTTGCCATTTTTCATCGATTCTATAACATATGTCACTTCCTCCACTAGGATATCTGGCATTTGTTTTGCATGGCTATTGTTATCTTTGATTGCTTCTGATCTACATAAAACTGCGAATAAAATTTTCTGACAGCCTCTAACATTTCCGAACGCGCTCTGCACACTATGACGTCTTCACGTATTAAGGCATACATTTTCGTTATTTTTGTTCTCAGCTTCTGTTTAGCCTTGTTAATTCTCCTGTTTTTCAGAGTTTTCTGCACTAGCTGCTTGTTGAACCGACCCGTCTCATCTCTGATACGTTTTCTTATAGTTTTGCGGAGGTCAGCGTACTCGACCCTGCCAAAAAGACTGCCTACATGTCTCATTATCTGACGTTTTTTCATTAAATCAATGGTCTCACTAGATATTTTTGTTTGTTTGAGACATTTTTCTTCTGATGCTATTAAAACAGTCATTTCAAGCTCATTGTTGGTGATTTGTTCATATGGAACTGATATTTCTATCTCCTCCGGGCCATGTAATATGGCAAAATAGTTCTACAAAACAATCTCAAAATCGCTGCCCCTCTGCAGTAACTTCACAGAATCCACTTTGCCCTTCTTTGACCTTACCACTCTTTCGCGCTTTTTTCAACAGTTAATCCTAACTTTTGCTCTTACCATTTGGTGATCACTTCCAACACAAAATATTATTTTACCGGTGGTCATGAGGTAATCAATTTCACTTGTGAGTCCAGATGGAGTTTTCCATGTCCATTTTCTAGTGATATTTTTCTTGTAGAACGAATTCATAATATAACGTTCTTGTCTTTCAGCAAAATCAACTAATCTGTTACCTCCAGTGTTCCGCTCACCAGTACCACATGGGCCACTTGCATTTTCACCAGTTCTTGTTGTTCCAATTCTTGTTGTACATTTCTCCTTGTATAAAAACTGGGCCACCTCATCATAAAATTTCTCAATATCCTCATCCCTACGGCTTATAGGCAGGTCTTCCCGCTGCCGTAGGTATACATACACACACACACACACACACACAAATATATATATATATATATATATATATATATATATATATATATATATATATATATATATATATATATATCTATATATAGATATATATATATATATATATATATATATATATATATATATATATATATATATATATATATATATGCATAAGTTTGTTCAATAGTGTTCTCGTCCCGAAGTGAGTGAATGAATACATTTGTGTTCTCGTCTTAAAGTGAGTTTTACATCAACATAGTTAGACCAATGAGCAAATGTTTGACACTGCATGAGAAGTCAAATGTACTGGAACAATGCGAAAAAGGTATGTCAGTAACGACATTAACTAAAAGGTTGTTGCTGTTGCGAAATCTGCCATATGTGCGATAAAAAAGAAAAATTATGCGATTTTGGAAGCTGTAGATAATACCCTAAATCCAACTAAAAGGCGCACTTTGAAAACTTCTACATACAAATTAATGTAAAAAGAATTTTGTAGATGGAGCCTTTGTCAATGATACAGAAAACAGCATTAACAATGAGTAAGAATAAGGTTTTTACAGTCAGTAACGCTTGGCTACAAACGTTGAAAATTCATTTAGGGTATCAGATTTCTTAAAATAACGGGCGAAAAATTAGCATCTCGGCCCGAATTAGTCGATATTTTAAGCAAGATTTGCTCAGAATTATAGAAGAACTAAATTTATGCAATCAACAAATTTATAACGCAGACGAAACGGGACTGTTCTGGAAGCTCCTTCCCAACAAGATGTATGTTTCCCCGACAGAAAAAAACCAGCTCCGGGAATAAAAATCCAAAACAAAAATTAACATTTTTGGGCTGCGCAAGTGCAATAGGCCACCATAAATTAATGCCACTTCTTATCGAAAAATCTAGAAATCCAAAGGCAGTGAGCAATTTAAAAATCCATTAATTTACAAATATTCCAAAAAATCTGGGATGACCGTAGACATTTTTAAAAGTTGGTTTTTTGGAAAATTTGTACCTGAGATAAGTTGCGTACATGCAAATTTACAGGAATAACAATAACTATATATTATATATTATATAACTTATATTATATAACTGTAAATAAGTTATATATTATGTAACTGTATATAAGTTATATATTATATAGCTTATATACAGGTAAAAATATTACAAAAATCCCAACGCTTGCCTTTGAGAGCCTTACTTTTACTTGGCAATGCTCCTAGTCACCCACCAAAAGAACAATTAAGAACAGCTGATGGAATTGAATTCATAATGTTCATACCACTCAATGTAACGCCGTTAATTTAACCATTAGATAGAAACCATTAGATAGAAACCATTAGATAGAAAACTAACAAAACTTTACTATAGAAAAAACCTTCTCAGCTCCGTTGTAGAAAAAGTTAAACGTTTGACGATAAAGGATGCACTATTAATCTGGCAGTGGCATGGGAGAAAGTAACCCCCAGCATAATTCGCAAATGTTGGTCTAACATTTTAAAGTGCAATGAACGAGATCAGGCACATATTCCATTTTCGTAGTGATTAAGTAAAATTAAAGAATCCGCAAATAATGAGTATAATGAAGCGGTTAAGGGCACAATTATATTACTCAACGAAATCCATTAAAATGAAGACATTAAAGTGTGGAATGAAGATCGTCAACCTTCGTTAGTAACTGAGTTTTCGAAGATGAAGAACTTAATAAAGAAGCCAAATACGAGCCAGAATTAGATCAGCAACGTGTATTTTATACTGATGCTATAAAAGCTTTAGCGTTAATAATAACATGGGCTGAACAAAATTTTGTTGTAAATAATATTTTGGCACTTCAAGGTATTTATGAAAATGCTGCCAACATAACAACTAAAAAGTTCAAAAACGAATTACTGACTTTTTCAAAGTTTATTTTCTGTTTAAAGATATGCATAATATGTATCACCATTTCAATACTATGAAGATGCTTATATTGTGTTGTTATTGTATTCCAAAAATACAGTGATTTTTTAAATTATTTCCTTCATATTTTTCTCTCCATCGATATCATGAATACCTTCAACAAAATGAATAGCAGTTTGCTTTCCAATGTCGTCCAATGAGACAACATCGCTGAGTGTCATCAGATACCTATATATATATATATATATATATATATATATATATATATATATATATATATATATATATATATATACACATATATATATATATATATATATATATATATATATATATATATATATATATATATATATATATATATATACTTATAGCTTATTATCCATAGCGAATTGACCTAATATATCAATTTGCGTAACTTCATCTAGAACCGAACCCTTGCTTGCTATTTACTCTGTTGCATATGGAGTCGACATATGGATACCAGCTCTATCACATACCTGTGGCCTACGTTTCTGTTAGGGTGCATGTCGTTAAATATTTGAGCTGTTCTGCGTGCACAACGATTTTCACCACCATACATGAAAATTATTTCTGTTCTTTCTTGGAGAGTATATATCATTTTAAATTGAATATTGAGCCAATCAAGAGTAAATAATTTACCTTGTCACTGTTAGGTGAAAAGTCACTTTTATAAATAAACTTGACTGGTTCGTTTCTATAACGGTTTAGTCTGCATAGGAATATCAAGGTCTGTTACCTTTTTGAATAAAAAAACAAAAAATAAGTGAGGCGATACCTAAAGCCCATTCTTCGCTCGATTCTACGGTGATTCTGTAGGCAAATTAACGGGCAGACTTTTGGAAATGTTCGCGTAGAGTTCGAAAATAGGATCTATTATTGTCTGGCCAATAACGGAGCATATTTTAAAAATGTAATAAAGTGAATGTTAAACATGAAGACGAATTTTAATTTATCTAGTAAAATGTTAAAATGTGTCGATAGTTTAGAAACCGTTAGATTTGGCCATAGGATATGTAAAAGGTATGACATATGTCCAGCTTTTCTGAGGCACCGTATATAACTAAAATCATAATTAAAATGTTTCCCCCTTAAAACAAAAGTTGACGTGTTTCGATAGCACAGTATTATATATATATATATATATATATATATATATATATATATATATATATATATATATATATATATATATATATATATATATATTAGAATTACTAGGTTCTCGGGTAGAACCGTGTTTTAGATTTGTATAATCTCGACGTTTCGGCTTCCAGTTTGAAGCCATTTTCAAGAGAATCTTGTTGATTTACTCCGAGGCCTTAATTTGCCTACTCCACAGAGTCCACAACTAGAAAAGAAACTGGCTTCAAAGTGGAAGCCGAAACGTCGAGATTTTACAAATCTAAAACGCAGTTCTAACCGATAACCTAGTAATTCTAACATTACCGCCCGTGGAAGCCTTTCCAAATTGGTTTAATTTGATGAATAGACCAAAACACATTGAAAGCGATCTATTTATTTTTTGGATCCCGAAATTAATTCCATTTTTTTTTAATGAGACGAACTTTAGATCAACCCAATATTTTAGACGCTCAACGAAAAGAAACTACTTTATAATTGCTCTTATTTCCAATTTAACCTTTTAAACATGTATCAGTTGTACCATCAAATAACCACCACTAATTAATATAATTTTAGAAAATTTAATTGTATCAAAATATCAAGTATATTGTTAATATGAGAATGTAAAAGTCATTTTACGCATTTGAAGTTTTAAGTGGTACCAGCTGTTAAACAACTTTTTACTTTGTGAAGTATTTTTGTATTGCAGATTAGATAATGATTTATTTGTTATTTTTAACGACGAGGCACAACAAAATAATCAAGATAACATTCTCTTGTCCATAAAGAACATACATTCATGATGAGTCAATCATTTTTGCGCATAACAAACCCGTCTTCACCGCAAATCAAAAATTGGACGATTCTTGAGCGATCACCATCTTTGAATTCTTTATTCTTAACAGATGACACAACAAATTATTTCACCAAAATTAAAAAAAATATATATTACACAATATGTGGTTTTATGTGCTACCTGAAGTACACTTCTTATTTTGTAAGTATTTTTCGATTGTAAATTAAGATAATTATGATAACGTAGTATATATATATATATATATATATATATATATATATATATATATATATATATATATATATATATATATATATATATATATATATATATATTACGTGTACCATTTGCTACGTAGAGATCAGTTAAGAACGAATTTTGCGAAAGTCATTTTCGAAGGGTGGGTTTAATGCTTTAACTGTAAGTCCCGCAGACTAGAAACATGACAGGGATGTTCCTTATAATACATAACATCTACTAAAAATTTAATTTTCGAAAATTTATTCACTAAAGGGGTGAATTGAGGGGAAATATGGTGGTAAAAGATTAAAACACTCTCATTTTTTGACTGTATGTCCTATAGGTTTGAAACTTGCCAATTCTTTTCCTTATACTTCACATACATTCACTAACGGGTTTTACGATAATCTGCTCTAAAGAGGGGTTGCGGGGGCGTAAAATATACAAATAAACCCGTTTTGGGGTAGGGTAAGGGGTAGAAAGAGAGATAAAAGAATTAATTCACGTATGATAATTTATATTAATATTAAAAAAATGAAGAAGACTGTGACAGCCAAGTCTAATTTTTAATTGTATTAGCCGGTTAATTTATAATCATTTCTTTAGCTCTTAATTAAGTTTTTTGCAGATTATCAAAAACAGAAAATCAATATTTAATAAAAATTGGATACTCGAACTGTGTGACAATTACTTTAAATTCAGCTGTGAAAATAATTTTTTCAACCTCGTACCATCTTTAACAAAACGATTTTAAAGTTATATTTATCGGTTATCTCTATATTCAATTAAGGCATTATTTATTGATATATTTGGATAAATTATTGTTTCCAATGACTTTTTTCATATTTAAAGTTTTGGTGAGTTTTTATTTGATTTTATTAATATATAATACGCAAACGTTTTATTCTGAATAATATTTTTAGCACCGATTACAGTAAATGCTTAACCGAGAACATCGTTTGTGTCTCCTAGATAGAAAATAGTATGTGCCGTTGATTGTATTTTCATCAAAAAACCACACTGCACCCGAGGGGAGAGCGAGCATGCCGCAAATCCTTCGTTATGAGTTGTTTTTTTGCATAAAACATTTTTTATAGTCCTACCAAGTGATATTTCTATCCTGCAAGTCTTGCAGTGTCTGCAAATGTCCGTAGAAAATATTTCAATTGGTGGATTAGTTATTCCTTTCAAAATTGTGACCATTCACTTAGAGGTTGCAACCGATTTATGGGTGGAGTACTGTTCGTTTGGCTGGTGACTTTAAACAGATCTTACCTGTTATATCTCGAGGAACACGTGCAGATGAAGTCAGGGTCTGTCTTAAGTCATCAAGTTTATGGTCTCATGTTAAAGTCTTATCTTTGAGAATTAATATACGTGTTCATCTTCAATGTGACTTAATAGCAGAAGAATTTTCAAAACTACTAATTTATAGAGGTGATAGAAAGATTTCAGAAGAAAAAAGTAAAGTAAATATTCCGAGTAGTCTTTGTGACATCATGGGAGATTTGAAAACCCTGACTGATAAAATATATCCAAACATCGATGAGACTGGAGTAAATTGCACTTCATGGTTAAAAGAAAGACCTATTCTCACTCCAACAAATGACCAAGCCAATAGCATTAACAACTTTCTATTCTAAAAGCTGCCGACTGAACATGTGTATATGAATGTGAAGTATGATTCTGTGGATACGGTAATGAAGGTGAAAGATGCTGTCCTTTATCCTATGGAGTTTTTGCAGACTCTTAATCCGCCAGAAATACCACCTCATAATCTTTACCTCAAGATTGACACACCGATAATGCTATTGCGCAATTTAAACCCTCGAAAACTATGCAATGGTATTAGACTTCAGGTGAAAGCTCTACATAAAAACGTTATAGAAGCCATGATTTTTACTTGAAAATATGAGGGAGAAAATGTATTCATTCCAAGAATTCCTCTAATTCCACCCGACTACCACTTTAAATTTAAACATCTGCAATTTCCTATTAGTTTGCTTTACCATGACTATTAATAAAGCATAACAACAGAGTTTAAAAGTGGCTGGTGTTGATTTAAGAAATAACTGTTTTTCTCATGGTGAATTTTATGTTGCATGCACAATCAGTGTGTCTCCTGATAACCTGGTCATTCTTCAGCCAGATAAGAAAAGCAAAAACGTCGTTTATAGAGAAGTATTGAGTATTTGATTTTGCAGTTTTAATCGTTTCAATAAATATAGTTAGAAATAAAGACGACTGAACCAGTAAATAAACAAAAACTGACTCGACATATACTTTTTAAGCTATTTATATTAAAATCTAAAATGTTCGTCCAAAAAATAATAAAGTATTTATTCTTACTATCGCCGCAAAATATGAATTTTACACTATGCAAATTTTTACAATGTTTATTGACAGTATAATTGGAACAGGTCAAATGTATTTAATGAAAATATACTAAGTAATAAGTTGGCTATGAATCTAAAATTAAAAACACCATACTTCTTTGAATTTCAAATTGTTATTAATGGAAAATAACTAAATAGAAATTGTTTAAGATTTTTTTAATTGTAAAAATAACCTAATAATTTTGAGAATATTCAATTTTATCTTTATTAAAATAAAAAAAAGCTTACATTGAACGAAAACATTTTGAGTTTTGGATTCATAGTCCATCATTAGTCTACTTCCGCTGAAGAATTGTTTGTAGGAACTATTTTTATTAATTTTTAACATGGAAAACGGAACCAATATCGTAAAATTTTCTTCTATATTTTCAAAGTTTCTTTGTTACTAATTAATTAGTTTTTAAATAAACATATACCTATAAATGATGGATCCGAATGATTCATAAAAGATTAAATTTGTTAATGTCTCATTTTGCATGTACTGCATTTAAAAAAATATATTTTCAATATATATATATATATATATATATATATATATATATATATATATATATATATATATATATATATATATAACAAAAGTGGTAAATAAAATAACTCGCAGACGAACTAAGCATTAATATTTTGGTTTCCAATCCATTCCATCGCTGGTATGATCGTAAGAAGCACTCCCCACTAATATATCTGGTGGATTGTATCAGTACACCATAGTCATAACTCGGAGACTCTGCTATATCTCATTTATACAGTAAGTCAGCACATCGACCACATCCAGTGAGGATTCTATTTAATTTGACCCACAGTTTTCTGTTAAGTTCGATGCCTGCAGGATCACAGATGTATATCTCAAAACAATCTCGGTCTTGGTGATTTTCAATGTTGTTGGTTTCAAAAATTTCTTACTTTAGTATTACCTGTGACAAGATATTCGGAATACAGTAGTGGGGGGTTTCTTGACAGAAGTCTATTTTGCCGTAGGATAGGTATCATAATGAATGGGTAATTACAGGTTCTCTTGTATAATACGGTATTCTCTAACGATTCTACGAATCGGAGGTGGGTAGATTTTACTTAGAAAGGAAAGCCAGTAGATAGTAGTTGGTCTGATTGTTCCAGTGATTATGCGCATAGTATTGTTAAGTTGCGCATCGATTAGGTTGCTATGACAACTGTACAGCCATACTGGGCACAGTATTCTGCAGCTGAGAAAATCAACGCGAGAGATGATATACGCAAAGTCCCCATTGAAGCCCCCCAGGTTGTACCACACAGTTTTTGGGCGATATTGCTTTTTGTTTTTATTTTGGGAGATGTATTTTCAAGATGATTTTTATACGATAGAGTCTCAATATCACCACGACAAAGAATTATATATCAAAAAGGCGACAAACAGTATTTCAATGTGTCAGTGCATTTATTTAAGTTGTATTTAAAACCAAATAATATATTCTGTATGCGAATATCAAAATATGCTTCTTATTTACGTAGAAGCTTGTATTAAGAAGAACGTATTTTTACTCAAGTCAGCCAAAATAGACTGGTAGACTTTTTCAGCGTGTTCGGCAAAAGTGGTTAAACCCAAATGGTGGACGTTTTGAACATTAAATTTAATAAAACAATTAATGATGTGTTTCTTAACGTGGCGTGAATCGTTTCAAATGTGTTACAGTGTGAAAAATTAGTGCTAGTAATGTCAACTTCGACATTAAACGACACTAAGGTGTATTTATTTCTTTTTTTGTAAAAAAGTAAACCAAGTGTTGAAACTTATCGAATAAATGGCTGTAAAACATTACATTTTATTTTGTACTAATATCTTAAGAAGACAATGAAACAAAAATAATAATTCTCCTAACAACTAAAAAGTAATTTTCCCAACAACTAAAATCAAATAAAATTCTGGCCTGTTTTCCGTCGAAATGGTTGCGTTTTAGAAACATGTTTTAAGGAAACGTTGTGTTCAAAATAATGTAGAGAATCGTTGGTTAAATTTATTTACATTATAGATAATGTTCCTCAATCCTCAAAAATATTTGATGTAACATAATTTTTCATTAAAACAAACACATCTTCTACACAAACCGAAGATATTAGGATATGAGAGCGGCCGCCAGCTCTTTGCGATCGCTTCTCGGAAATATATCCACAACGGATTGTTTCATAAGAATTTAAATATCATATTACGCATTTGTGGTTTTAAGGCATCATGTGTTAAACCACTTATTATTCTGTGAAGTAGATAATAATATGAAGTAGATAATGATTTATTTCTAATATTTAACAATGAAACGCAATAAGATAATCAAGATAACGTTATCTCATTCATTACACATAAATATTAGATAGGCTGAACCAATAATTTTGGCACATTACAAACCGATCTTCTGTGTAAACCGAGAATGGAACGATGTGCGGGTGGCCGCCATCTTTAAAATGTTTCTATATAAAAATAATTCGACATCCATCAACGGATTGTTTTTCCATCGGAACAGTACCATAACGACCTGAACACTGATGGCATGTTGCGTCTTTATTACAAATTCGCCATGTGTCATAAACTCTTCGACAGTGAAGGCACCATGCATTTCACTCCAAGCCATGCTATAACTGAAAAAAACCCATCCCATAAGCACTGTCCCTTTGAAATCGGGCCAATCCTTTTGACGTACCTTATATATTAAACGCCTTGAGGACAAGAACAATAAGCGTAAATAAAACCAACCAACACAATGATTCACACCGAAGGTCAAAAATCTAGCTAACAGAAAAAAGAATGCATATACCGAATTCGTGATATAGAGGGTGTAAGAGAAATAATAACTTTTGTAAATTTAACCAACGATTATTCACATCAGTTGAAAGAAGAAAGTTCCTTACAACAAGTATCAAAAACCTAAAGGTTTCCACGAAAAAAAAATGTAAAATAATTAAATTGTCAATCGAAAACCTATGATAAAAATTAAGATTTCAAGCAACTATGCGTAAAAGCATATTTGGCAAATGTTAAATTACTAATAAACTGATCAACATTATGTGAAATATATTTTTAGAATTAAGAATAACTTCATACATCTCCCAATATCAACGTGACAACATGGCCCGAATTAAAAATGACCACTGAAATAGTTTTATTTCAGTGTCAGTCAGTGCGCGTTTTAAAGTTCCATTTAAAACTAAAAAGGTATTATGTACGTGAATATCACGATAAACTTCTTATTTACGGAAAAGTTGGTATTAAAAAGAAAGTATTTTTGCTGCAACTGACCAGATTAGTAAATATGCCAGGAATTTTTCAACCTGCTCGGAAAAATGGGTTAAACGGTGTTAGGCTTGCCTAGACTCAAATAGTGGACATTTTGAACATTTAATGTGTTTCTTAATGTGACGTGAATCATTTAAAATGTGTTATGGTGTAAAAAATCGGTGCTAGTAATTTCAACTTTGATATTAAACGACAATAATATGTAAAATTGATTAAAATAAATATTTACTTTCTTGTCTATCAAATAAATAATAAGTAACAAAATAAAATTTTCTTTTATTTAATTTAAAAAACGAACTATCACAAAGCAATGGATAAATCAATCAAATAATATTTAAGTTATATTTTATATATACATAATGTGTAGTTTAATAAAACAAAAAATATATGCTGAATCATATGGAATAAATGGCTACAAAATATTACATTTTATTTTCAAATAATATCTTAAGAGGCAAGTGAAACAAAAAACCGGATTACCTTCGATCAAAATAAATATAACGATGCACGTTGCCAATTGTTAGAAAAATTAAAAAGGTCTCACCTGTTTTTCACAGAAATGGTTCCATTTTGGAAGCCAACAATGTTGCCAGATCAAAGGCTACACAATCAGCCGGTTATATAACCGAAATATAACAACCCTAAATTCGTCTAAACCTCATCATTCAGCTAGATAATGTGCAAGATCGCATGCAGTCCATCAAATAGGGTAGTTTTAACCCTCCATTCAACGGGTGCCCTATTAGTTTCACATTCGCACGGGTGGAACCTGTGAGGAACAAAACTGATAAGGTCGATAGTGACACCTTTTTTCCCCTGGGATAATTTCATAGACATGTGTTTACTATGAACCTTTTATGGCATACTGTATGATATAAAACCGTTTATGAATGTATTCGGTCAAAATTTATCAAAGTTACAATTTTAACATATGTTTCCAAAAAATTCGGAAAAAACCTTAATGAAGAAAAAATGCCGTTTTTTAGAAGTATTTATTAAAAAATGTCAAATTAACGTAAAAAACGGAGGCTCCCAGACTTTCATCTTAAAGTTGTCAAAACATTATCCAGAGCAAGCCGTGAAATTCCCCATGCACAACCAACTTTTGTAATTTTTGCCAAGAAAACAATCAATTAAAATTTACAATCAGAAATTTACAAATTTCTTTCTTACCTGGGGCAGGGTCTGGTCATCAATTTCAGTGACACCTGTAAGCCTTGTAGCTGAGACACGCACAATTCGTGGTAGGTGTATGTCAGCTACTCTTCTTTTTATGTTTTCTTCGAATTCGCTATTTGGACTGTTGCCCGTGTAAATTACCAATGCGTTGATTGCTGCAATATTGAGTAAGTACTAAAAGATCACCATTGACCAACGCTTTATACTTCTCTTGCAACATTTTATGATATTATCATTCTAGAAACAACATCTACTCCACTTTTTGTATTTTTGTAGAAAGTAATTAGTTCAGGTTTTTGCAGATTACCACTCTCTTCATCAATACTCAGCTTCATCGTCTCGGTGCATCCTAGAAATGACGGTCGAAATGATACGACGGTCATGTCAGCACTAAATGCAAATACTGAAGAGTTTACTTGTCTATTTTTTATTTGCGTTATTTCGGGAGGTAGTTCTCTTCTATTGGCTCTAATTGTACCAACGACTGTAAGTCAGTGCTCTCTTTGTAGACTCTTCATAACAGCATATCCTGTAAACCAACCATCCATTGTGATATTTCCTCCTGAGCCTGATAAATGTGAGCACACTTTTTTAGTAACTGCAGAGGTAGAATTATCAGTTTTATATCGATCATCGGGTTGAACACCAGCATAGATCTCCATGTGGGAGGTGTAGAATGTATTGAAGTCAACAGTAGAGAATACTTTAAGTCCATATTTATTGGGCTTATTTGCTATATACATTCGGAAACTGCATCTACCCCTAAATGCAAGTAGCATTTCATCTAATGTCACGTAATTTCCTACTGAGTAATTCTTCATTAAACTATCTACCCGCTTTCGTTGATCTCTGGGCGTGGTATCATCAAATCGGAGTCACGAACCTGCGTTGAGCGATTGTAGTAGGAAATATATCATATCCCATGCCATTTGAAGACCAACACTCATTTAGATATGTTCGTGACCCATACTGAAGTCCAGCCAAATATAGCAAACCTATCAGTGCCCTAATTTTCACAAAGTCTGTAGGCCTACAGCCACTCTTCTCTTTGTATCTAACCAAAATATTTTCTATGTATAGGTTTGTGTTTTGAACTACAATATCCATACGGTTTTATTTACAACCATTTGTATGTACAACCAGCATTGAATTGGTGACAATGCATCTCGCGCATCTCTCATAACCGCTGGGAAATGAATAACTATGTTTTCTTTCTAACGAACATTTTGCCATGAAACTGATTTTCTCCATTTAGTTCCGTCCTTATCTTGATACTATAAGCTTCTATCAATACCAATATTTTCTTCGTGCTAATCCGCTTCTTACTCGGTTTCTTCCTCTTCACTCAAAATGCTAACATGGTAAGCGAAACGTGTGTCCAGAACTTTAAAAAAGTGATTCAGTGTTTAGTGGTAAATCTCTTTGAGTTTAGTGTTTCACACCGAAGGTTCCAATAGAAGAATCGATGTTAAACAAGTTGGTAAAATTACGAGCGGCAAAACGCGACGGTAAAAAGCGAGGGCAAAACGTCACAATGGTATCTGCAGTAAATCCATCAGCCTATTCATTTGTCCTACATATGTTTATATATCCACGCCAAAGGATCAAGTCAAGTTTTAAGACTGGAGGGCCCATTGGAGCTGACTATTACAGTTCAAAATCAGAGTGGATTAACGAAGAACTTTTTTGAAAAATCGTTTCATCATTTTGCCACATGTGCATTTCATCCACATAGGGATGAGATGCACATGAGATCCATATGCTATCATTCTTCCGCATACTTTCCATAGGATACAACCACTGGACGCCACTGATCTACTGAAGGAAGCTTACCAGAGAGATTTATATATGAAAAACCATATATGTAAAACATCACTCATGATGTTTTGGCTTCAATTTTCAATAAAGCATATTTGAGAATTGCTACGATGAACATAGCAGTAAAAGATTCAAAGTAACTAGCATTTATCCCATAAATCCCAACGTATTCGGTGACGATGACTTTATATCAGTTCCTATTATTGAAGACTTAACATCTCAGAATCAAGCTTTAATGAATAATGATATAGCAACCGGGGCATTTACTATCACACATGTTACGAATGAAACCGAAACTGTTGCAAGTCCTTCATGTAGTATTTGGCAAATCTTATGTCCAGTGCTTCAAAGAATTCAGAAAATTAAAAGACGAGTGACGAAGTTCTTCTTGTACAATTACGCAATGACGACGATTATGATGACATGGACACAGACAAAGAAAATGATAATACTGATGCTGTTAATAACCTTTGCACTATATTGGGCGAATTCGGCCGGGAAATATGGTTTCGTTATTGCAGTTGTTCCAGCTGGATCCATAAACAATGCAGTGGTAAAAAGACCGCTGAAAATTTCATTTGCGACTACTGTTAAAATTAATAAGTATAATATTTTTATTTATAGATAAATGTTGATTGACCCATATATCGGTTAATAATATTACCAAACCGAGGCACGCTATTCTCAGATCAGTTTGATAATGCCGCGCTTTTCAAGATTTTTTTTACTTCCTATATTTTCACATTGATGCTGTAAGAATTAAAGATTGCATTAGAAGTTCGTTGCCGCTCTGTTTCGTACCAGTAGAATATTCTAACTATAATCTCTTAAATGCACGGTATTATCCAACACCCCCTACAATTCTCCTGAGATATAGAGTTTTAGATTATTATTATAACCGCTGGAGACTTACTATTTTTATGTATCAAATGCAAATGGATTTTCTTAATTTTTTATCCTAATATTATACAGTCAAGATTAAAAAAAATAATCCAATTAAATATATTTTAATACTATTGCATTTTTATTATTATACACTATATTAAAACGGTAAATCAAGTTTTTTTGGTTCTCTCTCGAAATCCGTTACAATTCCATAATTCAATAGCGGATCCTCTATAAGCGCTCGACTCTGTCACTTTAGTAGCGGGAGGTCTAAATGAATCGCTCAAATAAGGTACTTTATGTTATTGTCCCGCCGAAGTCGTATACGCATTTGGAACGTTGAAACCATCCGATATCAGATATAAGAATGGAGAATACGAACTGAAAGGCTATCGAGATTTAAGAATATATTCGAACGAGGCGGCTTGCCAGTCAACAACCAGCGCCTTCTATGACGAGTTTGCAAATATGCTTCTTTGTTTCGTCGTCACGGCTATCTGCGACATACTATCGATCATCTGGACGAAATGACATAATGTAAATCAGGTTTTGGAGATGATTTTTTATGTTGAAGTTTGGGCATTGGCTCTTTTACGTATGGACAAATTTGAAGTTGGAAGTAGTTTATGAATCGCATATCAGGAATGTAGAAAATGATATATGATTATTTTAGAATGAATAGACAATATCGTATTTTTAAACACACAATTTATTAGACTCAAAGAGATTTACCACTAGACACCAAATCACTTGTTTTGAATTTCTCGATGCGCGTTTCGCTAACCATATTAGCATCATCAAGAGATAATTTAGATTGAATAATCGTGTGCTGATGTTAACATGGTTAGTGAAACGCGAGTTGAGAAATTAAAAACAAGTCATTTGGTATTTAGTGGTAAATCTCTTTAAGTTTAGCGTAGCATACCATAGGTTCGAATAGAAGAATTGATACACAAATTATTGTTTAGTTTGAGAGTTCAAACGAGTAGAAAAAAGTGTTGACTGACGAGAGTTGAAATAAAAAGCTTTATAAACTCATAGTTTTCATTATACTAGACCTTTGCAAACCAGAATCCTCCACGAGCATTATTTTGTTTTGCCAGCGCAAATCTTCCGTTTACCTAAACGTTCCATTAAGTTTATCGATGAGGCTATAGGAAACACGAAGATCATAATGAAAAAGTCAACCATTCTTTGGAGGTTTTCTTCAATTTATACTATTATTGATGCATCGAATCAGGAAAAGGAAGAAAATGTTCTCGATCAACTATAAAGACGTAACTTACAAATATGTGTAATCACAAAAATGAGAAGAGAAGATGTTTAAAAATACTACCGAAGAAGCATGCAATACATGAGGAGGGCAATGATAAAATACTAAAATTGAAACATTCAAATCATTCATCAGTCACATTCATCAGTCAAATGAGAGAAGCAATGCAACTTTGTGCTTTTTTTAACACATTTAATATATAACAATAAATTCCGTCAAAAAAGCTATCAAATCAGAAGATCTGATAGCATTACAGTATATTAGTCCCTCATTGTTATTTGTGGGCAATAGGTCTTGAAGAAAAGGAATAAAACAATTTTTTACTTTGTTATCTATCACTTTTATATATAAAAGGTGATAGATAACAAAGTAAAAAATTGTTTTATTCCTTTTTAAAAAATGAACTATTACAAAACAACGGACAAATCAATCAATAAGGTCTTGAATAATTTGAATCTTATAGGGAAATAAAAGGTAATTTTTTAGTGTGCGGAACTTCCGATAGGGTTCGCTATCAAACAAACTGTGAGTTTGCACACAACTTTATAAATCTGTGTCTCAATTGTCTGGCAAATTATGATGGAATGTTGAAATTGTCGAAATTTATTATCAAAATCCGTGTTCTTATAGAGCACTTCCTGAATTTAAACTTCATGATGTAATCGCTGAATTATCAACAAATTCCGAACGCATTTAACGCTGCTTGATGTTAAAATAAAAACAGGACAAAAACTATGCTTTCCGAAGAAAATATATCCGCTGTTGGTGATAATGTTGATGAAGGTTCAAATTTATCAATTTGTTGTCGTTAGCGGGGAGTTGGGCTTTGTTATTCAACTACGTAGATTATTTAATTCCGAATTTAAATGGTATTGATCTAGAGGACATGTAGTTCCAACAGGGCGGCTTCATATGTCGCAGCCAACGCAACAATCCATTTATTGAGAACAATTCGGTGAGAAAATTATTTCCAGGAACGGACCTGTTAATTGGTCACCGAAGGTCATGTAATTTGGCGCCTTTAGATTATTTTTTTGGTGTTATGTTTTATGTTAAATCTTTGGTTTATCCCGATAAACCAGCAACTATTACCGCCTTGGAAGTCAATATAACGCGGACAAGTGCGGACATAAGACTTGACAGAAACACTGCTTGAAAAAGTTGTCGGAAATTGGATACACAGAATGCGCTTTGTGAGAAGTAGCCGCGGCAGAGATTTGTCCGCAATTGTTTAAACATTAATGCATTTGAATATTATTTTACATAAAATAAATAGTTTCAAGGCATCTAATTTGATTGTTGTTTTATTTGAATTTAAAGTTCGGACCCACTAAAAAATCACTTTATATATGCAAGCCTCTTCTCAAAATTCGGCGTAAACTGCTTAGAGGAATTCCTAATTATGTACCACGTCGTCTAATAAACGTATGTGGAGACCCATTTATACTTTGCTCAAAACATGCAATATTTTCAGCGCTTCGCACCGTTCTTGGACGTCTGATGTGGGGCTTATAACCAACTGTTCCAATTTCTTAAAATGAGGCGCCGGATGATTAGGATATTAATGCCTAAATTCACGTTGAGTTGCAATAAATGATTTTTTTGTTTAATATACAGGGTGGTCCAAAGATTGTTAACTTTTTTAAATAAAATTAAAAAATTAATTGATCAATTTTAACAAATTTGTTCTTAAAATTTACAAAAACTCTTGGAAATTCATGTTCTGAATATTACATTGTCTAAATGTACTCTATTTCTGTCCTAGTACTCCTGAAGCCGATTTCTAAAATTTACCATTACGCGGAGCCAAGAGCCTGCAGTTATGGCTTCGATTTTTTACCGAATATTTTTCTTTAAATCTTCTAGAGTAACGAGGCGGTTGCAGTACACTCGACTTTTAAGATATCCCCATAACATAAAATCTCAAGAAGTCAGGTCCGGGCTTCGAGGGCGTCACTGAATGTCTCCTCTTGGAAAAATCAATTTTCCCGAGAAAGTGCCTGATTCGGTTCTGTTGGAACCAAGTGTCCCGAGTGTATCCTTCAAAATCGTAAAGAGCAAGAGTGAAAAAAGGTTTGAAGCATGTCGACATAACGCTGAGAATTTACCGTTGCTGCGTGACGTTTATGGTTTTCGAGAAGAACGGGCCGCTAGCCCGGATGCCCACATCCTTGTGTGCTCTTCGGGCTATGTGGAAACCTTTCATGTTTCTTTTAAGGGTTTTCTCCACACCAGTAGCGACCATTTCAATTATTGATATGATCCGTAAGGTGGAAATAAGCCTCATCGGAAAATAAAATATAAAAGTTTCTATCAGCGTATAAAGCGTGTTAATATCTATCAGTGCATGTGTAAATATTTGTGAAGGATGCGAAGCACATTACGTCACATTTAAAACAGCTGCTTAACCGCTTACGAGTTACTATTGCCTAGAAATACAGGGAGAGAGAATATGTGAGACTATTAGAGAGGATCCACATAGTGACCAGACCAAATCTCTTTATATATGCGAAAATTTGTTGTTATCGTTTATGAGGTCCCATTCAAGTTGAATGATGTTGAAGCTGTTCAAGCTGTATGTTCTTTTTCCAGAAATTACAGGAACATAATTTTTATGAAAAGCAACTCTGGATACTCCTGAGACTTTAATCGTCTAGATCTTCATATTTATCGGCGATGAAACATACAGGGTAATTCCTAAGTTGAGACTTTTTTTTATTAATATACGTCTCTAAAATTAGGCCGCTGCAACTATTAATAAATTAAAAAAATTTAAGTCCTGCCTTTAAAATAATTTAAACAAATTTAATCGATCGTCCGCAAATTCAAAACGATCAGACAGAAGACAACTAATGTTTATCATTTTTTTGTGAATCATGCATGCCTTTTATTTTTTTTTGTTGTCTTTTAGTGTCAGTTTTAACGTCGATTTTCATTCATAATACCAATGTCGAATTTCAGCTACACTCTGAACGTGTTTCTTTTCGGGTTCACCCTTTCATCAATCATTTATTCGGGTTGTGCAAAGAGCCAGAGACACGGCTGATTTGCAAAAATATTGTGCAGCGTTGCAAGATATATAGTTGACCGATTGGCTGCAATAAATTCTTAACAACCCCTGTCGTAACAAAACCCGGCAAAGTTGCAAGAAACGCAAATAGGGTCGGGCCTAATAAAATGACAGGTAAAAAGATAAAATAAATTTTATACCTTATTTAGTAGTTTCGAAATATTTTAGTTTAATTCACATTATTTTCTTAAACAGTGCAGTTCTATAATTCCGATCGTATTTTTTGTTATTCCAAACGTGCTAAAAATGTGGCGTTCTTGGTAAGATTATGATCGTTGTGCCTCCGATAGTGTTACTTTTAAAAGAAAACATTTATCGCCCGATGATAAGCAAATTGTTAAAAATGTGTATGTTTCTTTATTGAATAGGAGGCTTAATGTAAATGCAGCCGCAGCAGAAAGGCCTTCATTAACAAAAACTTCATTGTCTACGGTTAAAGATATTATGATGAGGCCAATTAAAGCCAAAAAAATCCGTAGTGATTCTGGTAAAAGCAAATGTGTTAACAAAAGCGATAAGATTTAATTCGAAGAAAATGCATGCTATGTATGAAGAGCAAACTGTGCCTACATTGCATTCATTGCAATAGCGGCTAAGAAAAGATTAAACCAACATTCTTTGCAGAAGAACTAGCCTCCAGAGAATATTATCTCAAATGGGTTTTGCATATCGGACCATTAATAAAAGACAAATATTAATGGAATCACAACTCTCTAAACTCTAAAAAAAATACAGATTAGAAAATCGTCCCATTATCTACCTTGATGAAATATGGTTCGATACACATGAGACGCTAGCAAAAGGAAGGGTAGATACATCAAGAAAATGCCAAATCAAAGCCCTAGCGAACAAGGGCAAAATAATTACAATTTTACATGCTGGTACCGAGGATGGATGGATTCCAAATTGTTTACGGTTGTCCTCCAAAAATATTAAAGATTCATCTTTGGACTACTATGATGCCACCACAGCAGAACTTTTTGAAGATTGGTTTCTAAATAAACTTTCGCCCAATATGCCTAAGGAAAGCGTAATTGTAATGGACAATGTAATGCTAGTTATCATAATCGCCAAAAAAAAAATCCTAATGCAAATAACACTAAATTGGAAATTCAGAACTATTTTTTTTGCTTTAAGTTTACTTAGGTTTTACTTTAAGAATAAATATAAAAAATGTTATCTTCTAGGAATATTAAAGGCATTTAATATTAAAAGGGAATATGTATGTGATACCATTACTGCCGATAGGGAACATATGGTTTTACGTCTTCCCCCGTATTACGGTATTTTTAATTTAATTGAGCATCCAATGTTAGACCAGAAAACATTTCTCCAACTCTAAGTACAAGTATTTTTTCTCCTTTATTTGGGTTTTTCGCCACTGTCTAAAACTCAAAAAATATAAAAAATACCTGTTCTTATTAATAATAACTGTATTATTCTTATTAATAATAACTTAAAATAACTGTATTGCTATGCCTAGATTTAAATTCAATATGGTTCCCGATTCTAAAGAATACAATTAAAAACATTTAAATATTTGAATACACAAACAGTACAATAAACAATCACACAGTAAACATTACCTATATATTTATATTTTGGTAGTATGTCACTGTCATGAAAATCGATTGTTGTTAATGTAAGTATCGTTGACATTAATTTCACTCGTTACTTTATATATTACAAATTAATATAATTCATTTTTTAGTTCAGTTTTTAAAACGGGGGGAGATTACCCTCCGAAACGTTAACGTTAAAAGTTTGTACGTTTTTTTATAACATTTTTATATCTTTACAATTTTGTTCGTTAGGCAAATTTATTACAAAAAAGAATCACTGAGAAATTTGTCTCCGTTTGGTTTTTTGTTTCTACCAAGTGATTCTTTCTTTAAATAAGAACAGATATTTTTGATATTTTTTGAGTTTTAGACAGTGGCGAAAAACCCAAATAAAGGAGGAAAAATATATGAACACGCCACAATCATGCAGACATTTCTAAGTACAAGTGCTACAATATTAATTAGGAATATTGTAGATAGTATTCCCAAAGAAAGTTGGATAAATTTGATTATCCATGTTATTAAAATAGAAGATTCCTATATATCCTTTACTAATAATATAGAACCACTTATTATTAATGTAGATCAAAGTGACACTGAGAGCAAAACCGTATTAAATGTATAATTAAATTTAAGTTATAATTTTTACTGTACTAATAAATATGTTTTTATTTATTTATTTTTACTGTACCAATAAATTAAAAATACACAAACCAATAAACAATGTTTTAGTCATACATAATAATAAAAAAATTTAATCATAATTTAACAGTCCAGCTCTGGCGTCTTTTAAGGAATATTTTTAGTCAGATTTATTGGCGCAATTAACATTTTGCCGAAGGGCAACGAAATATCTTAAAACGTACTATATCTGAAAACGTGCAACGGGATCAACAAATTTTGAATCTTGTCGAGGACGGCCCAACAACAAGTACTCGAGAAATAGCATGTCAAGTTAAACTGAAACAAAAAAAGTTTATACAACATTACGGGAAAATCAGTTGTACCCATTTCATGTGCAACGAGTTGAAGCCTTAGAGCCACAAGACCATCCTGACAGAGTTCACTACTGCAAGTGGCTCTTACACCAACATGAAACGAATCAAAACTCTACCAGAAACATTTTGCTAAAAAATTAAATCATCTCCTAATGATGCTAACATGGTTAGCGAAACGTGCATCGAGAAGTTCAAAAAAAGTGATTTGGTGTTCAGTGGTATATATCTTCAAGTTTAGTGTTTCACACCAAAAGTTCCAATAGAAGAATTGAGAAACATTTTGGTTATGGACGAGGCTTTATTTACCCTAAATGGAATTCACAATTTCCACAACACTCATTTTTGGTCAGTTGATAATCCTCATGCTTCTAGGCAAACAAATTTTCAACATAGATTTTCGGCCAATGTGTGGGCGGCAATTATCAACGGTTGGGCCTTTTATCTTGTCGGATCGGATAACGGATGCGAACTCTCTCGAGTTTTTACAAAATCATTTTCCTGGTCTTCTAGAAAACGTGCCCTTGAATGTCAGGCAGAACATATGATTCTTACCCGATAGAGTGCCAGCCCATTTTAGGCGTGAAGTGCGGGAGCTTTTAGACATAACTTTTCCTAATAAGTGAGTAGGTCGTGGAGGGCCAGTTGCGCGGCCACCTAGGTCATCAGATATTAACCCTTGTGATTTCTTTTTCATGGGGTTACAGCTAAGGCTTGATTTTTAAAACGGCAGTTTTAATACAAGCGAAGAAATTATTGATCGATTAGAACAGGCTGGTGAGACTATTCGGGAAAGACCTTTATGACTATTGCGCACATATACCGACTCTTGGGTACTTTGCGCTCAACTTTGCTAGAAACGGATCGGCGACCACTTTGTATCTTTTCTTTCAATACAAGGCGCAGGACCAGAATGAATGTTGTTTTCGAAATTAATTCCGTAAGTTTTTATCTATCAGTTTTTTGGTATTAGAAAAAAATGTTTATTTTCTCGAGTTTTATACGCTGTTATAAAACATATCAACTTAGGAATCACAGGTATTTACGTATCATAGGTATTTTAGAGTTATAATAACCGTGGTAGACCTACTCATTATGAATTTGTTTTGTATCAAATGTAAGTGGAATTTCTTGATTTTTTCATCATTACATAATAGTGTCATCATCATCATCATTAAACTGTACCTACAGCCAGGGGTGGACCTTGACCGAATCAAGGTTCCTTTAGTCATCCTGTTATTCCTATGTTATTTAGCTCGACTACTACGTTATCCAGTATCAAATGTAAGTGGACTTTCTTGATTTTTTCATCATTACATAATAGCGTCGTCATCATCATCATTAAACTGTAGCTACAGCCAGGGATGGACCTTGGCCACATCAAGGTTCTTTTAGCCATCCTGTTATTCCTATGTTATTTAGCTCGACTACTGCGTTGTCTAGATATCTCATTTTGGGCCTTTCTGTTCTACGGCTTCCAACTGGCCTTTCTAGTGGGCTTTTTGTAGCGGGATCATAAGACTGTAACTTCATCACATATCCTACACATTGCAGTTTTCCTATTTTAATAATTTTGTTTATATCTGGTTCTGGACACAATTCAAAGTTGAATCTACTTCTCCATAATCCATTCTCATTCACTGCCCCTAGACTATAATCACTGTCTTGGGTGCAATGTTGAATAACATACATGAGAAACCGTCGCCTTGTTGTAACCCATTTGTTATATGAAATGTATCCGGCAGATCTACCACCCACCATTCATTTTTGCACTGTAAATATTTCGGTATTTGGAAATCAATCATTGCTTGGGACTGTTTTCCACAGTATACAGGGGTGGCTTTAAAATCTATTAATATACAGCTCATTTAGGGAAATAATGGTTGTAGACCATAAAAATCTACCCAAATACCAAATCAACACCAAAATACACAAAAAGTTTTAATCAAAAATCTGTTTCGAAACTTCTGCTTGTAAACATAGCGGCTTTTTATTTAGTTCACACAAAGTTTAATTATTCACTATCACTAAAACAACTTTCAGCATCTGAATCGCTGTTCAAGTAAATTATTAAGGGATTAACTTCTAGTCTCTCAAATACTCTTTCGCGATTCGACCATCTTTTAATCTCTTCTTCTGTATGTCTGATGTTGGTCATCCAGATCTGTGATGTAACTGTTAATAAAGTTTCTTTCCACATATCCAGGTAGTTATCAATCGTTCTTCCATCTCGACCTATATGACGATTGTAATAATTTTTTACCATCCCCATATCAATTATATAGGATTGTATGTGCAATGATAAGGAGGAAGTCATAACACTTTGTGACCATACCCTTCAGCCATATGATCTGCCATATATTCTTTTTTGGGCTTGTTCCTTAAAAGAACATTATGAAACACAAACCTATCCTTTTTAATTACTGCTTACCGAATAACGATTTACAGCAGTTCACTTTTCAACATATAGTTTTCAAAAGGAAGATTATGTTTCGTCAGCCATTCTATAATTTTTGGTTTTGTCCATGCACTAGTTGGAGGTTTATCCATCAGTGTACTATGATATTGAGCATTATCCATGACAATAACTGATTGTTCCTCCAAGATTTTCAATAGCTGATTTTCAAACCAAAACGGAAAGTTATCTTGGCATCCATATTAAGACCCAAGTATTTGGCTGTTTTTTGAATGGAATAGTATTATTATTCAATTCCAATGAGTGATAATTTATTTTTCTGTTCGTAAAATTAATATGAACAGATTTATTTTCGTTTAATTTTATACGCCATTGTATGGTCCAAGCGTTTATGTCATTTGTTGTGCCTTAGAGATTGGCAGTTGTTTCTTCTATGGTGTTTCCAACTGCCAAGACTACAGTATCATCAGCAAATGTGGCTAGTTTGATATTTACTGTTACTGGAATGATGCATGTATATAATAGATAAAGCACAGGTTCCAGTACGCTGCCTTGGAGCACTCCTGGAGCACTACCTGGAGCACTACCTTGGGCACTCCCCCTTTATTGCTTTTAGTTCTGAATATTCATTTTCTTGTTTAATTCTGAAAGTTCGCTATGCTGATTTATATAGGATTCAACAAACTGAACACACTGCACTAGTAAGCATCTTCTTAAATTCCATAATTAATCCTTGATGCCATACTTTATCAAATGCTTGGGTCGCATCCAGAACAATGTCTGAGCACATTTTCTTTTCTTCCAGGTATTTTTCTATGGTATCTGTAATTCGGTGCACTTGATCGAGTGTTGCATGTTTATTACGAAAACTGGTGGTTGGGAACTAGCTGCTTCTTTTCAATTATCTTCTTCAGCCTTCTTAAAAACAACTTTCAAACATTGGCAGCAATGAAATAGGTCTATATGATTTAATTCCATTTGTCGGTTTTAACAATGCCTTTTCTATGCCGTTACTTTAGCATTTGCCCCGAAATAAGATCAAATCCTAGGGTTTTTTTGGAATTTACATATTTTTTAATTGCCTTGCTACTTGTGTAACTAAGTATATTTCTTGATTTTCTTGTATTATATCTTGTTGATCAATTACTTCAAGTTCCTCGTTGGATTAGAAGATGTTTTCTAGGTGTGCAGCAAACAAGTTTGCCTTTTGGTTGTTGTCTCTGGCCCAAGTAGCGTTTGCTTCTCGTATGGGAGGGATTGGTTTAATTGATCTATTCAACCTCTTTATAGCTTTCCAGTGTGACTAATCTGAGATCTGTCCTTCATTTAGTTCTCTAAGATAGATGTTGATTGATTCACTTTTAATTTTCTGGATTTTCCTTTTAAGCTGTTGAGTCAGGTTATTTAGTCTATTTTTATTGTCTCTTGTACTGGATTTTGCCACTCTTTTCTGGCTTTTCTCTTGTCTTTCACCAGATTACGCATTTCCTTGGGATAGCTTACTCCGGTCGTTTTTCTTTATATTTCTGGGGTGTTGTTCCATGCTACCTGTTGAATGTCTATCATGATTTTCTCTGATTCGTGTTCCAATTGCTCAATTGTCTTGATAGGTACATTCAACTTGATTATATCATTGAGTTGCAATTTAAAGATTTCTAACCGTCAGCAGAATTGATGAGTGATCTGATGACGGTCCCTCTACTTGTTCAATTTGCATATAATTAATGGCTATTTTTCTTGAAATAAAGAAATCCAGAGGGTCTGGAATCCTGTTGATATCAGTTACCAACAAGAAGGTTTTCCAGTTGAGTTCCACTTACCGTTTATTTCGGTAATTGCTTGATAGAGTTCTTTACCCTTTTTTGTTATTAAGCGTGAGCCCCGTGCGTGTGCTTAGCATTGAAGTCTCCTACCACTATGAATTTTTCTCCTAGCATATTCATAATAGTTAAATATTCATCTTTTTGTATTCTATGTATTGGTGGTGACTATATAGCAGCCACAGTACTTTCATTGATTGGATTTTCTCCTTCTCATATTTTTCCTTTTTTGTATGAATGATGTTATTTTTAACTATGATTGTTGCTCCTCCCCTTGCGGAGTTTTGTGGGTATAGTGCATAATAAACTTGATATCCCTTAAACCTGACATACATTTTATTCGCGAAATGAGTTTCCGATATCAAAAATACATCAATATTTTGGGTTTCTAGAGTAACTTGTAACTCCTCCTGATGTTGTACAAGTACACTTGCATTCCATTCTAATATTCTTAGGTCACTAGTCATTAAGATTAGTGCGACGGCTCTGCTCAGTTTCAAGTTTGGTTAGTCTGTTCAGGATACATTTGTTAAACTCTTCATGTCTTTTTTCTTGCTGTTCCAATTGATTCATAATTTTTTGTACCATTAATGTTATTGGATCGGCGCTTACATCAGCACTTTGTTGCGATCCGCTTGTCATTTGAGCGAATGATTGAGGTCTTCTACTTGTCTGTATTCTACATTTCTGGAATTCCTTGTTTCAGTGTTATGATTTACTGGCAGCTTTTTGTTGGTAATTTTGTTTCTCAATTCTTGTAATGATATTGCGGTGCTGCATCCTCTATAGTTTGCAAGATGTGCCTCTCCGCAATGAATACACTTAGCTGGAGTGCATTTAGTTTTTTTGCAATCCTTAGTGTGGTGTTTTCCAGCACATTTGACGCATCTTGCTTCTCTTCCACAATACTTATGTGTATGTCCATATTCTTGACAGTGTTTTGCATTGCGGTATGAGTTTGTGTTTTTTTAATGCCTCGATTGTCACCCGCATGCGAATTATTTCCTTAATTTCGTAATTCTTTTTAATGTCTTCGTCTTTGCTGAGGGTTAACACAAACATGGATAGCGGAATTTTATCCCACCTTCTGGTAATATGATTCACTTCTATTATTTTGAAGTTTTTCTCTGTTAAATCAGCTTTGATAAACTCTGGTTTACATTTATTGTGCAGATTTTTGACGACTACTATAATTGGCCTACTCTGTTTATCTTCAAATGAGTACCATTCTAATTTCATATATTTAACAGCGCTTGTTAAGTTTCTGTATGCTTTTTCATCATTAGTGTTTAATTTGACGTTTCCTCCAGCAAGTATCGTAGCCTGGTGTTCTATTCCTTTTTTATATAATTCACCCATTAAATTTTCGTAGTTGTCTAACTTATTGATTATTACCGGTGGAGGTTTACTTTAACTATTTTAATTATTATCGCGATAGCCTGGCGGCCGTAAATACAGTCGCCGGACATCACTCGAGAGACTGGATATCGCTTATCACTTTCCGGAATTCGAGAGCACAAATACACGTGTTTATAGTTCAAATGTAAAACGAATACTACGGATATAAAATGGCAATAGATTTCTCTAGATTGATGACGTGCAACCATTATTTCCCTGAATGAGCTATATAATACGTTTCTATCACGAATTCCAGGGTTTTCTTTAATATTTGTCTGAGAGTTGAAATTTAGTTTGTAATTGATTATCCTCCTCTTAAACCCACTCGGTAGTGACCGGTAATACGCTCTACATATAGTCAGATTATTTGGTAAAGTGTCTTGGAGAATACCTTATACGCTTAGTTTACGAGTGTTCTGCCTCTGTAATTTGAGGATTCCTAGATATCATCCCTAGATATTGCATTTTTGTTGGTTCTTGTTCTACTTCACACGTTCGTATGTTACTCTGTCCTTCTCCATTTTCTTGGGCTTGCTGGTCATTGTTCAATAGCATGTTAAAGTATTCAACCCATACAACCAGCACTTTCCTCCTGGTGCTCAATAGGTCTCCTTGAGTATTATACTAGAGTACATATTATAGTTCTTGGAGACTTTGATCGGTGAGATATTTTAATTCTTGAATAAAATACAGAAAGCGTTGTAAGTTTGCTTAGGTCTACTCTCATTTCAAATATGTAATGTATAACATTTATTAAAATGGAGTCGTAGACGATACAACAACGCGTGAAAATTGTTGAATTGTTATATAAAAATGGACCTTCAGTGAAGTTTTTAGAAAATTACGTGATATTTACTAAAATTACGTGATATTATCTAGATATCTGCACTATCAATCGAATTATTCAAACATTTTAAGAAACTGGTTCGGTGGAAAATAGAAGAAGATCAATATATAGACGTAATGCTCCTTCACAAGATCATATTGATTTGATACGTGAAAATGTTGCTGAAGGTTCAAAAATTTCCATTAATCGACGTTCACAATAATTTGAACTTAGTGAATCCACAACATGGCGTATTTTATGATGATGGTGATGATGACATTATATGATGAAGGTGATGGCTGTCAACCTGATACGAGTATGACCTTAGCCATGGCTATTAGTTTTTTTGTTGAGCCACTATAAAACCCACTATTGAAAAATTATGGCTTTTATAGTGGTTCAAATAATCCAGTTTAGATCTACATGTTCTTCCGCAAGCTGGGCATTTAAAGTCAGGAGGATGCAGAACTGGTACATGCGGTCTAGTCCATTCGGACACGCTTGACATAGACTTCTTTAGAGATAATTTTATTAAGTCTTTATATCTTCTTTTTGGACATCCCAGATTTCGTATCTTCCAACGTCCAAAATTAGCACCAGCACACTTTATTCTATATATAACCTCTTCCTGCAGATTATTTGACTTCCCGGGAAGCATGCTACTTCTTCCAGTGGTTGGCTTCTTCCATTCACAAAATCAGCCGATCTCTCTTTCTACATTTGGAGCCGTTTGTTGAAGTATTTTTGTTTTTTGTTCATTAATTTTACGTCTGAATGCATCGTAGGCCTCATTGAATAAGTCTAGCACCGTTTGCAATGCGCAATCATCCGCATACTGCAGTTTTACGATGCTAACCTTCTTTGTTTTTGATTTGGCTTTAAAACGTGCCAGGTTGAATAGGCTTCCATCCATTCAATACGATATCTCAACAAGGTATGTATAACGCAGGAACTAAAGCCATTAGATCATTAAAAACATCGTGCTTTTGTCAGATAGATCAAAGAACAAATAGACGATTTTTCTCAAAAAAATATCTTTTCATATGAAGCAAATTTTGAAAATGGTGGGTATATTAGTATGTTAGTATGAGATATCTTTACATTCTAAACAAGTCACTGTTTGGTGTGCATTATGGTCAGGCGGTGTAATTGGGCCTCATTTTTTTCAGAATGTTGCTATTAAAACTGTAACTGCAGTTCGGTGCAGTAATGGTGTTCGATATCGTGAGATGATAACTGGACTTTTATGGACTGAATTAAATATTATTGATCTGGGGAACATGTGGTACCAACAAGATGGCGCTACACCTCATTCTGCTAATGAAATTATTATTTTATTGAGAGAAAAATTTCCTGGATAAACTATTGCAAGAAACGGTGATGTTAATTGGCCACCAATCATGTGATTGAACACTGAACCATAAGATAAAATTATTCAAGTTATTGGTGCGATAAGGTCTCAGTTATGCCAAAATGTCATCTAAAATTTTGACAAAAGTGTGAACGACTGTGGAGCTGCAACAGGTGGTTATTTGGCAGATATTCTCTTTCGTGTCATGTCATGTCATATAATATGCTTCAATATCAATAAAAAATTTAACATAAAAAAAAACTTTTTAAAAAACCCTTTATCTACGATAGAACATGTATGGAATTGCATTGATCAAACTCTTTAGTGATTGCCAGCAACTTAAATAAACTTTAAACATGTGTACAGCTGCCTAGAATATCTTGAAGCAAGAAGACACAAATCATCTAATTCAGTCTATACCTCGCAAAGTTATATTGTTTAATAATAACCTACCCATTAATTAATTTGTTTTGTATCAAGTATAAATGAAATTTCTTGATTTTTTATCATTATATAATACCGTCATGGTATATACAAAAATTGCTTAATACATAGTGCTGATATTTTGGTATATGGTGGTGGTATATGGTATGTTGGTGTTGGTATATGGTATATTTCGGTGTTGATATATTATATTTATCAACCCGAATTACATGTTTCAGCGTTTTTGTTTCAGTAAATAAATTGTTTAACATTAAAATGTACACAATATTTCCGTTTTGATTAGCTCTAGTATTATATAAAACCATTTAAGTCAAACTGAATGTTGTCAATGGAATATTTTCATAACAGGATGGAAGAGTAATAAACTGGAAGAGAAATTTACATGGATTTAATATGCAAAAACGCAAAAGCGAAAAGAAAAAGCAAACTTTTCTTCCGTTATGCCTGCAATTTCCTGCGAATCAGTTTTGTAAAAGGTTTCGCGGTCGATCTAGAAAACCCATCTCGGTCTGGCCGTCGTCTCGTCAGCGGCTTACGTTACACAGGGGGTTTTTATTTACCGACAAAAGTGGTTAGCAAGCACTGAAAGTACTTCTTCGTTGTCGTTCCATACGCCGAATTTAAAGGAAATATAGATTTATGGAACGCACGTGTATTTCATACACATTTACATGTTATTTTTAATGCTAAACGAGAAGTACGACTGAACGAGAAGTAGGTTAAAATTCTTAAATTATAAACCACTTTCCTATGATGATTTAAAGACTTAACAAAATTATGTTTAAAAATGGTTGTAGCTTTGGAATATTATGGATAATTTGGGCAACTTATCAAAAACGCTAAATTTCAGCTTTTATCAACTTATTATTGATTATTATTATTATCATGTGCATTAACTACTATTATTATTAATTTTAATAAATTAATTACTAATTAAACTATTAAATTAATATTTTTCTGTAGCATTAAAATTTTGTTTTTTTATAACCTAAATAAATTTTTACCAAATGTAATTAATTTCCCTGCGTTAAATTAGTAAGATATGTATTTCAACTTTTTATATTGAATTTTCGGTTGTCAATCTCAAGATAGTTTTTAATTATTTCAAATTATTTGTTGTAATCATAAATGCCTAAATAAGGAAAGTCCAAATTAAATTTGGTAACATCTAAATCAAAGTATATGAAAGCTAAGCGTGCATGTGAAAGTCAAGATGAAACGGAAAATAGATTACAAAAAGAACAAAAAAGGAACGAAGATTTACGTCGTATGAAATTAAAAATTCGTTGGAAAGTAAAAATAAATTGTGGTTTTTCGTATGATCCTATAGTTGATTATAAACAAGAATCAAAATTAAGTCCAATGACAAAAATTTGTAGTTATTGTAAAGCATAAAAGTGGATTGGTGAATGTGAAGGTTTATGCTGTTCAGCTGGCAAAATAAAACTAGAACCTTTGCGACAACTTCCAGAGCTATTAAAATCGCTACTCCATGGAACACATGTAAAATAAAATACATTTTTAAAATCTATCAGACCTTACAACAATGCTTTCCAAATGAAATCATTCGGTACAATGATTTAGATGTCGTTTTAACTAATAAGTACATGGGTGTCATGAACGATTTGCAGCCAATCGAAACTATCATCGAAGAAGATGAGATAGACGACAAAGATTAAATGTTAGGAAGATTAAATACTATATTTGAAGGCACTATATGTAAGCTTGATTTAAGACGGGAGAAGAGAATACCTGGGAGAAGAGAATACCTGGCCTAAGGTACTGGACGGGTCACGGGGGGTGGATAGTGAAAGTTTCATTAGATTTTAATGGACAGCTGCGAATATCTCAAAATAAGCAGCCCCGATCCAAGGCAAAAAAAACTAAATCCACTTAGCGTCTGACTTGTATCAAGCGGTTCAGTGGTCAGCGACTGTTCACCAGTGGTGCGGCTGTTAATTAAATTCTGGAACTAACCCCCTCCAGTCTTAACCTCTGAACCGTCATGTTTCAGGAGGTCTAATCCTCTGCCAGCTTTGCTGGTACAACCGGACTTTCGGATTCTGGGGCGTCCGGCCTTAAACGCAAAATATTTCAGAGGGAGTCGGAGACCTCTGGCCAACGTCTGAAACCGAAAACAAAAACTTTCTTTGGAACTCTCTTGCGCCTAGTTAGAGCGCCTAGTTACTAATTGGGGCGAACATTGAATCAGCAAAAATTCCAAATTTTAGTTCTGCAAGAAACCACGTTGACAGGTGATAACACCTTGGATTTCGACAACTACAGACTTTCTAAAAGTAAAATGGACAAAAGTATACTTAAAAATCCACCACATCTCGGTGTTGCTTATGCTATCTCAAAAACCATTCTTGGTTCTATAACTAATGTCCAGCCAGTAAATAATCGACTTATGACACTATCCCTAAAGTGTGCTAACAAAAACTATACATTAATCAATGCACACCTCCCAGTTAACGAAGAAAATAAATCTAATCCTAAAAAAGTAAATAAGTCCTGGGAAATTCTGGAAAAGATTATTTCCAAAATTCCTTCTAATCATTTAAAAATCCTATTGGGTGATTTCAACGCCCAACTAGGGAAAGAAAGAAAGTATAGAAAAACAGTCGGCAATTTTTCCGCTCATAAATAGACTAACCATAATGGTTGAAGATTGGTTGAACTATGTTTGAAGAAAATAACAAAACAAAAGACCTGGAGGCGCCCAAACACGTACATGGGTGAATTTGTAAACTTGTACGCCATTTCGTACCAATTGTACGCCATTTCGTACCCCAATTATAAAGAGATTTTGAATGTTCAAGTCAGGAAAGGAGCTAACATAGACACGGATCACCACCTGACTAGAATCGAACTTAGCTTAAAATTTCGAAACTTATCCAAAAGAGACTGCTAATACCAAAGTTCGACCCTATGAAAATAAAAACAACCCTAATAGAAGAGCTTGATAAACAACCAGCACAAAACTGGCAAGAATTGAAACAAAAAATTATTAAAACAGCCTTAAAGTTGATCCCTTTACAAAAACGTAGAAAACATCCGTGGTGGGATGAAGTTTGCGAGCAAGCAGTAATAAGCCGAAGTAAAGCATATAACATATTTTGGAAGTAAGAAAAGAAACATCGAAGCTAGTTAGAAAAAACTAAAAGAAAATATGAAAACAATCAACTTAATGAAATAGAAAATTATTTCCAAAAAAATAACACCCGAAAATTTTACAAAACATTTAAAACTAAATTAACAGGCTATCAACCCCAGAGTATTTGCTTACAAAAGGAAAACGGACAATTAGCTCTAAATAACCAAGGCAATTGTAAAGAACCTGTGAAATATTTTGAACAACTACTAAACTGTCCTGAGCCCTTAAACAAATTACCAACACTAAACCCTAAAGAAACAAACCCAGATTTATTACCACCAAATTAAAATGAAATAATTAGGCAAATCAAGCGACTTAAAAATAACAAAGCTTCTGGTGAAGATGGAATCACTGCTGAACTTTTGAAGTTCGCTGGTCTAGGTACAATCAAGGAAATAACCAAAATTCTAGAAGAAGTTTGGCGAACCGAACGGATTCCGGAAGATTGGAAAGATGCTCTAATCCATCTATTACACAAAAAAAGAGATAGAACGGATGTAAACAACTACAGAGGGATATCTCTTCTCCCAGTTTGTTACAAGATTCTATCTCAATCTCTACTAGACAGAGCACAGGAACAGTTAGAACCTAAAATTGGTGAATATCAAGCAGGTTTTCAACCGGGCAGATCCTGCCCTGAGCAGAACCTGAATGTAAAGTTCATCCTAAGATCCTATCAAAAACTGTACAATAAAAATCTCGTCTGTACATTTGTGGATTTTAAAAAAGCATATGATTCTATTGACCGCGAATATTTATTCCAAATCTTGAAAGAACAAGGACTAGATCTGAAAACACTGGCAATTATTAAAGCAACATTAACTAACACAAGTTCAAAAGTTAAATTCATGGGTGACATCTCAGAGTCCTTCGAAAATAAAACTGGAGTAAGACAACGGGATGGACTCTCGCCACTCTTATTTAACTGTGTTCTAGAAAAAGTAATACAGGAGTGGCGTGAAAAAAAGTCGGCCCTGAATATTGACCAGCCCATAAAACTGGGGAGAACCAACATTAAAATTGATTGTCTGGCGTTTGCTGATTATCTAGCAATTTCGGCTCAAGATATATTAACGTCACAAAAACACATTAAAATCCTAAAAGAAACAGCAGAAAAGGTAGGACTCCAAATTTACTTTGAAAAAACATAATACATGACTTGCAACAGACTAAGAACACCATTTCTAAAAACAAAATATGGTAACATCAGACGAGTCTCTCAATTCAAATATTTGGGTGAAATAATAATGGAAAATGGGTTGGAAAAAGCGGCCAATAAGGGAAGATGTCAAAAAATGGAAATGGCATTGAAACTTACACAAAATATTTACAACAAAAAATGCATATCTAAAAACACAAAACTGAGACATTACAACACTGTTATTAAGCCAGAATGTCTACATGGGGCAGAAACGCTCATTGGAATAGAAAGAATGACATTGAGGACATTGAAAAAAAGGAAAGAAAAATAATAAGAAAAATCTTAGGCCCCAAACAAATAAATAGCACAACATGACGACTTCGAGAAAACCAAGAAATCAAACAATACAAAGATATACATAGCGATATGAGAAAAAGAAGACTTAAGTTTTACGGACATATAAAACGGATGAATCCGAGTAGGCTAACTAGATATATATATATATATATATATATATATATATATATATATATATATATATATATATATATATATATATATATATATATATATATATATATATATATATATATATATATATATATATATATATATATATATATATATATATATATATATATATATATATATATATATATATATATATATATATATATATATATATATATATATATATATATATATATATATATATAGGATGTATAGGCAATAGCAACTGTATAATTTAATAAACAATTCGTTTGAATCAAAGTATAAAAAAACTATTTCTTCATATGTGCTATAACAAATACTTATACATTAAGGTGATCTTCTAATTCGTGTAATTTTACAATTTTAATTGTAAGCTACTATTTACACTTGTTTAAGTCATTTAATTTACGAAGCCATAATTTATAATACAATAAGTGGAGGAAAGTTTAACAAATCTTAAAACCAATAAAGCTCCCGGGATATATGACATACCATCAGAGCTACTGAAGCTTGACGGCAAACAAATAGTTTAAGATGTTCATTAATTAATAATCAACATCAGGAATAGTGAGCAGATGCTTAAATAGTGGCACAAGGCGATTATATGTCCAATTCATAAGAAATGAGATAAATTGATATGCGAAAGCTATTGTGGCACATCGTTGCACTTGTAAAGTTCTAATAATCGTATTAAGATATAGTATAGTATCATATAGTGAAGAACAAATGGGCGAATATTACGTAGTATTAGAAGAGGGTAATTTTATGCTCCCCTATTCTAGATGTTCATAGAATTCAGACAGGCAGACGACCGCGTACAATGAAGCATATTATACAAGGCTATGAAGGAAATTGGATTACCAGCTAAACTCATTTAATTAATTTCTATAACGATGCTTAATTAGTAGTAATCAGTAGTAAAAATCCAACAACATATCAATATCAACTTAAAATCGGAAAAGGTTTGCAACAGGGAGATGGCTCGGCACCAGTTCTGTCTAATATTGTGTTGAACAAAGTCATCACTTAAACAGACATAAATGGAACTAGAAAAAGTAATAAAAAAAATTAAGATATGCGAATGACATTGTCATGATTGCAAAATATGTATGCAGATAAAATGAGAAAGGTCATTAAAGGAAAGTTATGTTGAAATATAGGTTAATGCCAAAAGATTGGGTTAGAAATAAATAGAGACAAAATAAAGGTTATGAAAATTATAACTGATTAAAGAAGAGGGCCAAATTGAGCAATCGGCAAAGACAATATAGAAGTTGTAGATGAATTTACTTTTGTTGGAAGCAAACTAGACAAAGGCAATATCACAGGAGAAATCCAACATAATATCATTAAGCATAACATTACTTACTTCATGTAGTATATCCAAAGATATAGGCTCATACACAGAAAAACGAAGGATATGGTCTATAAAACTCTCATTAGGCCATTAGTCATTAATGGCTGCGAGACATGAACTCAGTACTCAAAAGAATTTTAGCGCTGTGAACGATGACGGAAATGGGAGGTTCAGGTATAATTTCGAACTTAAGCAATTATACAACGGTCTGGATACTATAAACTATGTGAGGGTTCCGTGACTTAGATGCGAAAGACACGTAGCAAGAATGCAAGAAAGTCGAATTCTAAGGAGGATCATGGAAAGACGAATAGTAGAGAACTGTAAAAGAAGTAGACCAAAGACATGGGGTCAAGACAATATGAGAAGAGTAGTACAGCAAAAACTGGTATAGGTTTGCAAGAGATTAATCGGGATGGATACAGAGATTACAGGAGGTCAAGGCCCACTGATCTGCTCTAGCACAACGGGAAGACCAAGAAGAAAAATAATGTAGAGAGAAATAACTATAACACTTTTATTTTTAATATAATCTAAAGACAAAAACTGATACTACGATTTGATCGAACAACTTGCCAATAGATGGCTTCACACCGTGGAACTAACTAGTCTTTATTTTGAAAATGCATCATTTTACTATCTAAATTTGTGTTAGAACTAATATTACCCGATCTAATGTTTTATCGCACCTAATAAAGGGTGACCCAAATTGAACGCCGGATTAAAATTTCACTACATTTTTTGTTGTTTTACTGTTGGTAACTCTCTATTGAAAAGAGCAGCATCATAGTGAATGGCGTTCTTATTGTTAACACCTATTACAAATTCGGTGAAAATTTTACGGAGACGATACGAAAGCGTTTCGGAATTTTTGGTCGAAAAGTGCACCAAATAAATCAACTGTCAGAAAATTAATGAAACAAATTGATGAAACTGAATCGGTAATGGATGCGAGACCTCATAGGAATAAATGTGATACAAAGTCTTGCTATATTGCCATGGATAGTAAAAGTGTCGTTGCAAATCCGAGAACATAGACTCGGCATCGTGCACAACAATGAAAAAGTTAGAGAAGGTTCCTTCAGAGAATGCGCACTATAGACGCAATAGCTAGATTTTTCTGACCATTCTTACGGCCGACAATTTGCCAGTTGGTTTTAAGAGCATCATAAAGTGGACTTTTAATTTTGTTAAAAGATCATCTTCAGCGATGAGGATCATTTTCAACTCGAAGGTTTCGGAAACAAATCAAATTGTAGCATTTCGGGATCGAAAAATCCTTGCGTAATTTATGAAAAGCAAATACACTCCAATCAACCAATCACTATATGGTGTGAATGTTAGATAGGTGGCGTAACAGTCACGTAGTTTTTTTGAAGCAGAAATGCGATAACTATGAATTATAACTGTGAATGACAATATATACCTGCCATACAACTTGAGCAATAATTGATTTACTGCAACAACAATTTCCTGATCGCGTAATTTCACAAAATGCTGACATCAATCATCAAGATCTTGTGTTTTAACCGGAGCTACTTCTTTTTGCAATAGCAAACCACATACACTTGATGATCTCAAAAATGAAATCCGACATGTTAACAATAAAACTTCTCTTAGATAGTAAAATAGAAAATTTTGTTAGAAGAACCATGATTTACATTGAAGCTCATGTGGTCATTTGTCAGGCATAATTTTTCATATTTAATCGGAGAGTATGTACTTCAATCATCATTTATCAGTATTTAATGAAAGACTGTTTTGTCTATATTTCCACTTTATTGTTAATATTTGACGCGTTTCGCAAACACTGTAGCTTCATCAGAATTCGCTATTTTCGATCATAAAATAGGTATAAATACAAAAAGTTTCTACAATAAAAATATACATTTTTTTAGAAATCCTAACAGATGCTATTTATTATCTGTACACATTCAGTAAAGGGGATTTGTTCAGGTCTATTTGACCATTTAGAAGGGTTTTCGCCTCCTTGAGACGGTTTATTTCTATACTGTCCCGATGGTTTAGTTTTTTTGCCTTTGTTGTGTACATGTAATATTTTAAAATCACTATTAAAACGATGGTTCTCATTTAACAGATGTGAGGCATAGTTCGAATTATGTTTATGACTGAGAAAGCTTATTTCGTGTTCTTTAATTATTTTCTTCAAAGATCTGCATGTTTGTCCTATGTACGTTTTTGAACACGACCCACAATACAGTTGATATATCCCTGATTTGTCTTTTTTGTTTGTTTTTGCCTTGCAATTTTTGGTATGTTTTCCAAGGCCGTTATTGGTTTTAAATGCTACTTTTGCATTGTTTTTATATAAAAATTTTTTCAATTTTTTCCGACGATTTACCAAAGTATGTTATTAATTTGAATGAATAGTCTTTTTCATTCATTTGTGGATATATTTCAGGGACAGCCTTTTTGTACAATTTTTTGCGGAATATCTTAAAACTATGTTTATTTGAGATTCGTAAAATGGTTAGATCCAGGAAGTTTAAACTGTTGTTTCCTTCTAATTCGACTGTAAATTTGGTACAGGCAAAACATGCCAAAATCTCGTCCACATATCTATACTAATATACAAATTGTTTACTTAGTCCACTCTGGTGGATTATCGTTTCAATATTTTCCATGAATATTTCCGCGAGTAAGGGGCTTAATGGACTGCCCATTATCAAACCCTCTTTACTATTGTAAAAAATGCTGTTAAATCAAAAGTAGTTTTGGGACATGCAAACCATTAGCAAATTTATGATTTCCATGCTTATAACTGGGTTGACATTATTTTTAATTAATAATTTTTCTCCTAATGTTATTGTATCTTGAGGCGGAATGCTCGGGAATAAATTCTGGACATTAAATGATATTGATCTGGTCTTGGTTGGGATTGTAATGTTTTTATTTTGTCAAATAATGCGTATGAATTTTTAACACTATAGTTAGGTTAAAATTTACAGTACGATTTAATGATATCTATTAAGTATCTTGATACTTTGTAAGCAGGTGCAGGCATATAAGGGACAACTGGCCTTATTGGGTAAATTAATTTATGAAGTTTAATTAAAGAATAAAATTGTGAGGATTGTGGATTCATGGAAGTCAATGTATATTGGATTTTCTCGGGTACTATACTGGGTGATGCTTCAATTTGATGTTTGATGTTTGTCTGATATGCCTCCATCGGATCTCTTGACAATATTTGGTGGTTTCCTGTTTTTAAAAATTCTAATGTTTTTTCTATGTATATATCCTTTTTGATGACTATGACCATATTTCCTTTATTAGGCTCTGTGAAAATTATGTAATTTTCTGTTGCTTTTTTATGTATTGCTCTAGCTATTGTCAATTCCTCGTTGGGTATATTTGTTAGATATAATTTATTTTTTAATAATTTCTGCTGCTTGGTATTTTAGTTGTAAGTTTTGAGGTGTACAACTTAAAACTGTCTCTCTTTCTACTCCTAATATTTCATATTGTTTCGATCTAAATTTTTCTGGTATGTTATATTTCAAACCCTTTTTTAAGAGTGCTTGTTCCCCTTGAGTAAAATTGGTATTAAAAAGATTGATAAATCTACTGGAAAATGTGTGCTTTGAAAAATTCTTATTTTTTGTGATTGTGAATTTATATTTTGAGCAGTGATATATTCTATTTTCTTTTTTTGGGTTTTATATGTTTTATTGATTATGCCCTGAACTGTAAGTCTTGTGTCAAAATCAAGTATTGAAAACTAAATTGTGTAATCTAAATAATAGTTCTGTGTGTATTACCTTAAGATAAGTATAACAAATGTCTCTCTTTGAGTACTGGATTTTTCTTTCTTCTATTATCCATTTTTTCTGTCCGCATTTGGTTGCAAGTTGGGCTGCTCTGCTCTTGTTCTGCGTTTTTAGACTGATGTATCTAGGTGTTATTTGGTGTTTGAGGCACTGATTGCAGAACCAGATATTTTGTGTAGTCGTTACACCTTTTAGTCGTAGTTTAAAATAATATAAAGCCAAAAAACTGGTGTCAGTTTTTATCAAAATTCATTTAATGAAATACTGTTTTGGAAAATAGCCAGTTCTGATGAAACTACAGTATCAAATATTAATAATAATGTGGAAATATAGACAAAATAGTCTTTCATTAAATATTTATGATGAATTTCTATCAAGTAGAAGCCAACACAATCCAAAAATCACATGTCAGCATTAACCTTCTTCAATCCTATTTCATATGACCTTCCCTAGTTCTTTCCATCATGTCCTGTTCTGGGCAATTCGTTTCCATGCCGTGTCGCTTCAGGTCATCCTCCCATCGCATTTCTGGTCTTCCACATTCTCTTTTTCTTAACCATGATTGCCAATATAGAACTCGTAGGTTCCACCTAGTGACTGTGCGGTGGATGTTATGTCCTGCAAATTATCATTTAAGTCGAACTATTCTTTCTCTTGCATCTGCGAGTTTTGTCTTATACCATATCCACATATTTCGTTTTTGTCTTCGAGTGTTTCATGTAACATTTGACGCTCCATAGCACCTATCGAATATAGAATTTTTTGTGTTTTCCCCTCTCTTCTCTTAATATCTATTTCCTGATTTTCTTTGTTAAATGTAATCCTTTGGCTGAGATATGTGTATACTTCTACTTATTCTAAAATGTTTGGTTTTATTTTGATATTTACGTATTCTTCAGTGTGTGTCATAATTTTTAAATTTGCTGTATTTTTATGTAAACCTATTTTCTTACAAATCTCATTTAGGTAATTTATTAAGGAACCTAGTTGTTCTTTGTTTATGTCAAATATTATAGCACTATCTACATATTTCAAAATATTCGAGCAATTACACTTAAACCTTTTTGTTACCAATTTAAAGTTTAGAAACATCTTCGAAAACAAAGCCAACATAAATAATTTCGAAGATATTGGGTCGCTTTGCCGAACTCCTCTTTGAATTGGAATTGATTTGGTTTCTTCTGATAAGTTGATCGTTATTATTGTGTCTATCTATAATATATCCTACTGTACGTAGACTATTGTATCGCCTATGTTTCGATGCTATGAAAAGCCTTTTTTTAATATATTTATGCTGCGTATAGGGCAACTGAAAACTCGATTGTTTTTTCTATTATTTGCAATGCTAATAGGTGGTTGAATGTACTAAACCTCTTTCTAAAACCATGTTAATCATCGGATAGATACATTTTTATTTTGCCATGTAATCTTTTTGTTAATATTCTCGACAAAAGTATATAGACTTGATATAGAAATATTAGTGCTACATCCTAATTGTTTAGCACTATAGTAATAGCTTCTGTCAAATGGAACACTATCTGTCCCGTTTCTCAGCATATATTGACGCTCAACGCTCTTATAATTTTGTCTCCTCTTTCAATGAGTAATTATTTTGTTAAATTGTATTTCCGGGGGCTTTTTGGTTTTTTATTTCGTTATTCTTCGTCTATTTCTAACAAGTTCTCGGAATTCACATTCATTATTTTCTTTCTCAACTTTTCTTTTGTTTGTGTAAGGACTGTTTCATGGGACTTACAGTTGCTCATTATATTCTTGCACTCTTCTTTTTATTTTTTTAATTTTCTAATACATCCTTTCCTTTTCTATCTTTTAATTCTTTTGTTTTGTTTCTACCCGTGATAGGCTGTAGTACTTTCATATTTTGGTTCTTTTCTATGTGTTGGACTTTTCCTTTTTGTTTTTGAATTGCATTTTGTTGTATGGCTTTTCTTATTAATATATTTAGTTCGACATATTTCACAGTTTCTTGTGCCTCAACATTTTCTTTACTGTAGATAATATTTCACATTATTTGATTTGTTTTGGTATTATGTTTCGATCCGAGTCTACAATCGTTGATTTTATAGTTTGGTTAATTTTGTCGATGTTCATATCCACGTACTCTTAGCCCCGTAAATAAGTTTTAATTTCTTCTTGATATATTTCAGAATAGTTTTTTAATATTTGAATGTTATTATTATAATAGGTGTTTCGATTAATTATGTTGGTTTTGCCAAGAGATGGCGGCACTAGTACATTTATTGGGTCAATCAACGCCATGACATTCGATGGCGTTATTAATTGTCATTGTGCAAAACAAATAGTTTCTGATAGCTTTGAATATGTTAAATTATGTACCAAAAAAAGTCGTTTTGCGGGAAAATCTAATAACCTTCTTATATTTGAAGAAAACCGCTGCTGAAAGTTATCGATTGTTGGTTGAAGCTTACAATAATTTAAATGACTTAAAAGCGCTGGTTTTGATATAAAAGACACGGAACGTCCAGGACAGCCGAAAAAATTAGAAGATACAGATTTGCAAGCATTATTGGATGAAGACGCAACTTATACGTTGAAACAATTGGCAGAAACATTGAATGTTGCTCACTCCACCATTGCCGAATGTCTACACGAATTGGAAAAAATCCAGAATGAAAGAAAATAAGTATCATATAAATTGAAGGAAAGAGACATTGAAAGGCGAAAAACCACCTGTGAAATTCTTCTTGCCAAGCAAAAAAGCGCGAAAATCATGGGTAGATCCAGGCCAGCTTTCAACATCACAACCAGTGATATTGCGCACTGGTTAAGTGGAAAGAAGGCTTTGGTGGAATAGTAAAGAAGTTGTGTATTACGAACTGGTGAAACCTCAGTCATTTAACCAAGCATTAAAGGAAAAACGACCAAAATACGCTCAAAGGCAAGATAAAGTCATTTTTCAACATGACAATGCTCGACCCCACGTTGCAAAATGTAAAAAACTACTTGGTATACGTTAAATGGGACGTTCTGTACCACTCGCCATATTTACCGGACTTAACCCCTTATTTCGACTACCACTTATTGCGATAGACTTTCAGAACACCTGCATTCTTACGAAGAAGTGAAAATTAGGCTTGATTAATGGTTGACCTCAAAAAACCAAGTTCTTTTGACGCGAAATCGATTCTTTAACAGAAAGTTGGGAAAAATAATAGCTAACGATTGCCAATACTTTGATTATTAAAGTAATTTATTTTGCTATGGAAGTAAAGGCTCAAATTTTGCGAAAAAATAGACATTATTAACCGAAAGACCTATTATAACATATATTGGTTATATTTCAATACTCAATAAAAATCTAATCGTAAAATCAATAAGATCGTTAATTAATCATTTTATTCCCAATTTAAATCCAACTTTCAATTTGGGCCACCTAATACATTGCAGATTGTATCGAGAATAATTGAGACGATAACCGATCTTGTTTGGCCGGAAATCCTTTACGTGCAAGTTTTAAACATTAGATAAAATTATAAATGGCAATTCCAGTTAACATCTATTTTAAAAATAATGCACTCATTTATTTAATTAATTCGTTTTGCATATAAGGAAACAAACGTACATTTAGAAACAGTGCTATAAGGAGAATTTATTCAAATAAAAGTATTCAGATGGCGCCCGATTAACTCATAATTTTCCCATGAACGAACAAAAAACATATTTTATCATAAGTGCAGAAACAAGCGGAAAATACCCAGAATGCAACCGCTTCCTCCACGGCATCGGAATTATTTAATAATTAAGTTGGAATCGGGCTTTATTTGGCAAAAGATCGTCGATGCATGCGCCACTCGTTGACCGCGAACAGAAAAGGCCGAGGCACTAATAAAATTTTGTCCATAATTACTCGAGTATCACAATGGGCTCGTACATCAATGAACCAGGTGTGGAATTTTGTATTGTTTCCATTTTCGTAATTGCACTTCATTATGAGAGTTTATTGTTTCGAGTAGTCCACGACGAAATGAAAAGAATTGAAAAGAAGTCAATATACTAAACAAAGTAAGTAAATGAAGGAACTAATATTGGATTTCTGTTACACAGATCTACAGTGGATTTGGTGCCAGAATGATTAAAACTGTTTTTGAATATGCTCGTTATACTGGTTCTAATGGTACATATATTTTTTGAAATTTACGTGTAGTTTTCGAGATATGATAGCTGTAGTACTCCATATTTAATTAAAACTGGAACCATTTTTGTACAATGTTTTGACATATTGTTTCATTAGTCCCAATTTTGTGTGCAATGGAGGCAAAATTATTTTCTCTCTAGTAACTAACACTTTCCCAACTGTCAAGTTTTTTCTTTCGGGCCAGTTTGTTTTAACCCAATGCTCTTTATTAGCTGTTGTCTCACAAACAGAAAATATGGAAATTTTGTTGGATCTTCAAGTTAAAGTAAGCGAAATACGTATTTTGTACAAATTCAGATATAGGTTTTCGAAACTTTTGCACCGCATACTCGCCACAGTAGTCGTCATTGCTGGGCCGGGTCCACACGCATGTACCGGGTGCAGTGACAATATTGTCGGGTGAGTAAAATTCGTGGCGTGCAAAGTGTGTGATAATAAATATCATTTGCATTTTGTTAACATCAAGGAGCAGATATCTAAAACCATAAATGACTGTAAAAATGTGTTTCGGGTATGTGATGAATGTGTGGCGGTATTTGAGGTGAATGTTGACCTTAGTAATAGATTAAAAAGGTTGGAACAACATACTGAGGAGTGTAAGGCGAATACAGAGACATTATTAAATAATTTGCAACATAATAATATCTCAACTCCACAGGGAAAATCATGGGCCGATACTGTAAAAAAATATAAATCGTCCGTTAATAGTTAGACCGAAAAATAAGCAACAAAATAGTACTACCACGAAGAATGCGATCACGGAAAAAATTAATACGTCCAATTTATCGGTAGAAATAAATACATTAAAATCGCTAGGTCAGGAATCCGTTATGATTCAGTGTAAGAATGACGATTCTCTGAAGAAATTGCAAATAAAAGGAATAGAAGAATTATCGTATAATTATGAGGTAGAAATACCTTCTTCTTCTTCTTCTTGCTTGAGGTCACCTGAAGCGGACCTTTTGGCTTTGCTGCGGGGCAATTGCCAGCTCAGTTTGTTGGCAGCCTAGAGGTTGTCTGGCTCTTAGGCCATATCCAGGCCACCGACTGTATCCTTATTGTCGAGTTAATAAAGTAATGTGTGTTTTTCCATTTTTATATTGTAGCGGCTTATATTTATTATACCTTGGGATATACGAGGGTTGATCCAAAAGTAAGTTTCCCAAAGAGCTGCAGCAGCGTTGGAAGCTGCTAGGCGAAATTCGACAACACCGCTGTGCACGGCAGATCCCCCACTCCCTTTTCCGCCCGCGAGCGCTGCGCTACGCCGCTCAGTCTTGGCTCAGCAGCCGTTCGCGATGGAGCCTCTTATTGTTGATCCCGCCAGGTGCGAAATTCGATCGGTTATTCGGTTTTTGCATGCGACAGGAATTCCACCTGTGGAAATTCATCGAAAGTTGACACAAGTTTACGGCGACAAGTGTATGTCCGTTCAAATGGTCCGACATTGGTGCAGGGAATTTAGTGACGGACGGAAGGAGGTTCACGACGAAGAGCGGAGTGGAAGACCTGCAGTTTCGGAGTCGATTGTCGAGAAGATCGAACGCGAAATGCTTCAAAACCGGAGAATCACCATCCGTGAACTCGTTGATAGGATTCCTGGGAGTTCTTACGGTACAGTGGAAAGAATTTTGACTGAAAAGTTGGGGTATCACAAGTGTTGCGCTCGATGGGTACCGCGCATGCTGACAGCAGAACACAAGGAGAAACGCCTCGATTGTGCTCGACAGTTTCTTCAAAAGTGTCAAGACGATAAGGAAGAATTTTTGGACTCCATCGTGACCGGTGACGAAACGTGGGTTTTTCATTTCACCCCCGAAACCAAAGAAAAGTCTAAACAGTGGCGTCACTCAGGGTCACCAGTCACAAAGAAGTTCAAGCAAACTCCTTCTGCTGGCAAAATCATGGCCACTGTCTTTTGGGATCGCAAGGGGATACTGCTGATCGAGTTCCTGACACCCGGGACAACAATAAACTCGGACAGGTATTGTGAGACACTCACTAAACTCAGGCGTGCTATCCAGAACCGCAGGAGAGGACGCCTGACAACAGGTGTAACGCTGCTTCACGATAACGCCCGACCTCACACTTCCCGCAAAACCCAGGAACTTTTGGAGCAGTTTGGATGGACTGTCATGCCCCACCCACCTTACAGTCCGGACCTCGCGCCCAGCGACTATCACTTGTTCCCCAAGTTAAAAGAACACCTGAGTGGCAAACGCTTCCGGAACGACGAGGAAGTGAAACAAGAGGTGCAGCGCTTTCTTAAGGGTTTGGCGGCGGAGGTGTACGACATGGGCATACAAAAGTTGGAGCACCGTCTACAAAAATGTGTTGATCGAAATGGCGATTATGTCGAAAAATAGAGGAAAGTTTCATCTTTCCGACGATGTAAATTTTAATGAAAATAAACATAGTTGTCTATTTGAAAAAATGAAGGGAAACTTACTTTTGGATCGACCCTCGTATTAGTTATACTGCAACAAAGGAATATGGTAAAGACGTCACAAACATACACGTTTAGACACCAGAAGGGAGGTTAGGTATAGCAAAGCTGAGCATTAAAGATTCATTTTGTTAGCATTCAAGAAATCTATTATTACCCTGATTAGTTCTTGATTTAAGTTCGATAGGATTGTATGAATTGAAATAGGGGTGGGTAATTTTAGTTTAATAGCTGATTGGTAAATATCAAAAACTGGATTGTAATTAATAGGACATGTTAGAAAAATATGATTTAGATCTTCTATTGCTCCACATTCGCAATAGGGGTCGTTAATTAATTTGAATTTAGAAAGGAGTTCTTTAGTCAAACAATGGCCTGTACGCATTCTGATAATCGTTGTTATGTGTCTTCTGTTTTTATATTCGAATTTCGAAAACCATGGCTTACTTGGAAACACAGATTGTACCTTAGAGTACTGATATCCCCTTCCAATAGTCAGGTCTTTCCATTCGGCTTTGTAGACCTTGTGGGTTTTTTCTTTAATAATGTTAAAAATATCTTGAACGTCTATTGACATATTTTTGGGAATATTTAGGATTCTGCCTATGTTAGCCAAGGAGTCAGCCTCCTCATTACCGGAAATACCGGCGTGTCCTGGAATCCATGCTAAGCGGATGTCAAAACCGTTATTATTTGCTGAGATTAGAAGGCGTTTAGTTCTAAGGGTCCAATAATCTGCCGTAGCATTGAGCAAACATTTATTGATCTTTTTGATTGCACTCTCAGAGTCAGTGAAAATAATGGTTTTTTTTATGTGTTTGTCAATAATTATTTTTATTGCGTCGTGGATGGCAATTATTTCCGCTTTACAAATAGACAGAGAGTCTGGCAACCTCGACGAAAATTTGAAGCCTATGTCGGGAATGCTCAGACCATATCCCGATTTTGAATCTTTTTTTGAGGCATCCGTGTAGACAAAAGTAAAGGAACTTTTGAATTTTTCTGTTTCTAACAAAAAGGTTTCTTTTAGTCCTATTTCGTTTTTCTTTTTTAAGTTAATTTTAATTATTTTGATAGGATTAATCAGTGAGTTATAGTCATATTCGTAACATGGTAAATTTGTGCTTTTATATAGTTTAATGAAGTGTGGTAGGAAATCCCCCAAAGCAATAGCTATGTATGGAATCTGCTCATTCCTGCTTAAATGAGGTCTATAAAGAAATTGAAGACGTACTTTACGGATCAGAAATATTAAAGGATGGTTTTCTATGATAACTATTTTTGACAGGAACTTGCTGGCCAGTATTTTCCTTCTTTGCTCCAAGGGAATCATTGCAGCTTCGCCCAGCAATGCGGCTCTAGGAGTAGAATTCATGCAACCCAAACACGTTCTAAGACTTTGATAGAATATTGCATCCATGTGTTTCAGTAGTTTTTTGTTAGTAGGTTTTATAAAAATCGATCCAAAATCTAAATGCGATCTTACCAAGGCCTGAAATGCTATCAACAAGATGCTGGGGTCCGCCCCCCACCATACTCTACTGAGTGTTCTTAAGATGTTGAGAGATTTTTTGGCTTTATTTGAGATGTTCTGGATGTGTGAATTCCATTTAAGGTTTTTTTGGAGTATGATCCCTAAGTATTTTACTTCATTTTTATATTCAATATTACTATTGTTTATATTTAAGGGGGGAGGTGTACTTATCCTTTTACCTTTTGTGAACCAGATTGCTTCCGATTTACTTGCCTCCAAGGATAAATCATTTTCCTGTAAAAAGTTGTTAATTTTCTGCAAAGACTGATTTATTATTGTAGCCATTTTATTTATATTTGTACCGCTACAGAAAACTACCAAATCATCAGCGTAGCCGATTATTTTTGTTTGTCCCAACTGAAGTTTAAAGACATCGGCAATGTATACATTAAAAAGTATGGTACTTAAAGGGGAGCCCTGAGGAAGACCTTTGTTTGCTAAGAACGGACCCAACATCGCTCCATTATTACCCCTTGTGTAGATTAATCTATTTTTTTAAATTTGAAATATGAGATTATTAATTTCTACGGGAATGTGTAGTTTGTGTAATTTATCGTAAAGTTTATAAATATTTACTCCATCATATGCTGCTTTAATGTCCAAAAAAACAGCAATGACTGATTCCGAGTTAAAGAAGGCGTCCTGGATAAAGGTGGTTAAAAATGCAATGTTATCATATATACCTCTTCCTTTCCGAAAGCCGGTTTGGTGAAAACTGAAAGTACGGTTGCGTTCCAGAGTCCAGTCTAAACGATTTTTAATCATGCCCTCTAGAATTTTCAGACCACAGGCTGATAGAACGATGGGTCTGTAGCTCTCTGCTGAGGCCGGATTTCTATTCGGCTTCAGTAATGTTATTATATTAAACTTTTTCCATTCTTCAGGTAAGGAATATCCATTTATACAATTGTTGAGGATGTTTAGAAAAATTTGTTTTGCTTTGAATGGTAATTTTCTAAACATTATATAAGCCAAATCATCAAGACCTGGAGAAGAATTTTTTTTTTTTTTGTTATTGTTTAAGACATTATTCAATTCGTGCATAGAAAAGGGCAATATATTAGTTTCGTTTGTTTGTAAAATTTGAAAGGTCGGGTCTATATCTATGCTAGAGATTCTGCCTAGGATATTGCGTTTAATGTTGTCAGAAATTGTATAATTATTAGGTTTCGTTTTGTTGTTTGAAAATTTTTTAATATTATTCCAAATGTATGTAATGTTGGATTCTCTATTGAGGGATTCGCAGAAGCTCTTAAATTTCCCTCTTTTTTTTTCCCGAAACTTTTTTTTTGTGGCTGCTATAATTTTTTTTGCTTGAATGAAATTTTCTAAATTAGGGTAAGTATTAAAGTTTTTAATTATATTTTTCCTTTCTTTTAACCAAACGTCACACTCACTATCCCACCAGGGCGAACCTACTTTACCTACTATCCCACATGATTTAAGGGGTATGCTTTCGTCAGCTGCAGAGTTTATAATTTGAGTTAGTTCTTTATAGCTTATGTTTAAATTTTTGTTTGATAGTTGTAATGTGATTTTGTCACTAAAAGATTGCCAGTCAGCTTTATTGGTATTTCTTATTTTGTAAGAGTTAATATATATTTTGTTTGTATCTGAATTTTTAAAATTATACTCCATATAGGTTGGAAAATGATTACTATTTCCGCTATCCTGAATAACCCCCCATGATGAGTCAGATGCCAGTTGACTACTTATTATAGTTAGGTCCACTGCACTAACCTTACAATTAGGGTTCTGAAAGAGAGTTGCAGATCCATCATTCATGATTACTAAGTCGTTATTCATTACAAAATCACAGATTGTTTTACCTCCATTGTTAATGGGGGCCTTATCCCATATCGGATGGTGAGAGTTAAGGTCTCCTGTAATAATTAGTTTGCTTATAGGGATGTTCTCCGTTAAATTTCCTAACAAGCTATTGCTAACGCAGGAGTTATTGTTGCTATATATATTTATAATATATGTTTCTCCTATTAAAACTGTAACAGATTGTACATTTTCGGATGAAGAACTGTTGATTTCACTAAATAAAATATTCTTCCTGATACAGGTAGCTACCCCACCATATCCATCATCTCTATCCTGCCTGACAATGTTATACGATTTTAGAAAAAAGTTTTGGTTTGGTTTTAGCCAAGTTTCATTTAAACATATAATATCTGGATTTTCGTTATGAGTTAGTGTAATAAGGTTATCTCTATTTGATTTGATGCTTCTAATGTTCCACTGAATAAGCTTTAGACTGTTGTTTTTGTTCATTGTTTTTTTTTTTTTGTTTTTTAATTAAAATTCTGAGTCCTGATTCAGATCCATATCTGGTCCTGAATCCTGACGAGATGTTAAGATATCCTTAATTGTGTTTAAGTTATCTACAGAGGTATTCAATATAAAGTCAATGCAATGTTCTAAATTAATGTTATTGTAATTGTGAAGTGCACTATTAGGCAATCTATTATTTTTTACAGAGGCTATATAAGGTTGCTGAAAGTTATAATGTGAAGAAACTGATGTGGAAGGGCCACTCTGACTAATAGGTCTTGAGTTAGGCGAGAATAAACATTCCTCATGTGCTTTTTTATCATACCCCTTATGGATAATCCTTTTCTTATTGTTATTAACTGCGATTGTTTGAGAATAAGAGCGTTTAGTTGTATTATTGTTTGTGTAATGAGTCCTTCTTTGCGAGGGAGTTATGAGGGTTGTTGAGGACTTTTGAAAGTTTGAATTTTTTGTTTCACCAAGCTTTACTGGGAAGTCATTTGGATTGTATATAAATTCGCCCTTAGTTATGTACGTTTTTTTACAAGCTGCATTAGCATCGTAGAAAGTGTAATTTTCAAAAGCCATTAGTTCCTTAATATTTTTCTGCCTGAAATATTCTGGACATTTTTTTGAGTTAGACCTATGGTCTTCCTTACAGTAAAGGCATTGAGTGACGCAGGAAAAATTTGAATTATCTTCGGAATGTTTATCCTCCCCTCCGCAATTGAAGCATCTTTTTTTTCCCTTACAATTGTTTTTCGTATGTCCAAAACGTAAACATGCAAAACACTGTGTGACGGGGGGGATATAGATTTGAGCTGGTCGTTCGAGATGGTAGAAATTTATTGAGTTGGGAAGAACAACACCTTTGAACGTGAAGAGGACTGTTCCCGTAGGTTCATAAGATATAGATTTATCATTTTCATTTATTATTTTACGGTTTAGTCGTTTTACTGAAAGGATTTTAATTTCAAGCCCTGCATATGAACCAGCATAGGAGCAATTAAGAAGTTCGTCTTCTGTTAAGTCAATATCAATTTGTCTACAGATACCCTTGCATGTTACAAAATTAAAGGGGATGAAGGTTTTGTATCCTTTTTCCATTAAAGATCTATTTTTAACCATATCGTTAGCTGCCTGGGCATTAATGAACTCTACTGCTATCCTATTAAGCCCTTTATTACTTATTTTCTTAACATTATTTAATTTTAAATTAAAAATGTCTCTAGCAATTTTAATATTGTTAACCTTGCCTAAATTGTAGCCTACTTTATCAGTAGATTCAAGATATACGACGAAGGGACCAAGGTCAGAGTCAGAGTAAAGAATCTCCGGAATTTCTGGTTTTTTTTTAGTATTACCTATGTTTTTGCCCATATGTATATCAGGGGGGACGACCCCCCCTGGGTCGCTCATTGTAAAGAGGCAGCAAACAAAAAGATTTTTATTTTATTTTTTTTTAACTAATCAGGGTAAATTAAATAAAAGCCAGCCAATTATCAAAAGCAATGTCAAAAACGTAAGAAATTAATGCTCAACTTACCGTGTAGACAATAGCACAACACAAGTTAGTAGAAATCCCCACTGAAGTGTAGCAGAAAAGATCAAAGCCGAAACGCTGCTGCTTCGACCACGTTCTCCACAGCTCTTTAGAAATACCTAAATATATTAACCCCAGAATAATTGTGGTTGGCGTTCAAGATAAATATATTGCAACTAATAAAGAATTCTGAGCGCATAAAAAATCAGAGTTTTTTTTAAAAATCCAGATATGAATATTGAAGTAGTTCGAAAATATATTCGTAAAGGAAATAAACTGTGTAATATAATACTGGAGGTATCGGCAGAGATATATAAGTGCATGTTAAGTAGTAAGAGAGTTTTCTTTGACTGGGACAGTTTTCCAGTCTATGAATATTTGGGAGTGCTGTGAGGTTACAAGTGTTGGAGGTATAGACATAAAGCGGCAAAGTGCAGTCAACAAGATGTTTGTCCTTTATGTAACAAACATCATAGAAGCTCAGAATGTAATTCAAATACAAGGGAGTGTACTAATTGTAAATTTGCACATTATGTCCTGAACATACCACATATTAAATGTATTCACACAGTATTTGATAAAAATTGTAAATATTATAAACGAGCTGTTGAAAGAATGAAGAGCAGAACTAAGTATGCATAGCAACCACTTGATTGCTTCAGTGCCTCCACTAGCAATATAGATATTTTGCATATTAATTACAGAGAATTACGACTCACATGTTGCAGCTGAGGCAGTTTGTAGAAGATGGGCCTTGTGTGTTACCGAAACTCATGTAACACGAGATTTAGAAGAGAATGAAATTAATATATCTGGATATACGGCTGTTGCCTGTCATTCGGATAATCGTCATACGGGGGGTGCTATTATTTACATTAAATTTAGCTTGAAATATTGGGTGTTTTCTATCGAGACAGTTCTAACCAGTTGTTGGGTCGTAACAGTTAAGATACAGATAAATAGGCTGTTTTTCTTAGTAGCGGCCTTTTATAGATTGCCTAACGCCTCTGAAGGTGACTTTTTAAACTATTTGGAAGACACCTAAATAACAATAAATTTCAAAGAAATAAAACTTTTCTTCTGGATAATATAAATATCGATTTATTGAAGTACAGCCGTGAGTCTAGAAGGTTGAAAGACATTATCAGGAGGACAGGTTTCACACAGATTGTTACTAGGGAAACCCACAATAGTGGTGTCTCACAAATACTGATTGATCACATAATTACCGATGATTTTGGAGCTGTGGAGCTTGTTAGAGATTTTCCGCTGATAAGTGATCATGAGATTATTGGTACCGAGTTTAAACTTCAGGGTATTGTATATGAAACACCTCGACATACGTATGCTCGGAATCTGAATGAGCAAGCAGACTCAAGGTTGATTACAGAGTTGATAGGGAATGATTGGGACTACAATTCCATTGATGTTAATAAAATATATGTTGATTTTATGCAAACTCTACATGATCTTATTGATAGGGCTGCTTCCTTAAAATTAGTAAAATCTAGAAAGTTCCCTTGGATGAGCAAAGAACTAAGAAATGCTCAAGTTGAGAGGGACAGAGCATATAGAAAGTTTTCTTTCACAAAGAATGGATATGATTGGAGAATTTATAGAGAGGAAAAAATACCTTAAAAATAATATCCATGCTTGTAGAGGGGACGGGAGGAAGATGTGGAGAACAATAAAAAATTTACTAAGCAATGGTAAGGGGCGTGCCGATTTTTCTCGAATCGACTTCGACGCTCACTACTGACCTATGGAGAACTTCAATAACTTTTACTTCGATAGTTTAAATGAAGTAGAACAGAATATCGACGAACGGGACTGGAGCAATGATGCCAAAGTGTGCAAGACTCACGATTTTTCTGAGTTTAAACATGATATTCCAAACAAATTAAGAAAAATTGTGTATAGCTTAAAAAGCCAAAGTACGAGTGACAATGAAATTACGGATAGGTTAATAAAAAAAAATTGTGTCATTGGTTATCCTTTATTGTACTTTATTAATAAAAATTTTGAACCGAATACATTTCCTGAGGACTTAAAAACCAGCATTATTGTACCAATTCCAAAAATACCAAAGCCTAGTGGACCAAGTGACTTTAGACCAATTAATTTATTACCTGTTGTTGATAAAATGTTTGAGACTGTTATGTGTACAGAGTTGTAAACTTATTTTGAAACCAATGAATTGTTATTTTCTGGTCAATCAGGGTTTAGGACAAAATATTCTTGTGAGAAGTGACTTGAATTCACTATGCATGTGCAACATGGACAAACGATATAAAGGACAGGAAAACAGTGCTTAGTGTGTTTATAGATTTAAAGCGAGCATTCGAAGCTATTGACCGGGATATACTGTGTAAAAAATTATTAAGTTATGGTGTAAGATAAAAAGCCTTGAAATGAATCAAGAGTTACTTAACAGACAGATATCATAGGACGAGGGTTGAAGGAAAAATGTCCGCAAAGAGGGAAAGTACTTGGGGACTTCCTCAGGGAAATGTTTTGGGCCAGTTGCTGTTTTTGATATATGTCAACGATATTTCTACAATATTGGATAAATGCTTTATTAGTCTTTTTGCAGATGATACTCTCATATCTGTGTCTGGGTATAATTTGTCTGAAATGCCTGAAACATTGAATAGTGAACTGGCAATACTATTTAGATGGCTATGCAAAAAAAACTTAAACTAAAGGAACTGAAAACAAGGTGCATGATGATAGGGTCTAAAGCAAACTGTAAAAGATTTAATGAGTTAATTACATTGTAAATGAAATTAAATACTTAGGAGTACTGTTGGATCCTCAGCTAATATTTTTTAATCATGTGAGTTATGTATAAAGATAGATTGGGGAAAAATAGGGCTCTTTAGTCGTATATCGTCACATTTATTACCCTGGTCGAAGAAACTTACATATAATATTATAATTTTGCCCCATTTTACTTATTGTATGTCTGTACTGATATTATGTAATAAGGAGAGACTTGGTAGACTCCAAATATAGCAGAACAATGCTATGCGTGTACTATTGAACTGTAATAGGTATACACCGATAGAGGTAATGTTGCGGTCATTAGATTGGTTTTCAATTGCGCGGGCCATTGAAAGGGTTAACATTCGATTGATATATAAAATAAAATATAAATTGTTGCCCCATTACTTGAATACTTTTTTTGGTACAAAGAGTAAATATGCATTCTTACGATATCCGTTCTAATAACAATTATGATGTACCAATTGTGAGAACTACTGCTCCCTAAGACATTGTTTTAGGAAGGCGTTTGCCTCTTCAATGCTTTGCCCGTCCACATAGGGAGCGCTCCTAATATGTATGTATTTAATAGTTTTGAAGCAAAAGAATGTTTTATAATTTTATAAAACTGTGTTAGTTATTGCCTTTTGATTATATTTCCTTTTGTTAAGATTTCTTAGAATTTGTCTTACTTTTATTTATTTTTTTTGTATATTGATTTTGGTTTGTTACTATTAGCTGCATATGCTAAATAAAGTGTGTATTTATTTATTTATTTTACATTCGTAACAAGTTTTCGTTTCGTTTAAACATGATCGTTTTGACGATGACATCTTCCAGGTTTTAATAACTACCTTTTTAATTGAATAAACAACAAAAATAAGCAAGTTAAATGGTTAATGAAAAGAAAATATTATCAATATGAGTAGATTAAAAAATCTAGGTACTTTTGATAATTTAATATTACTGAAAGTGTTAGTCTCGGTCGCACTAACATTTTTTGTTATTTTGTAGATCTGTGTTATAATTTGATATGTAACTTCTTCTATTAGAACCTTCGATGTGAAACACTAAAGTGAAAAAAATATACTACTAAACTATTTACGTAAACTGAATTGGTGTTTAGTGGTAAATCTCTTCGAGTTTAGTTTTATAGTTGAATATACTATATGTTAGTAAAATTTAACCGTTCGCACTATTTCACTATTTCACTATCTCACTAAATATGTATTCGAAGGCCGTTTGGAAAGTTCTCGACTTGAAAGAGAGATGGCGAATGTACGACTAAATGACTAAAATATTTGTCAAGTAATATGTATTTCAGTTAATAACGTCGATTTTTTGTCAAAAGTTGAGCATTTATTGCAATAACAAAATAAATTCCATTAATAATCAAAGTATTGGCCATCGGTAGCTATTACGTTTTCTCATCTTTCTGTTAAAGAATGGATTCAGCACCAAAAGAACTTTTGGTTTTTACCCAACCATTTATCAAGCTAAATTTTCACTGCTTCGTAAGAATGTAAGTATTCTGAAAATCCATTCGTCCCACTTAACGTTTCCCAAATCGCTTTTTACACATTTTTCAACATGGGGTCGAGCATTGTCTTGATGAAAAATGACTTTATCGTATCTTTGGGCGTATTCTGGTCACTTTCCCTCCAATGATCGGTTCAATTTTATCAATTGCTGTCGATATCAATCGCCAATAATCATTTCACCATGTTTCAGAAGTCCGTAATACCCTGCTCTCATACTCTCTCACCAAAAACATAACAAAGCCTTCTTTCCATCTATATTGCGCACTGGTTATGATGTTAAAGGCTGGCCTGGGTCTGCCCTTTGCGCTTTGGTTTGCCAAATAGATACACTGTTTATCAGCTGTCAGAACTCGAATTAAAAACCCATTATTTTCCATCTGGCAAGCAAAATTTCACAAGTGGCTTTTCCCCTTTCAATGTCTCTTTCTTCAATTCATATGAAACCCATTTTACTTCCTTCTGGATCTTTCCCAATCCGTATAGACATCTAGAAATGGTAGATTGGACAAGAATGGGTGTCCTTGGCGCTTCATGTCTTTTCATGTCTCTTCAAGTTTTTTTAGGTTAGACTATGTTCACCAAAAACTTCAACCAACAATCGATAACTTTCAGCAGTTGTTTTCTTCAAATGAAAGAAGGTTATTAAACTTCCCCGCAAAACGTCTTTTTCTGGTACATAATTCGACATATTCAAAGCTATGAAAAACTATGTTTATTGCACATTGATAATTAATAACGAAATGGCTTTTATTGGTATATGTTTACCCTTCAAAATGTCATAGACTTCATTACTCTATACCAACAAATGTATTAGTAACGCCATCTCTTATCAAAATCGATATGATTAACCGAAACACCTATTATGTTTCTTTAGAGGGCGTCCTGTGAAGTTCCTTTTATTGATTGTTTGTGTTAGGAATAAGGAATACAAGTTTTGATATTTTCTGAAAAAAAGCTATAATTGATGATCAAACTGTTATAAAGTTCTTAATTCTTCTGAAAGAATCAGAAGGATTAATCCCAACGAACATACATAAAGGGTTACCTTTTACTTTAAAAGATTATTCTCCTTTGTTTTCATTAGTATTATTATTGCTGTATTATTAATGTATTATTTAAACCTCCTCGTGGCCAAAAACAGTTAATCGACAAAATATTCATAAAAAACCCACAATGTTATTTTAAATGAACACCGATTGAAAGTACGCGATATTTCTCACATTTGAAACATCACGATAGGACATATCCACTACATTTTGAAGATATTACATATATAGGGTGTTCGGAAATAATATCGAAATATTTTGGGAGGTGACTCTAGGGATTAAAACATAAAAGAAAGTTCCTATAAACATACCACAAAAATTGCTTCTTAAAGGGGCTAGAGCCCCTTAAGTGGGAACTCAGTAGCTGGTTTTTTTCACAACGATTTTTTCGAAACGATTTATGCTGAAGTCGTAAAATTTGGTATACTTCAATAAGTTGGAATGGAAATACGGTTTTTATGTTAATAATTGAATATTTTAGTCACTGGAGTCAGATAGGGGTGTCTCCTTGGTAAATGCTGCCATAACTTTTTTGTTTGTAATATTTTTTAAATTTTTAAATCAAATTATTGAATCTTAAAGATTTTTAGGTAAAAAAGATTCTCTTATTTCATTTCGTTAGAATAGACCGTTTTCCAGAAAACTGACTTTTTCTAAATCGATGCACAATTACATAGATATCGAAATGCATCTAATAGTTAAGTACTTGCATGCAACCTTGTATAAACGCTCCCATGTATGAAAATATTTATTTAGTAGCCAAAAATAACAAGACTAATTACTATTAAGAATTTAGCACTTATTTATTCGCAACAGATGTTGAAAATTACCTCCATTCAACTCAATACACCCTCTAATTATTTTCTTACGAAAATACTAAGCTTACTTTTGATATAATTACAAGCAGTAAATACACGTTGCTGCAATTCATCTACAGTGCCATAATAAAAGTAATCGAGATGATTTAAATCTGGGGAACGTGATGGTCAATACACTGGTCCACCACGTCCTATCCATCGTCTTGGATATAAACGATCTAAACGGGCTCTTACATATACAGAGAAATGATACGGAGCTCCATCATGCATAAAAAAACATACCATATCTAAACTGATATGATACATCTTTCATTAGGTCCAGCAAATGGTTTTCCAAGAAGTTCAAATACTGTTGTCCATTTAAACGATTGGGCAACACAAACAGTCCAATCAAAAAATCCCCTAGTATCCCTGCCCAGATATTGATAAAAAACTTGTCCTGATGCCCCGATTCGAAAAATTCATGTGGATTTTCTTCGGCCCATACATGAGTATTGTGAGAATTAAAAATGACATTGCGTGTGAACATAGCTTCGTCTGTAAAGAGAATATTTTGTATAAAATTTTCACTTAAATGCAATTGCTCCCTTAACCATTGGCAAAACTGGATTCTCTATGGCAGGTCATCAGTCTTTAAGGCTTGAACTACGATACATGAACGGCAATTCGTCTGACACTTATTCCTGGGTTTTCCGTTGCATTAAAAATTAAAAATTTGGACTTATTGCATAAATAGTCCAGTTTTACAAAACGTCAAAGACAAAGATTAACAGTGACAGTCGCCTGCTTAATTATTAATATGCATTTCGATATTCATGTAATCGTGCATCGATTTAGAAAAAGTCAGTTTTCTGGAAAACGGTCTTTCCTAAAGAGATAAAATAAGAGGGTTAAACTTAAAAATATTTGAGATTCAATAATTTGATTTCAAAAATTAAAAAATATTACAAACAACATTTATCAAGGAGATGCCCCTGTATGTGACGCCCCTGACTAAAATATTCAATTATTAATACAGAAGACATTTTTCCATGCCAACCAACTAAAGTACCGAATTTCATGACTTTAGCATAAACCGTTTCGAAAATATTGCGGAAAACCATCATTTTCGTTTTTTTGTTTTCGACATTATTTCCGGACACCCTGTATATAAAACGTGATTTTTTTTAGTGTGTTCGAACTTTCGATAGGGGTCGCTATCAGACGAAATGTGCTTGCGCGCAAGTCCGTAAATATGTGCCTCAGTAGTCTGGTCAATTATCATGGAATGTTTAACATCAGAGCAACGCTTGCAAATTGTCGAAACGTATTATCAAAATCAGTGTTCTATGCGACAAACTTATAGGGGTAATATTTCAAAATAATGTTTAACTATCCTATCCTAGACACCTTTACGCAACAGCCGTTAACATCAGAAATTTATAAAATACAGTTCGCTACAGGGATCCATTGAGTTACCCATTAAATCTTGATTTGGATACTTATCTAACATAGTTATCACGGAGAAGGGAAGTCCCACTAGCATAACCTAATGCTCCTTCTTGGAGTACGTCTGGCGGTGGCCTGGATCCCCGCCAGACATACTCCACTCCACTCCATTCCAGACTAGACTCCACACTACTACTGTGGAGTGGTTTCATCGCGTGTTAGATATTCAGTATGAAGGCTACGACTTAGATCGAAAGGCAAATAGGCATGCCTGGCAAAACTTTTATTAACCGACCGATCAACACCGACCTCTACTGTTCACAACTTGGTCCTCTGAAGGCAGCAATTGAAGAAAATCAGCCTAAATTAGCAAACAGGATGGGCGACGTGTTTCAGCATGACAATGTATGACCACATAGATTTTCAATCAGAACCCTCAAGAATCCATTGAGTTCCAATTAGGATGCTTCGGCTCATACACCTTCACTGGACACTAAACTAGACAAATATTACCCTCTATTTCCCTCCTTCCAAAACTGTTTAAATGGGAGATCTTTAAAAATTGAAGAAGAGATGAAAAACAACCTGTTTACATTTTTAACAAAAAGATGCCAATTTTTGGCGAAAAAAGCGTTATAAATCTACGGTTATATTGGCAAAAACTTGTAAATAATAATGGTAATTGGGCTTTTAAACAAATTTTCTTTGTCATAAATGGAAAGATCATATATAAGTTTTATAACAAAACTATTTTTATTTTTATTTTTTCCTTATAATTAAAAAGTTATATCAAATTGAAAATACATTTTTAGACCTAGTACCGATGACACACCGCCAATTCCCGAAAAAAACCGGAACCATAGACCCTTTTAGGACTAGTTGCGCGCAAGCGCGTCCGCCAGGTTAATGAGGCGTTAATGAAAGTTTCGGGCACTTTTTATAAATATGGCTGGATAACAAGGATCATTATCCTTATAATCAGTGCAACTAAATGAAAAATTAATTGATGGTGCTTCATTACTGCATCCCACAATAGAATCACATAATTGTATTCAATTACGATGGTTAAAATACCACGGCCGTCCCCAACGTGGAAATAAATCAGACCTTGTTGAAAGGTTAGAATGACAATTATATTCATATTAGATTTATATTTATTATATTTACAACATTATATTTATTATATTTATAACATATCTATATTTTTAACTTTATATTTATAACCTTACATTTATATCTATATTAAGTTTGGAGCATATTTTAATTTTTATTTCTTTTAATACTTTTATACTGTTCCACAAGAGCATTTTTTTTTAATAATTAACGTGTGCCAGGAGTGTATTTATATTTTTCAGTCAAATAGGTTCTTGCTACCTTTAATTGATGGGGTCAGGATGTTCTGTTGTTATACCACTTTCTCCTTCGAGAGGAAGTGAATAAATATAAGTATCTTTGTTAATATGATCAATCAGTGAGAATTGACCATCACCTCATCCACATTTCTTAACTCACAAATCGACGTTTTCGACGATATTCAAGACAACGGTATGGAAAACTAATAAAGTAATAAAAATACTCCGAAAATGATTTACTACACGTATCGCTGCGACATATCCCATAACAACAAGCGTTTTTTTGCTGTTGTTTTACTGATAACATTATACATTTTTATTAAAATGCTTGTATTATTATTTTACTTCAAGTATATAGCAATTAAAACTGTACTATTGATAGTGAATTAATAATTGAAGTTGTTTTATTTTGTTAATTACATTGAAAACATAACATTCACAGCTTATACACGCATACAGTGCCCGAAAAACATGGCGGAAGTTGAGGCATGCGCACAAAAAAATTTCAACTATGAAAAGGTAGTCCTTTCATAATTGTGACCTCACAATTGAATCGGTTCGGCTCGGAGCAATTCGGCAGTTATACCGAAATTTTCTTTCGCGTTCATTCTGAAAAGACATTCGGAAAGAATCAGAGTCTCGGGTAAATAAAACAATGTATCGATCTTAATCATTGTTCTATAGGTTTAACCTATATATTTGACTGCATTTGTTGGTTTGCTATTGATTTGACAATATACTTGCTTTTAATTGTTATTTAGGCTTTCGGAGCTGTTTTCGTTCAAAGGTACGCTCAAATATAAGTTCAGAATGAAATCAGAATAGGGTTCCTTTTGTGTTTTGCATTCGTTTTTATAACTTTTATGTATATTATTTAATTCATGTAGGGAAAACAAATTAATGTGCCAAATTTATAAGATGGAATATTCCTGCGTGTCCGCAAAGAATATACATGTAACAACACAAACGAAAGTCGTAAGAATGAGAAAACCCTACAGGATCGTCTATTTTGTAGGATAGGAACATTAATATACAAGAATTAGACAACAAAAAAATTCGACTACCAACTTGGAAGGTAACCGATTATAAAAAGTCTTATACTTATAAAAGTTCTACAGAATAATCTAATTTGTAGATGGTGGAAAAGTACAGAATTTGTGTGATCATTAGGATGAACATCAACCAGTTAAATTAAGGACTGGCAAAGCATCTTTCCATGGAATCAAAACAAACATCTGATATACAAAAGATCACTATTTATAACATTATATATATATATATATATATATATATATATATATATATATATATATATATATATATATATATATATATATATATATATATATATATATATATATATTTGAGTATTTATTATCTGCTGAAGCTACACAATCGTAACATTTAGTGTCTTGAACTTTTCTTAATTTTTCATTAATAATCAAGGTAACTTTGTAAGGTATAAGCTTTACTCCGAATTTCATGTTCTGGACATGCACGCCCTTTTACAGTGCAAATACCATTTTTGCGATTAAATTGAAGAAAACTTATAACCTTGTCACAGTAACTTGCACGTGACACCCTACAAATAGCTTAAATATATTTAATAGAAATATTTTATTTCTTAGATTATTATTATTACTTAAAAAACTTACATCGCTGCTTTAGACCTCGAACTTCAGCTGAATTGAACCGAATGTCATTTTTCAGAAAATCTGTAACCACAAAAATATCCACAGCAGGTATATTATCAGAATTAGCCTTTATGAACCCTTTGTCACACATTACTGAACTAATTAGTAATCAACAATATTTTATTTTGCACTTAACCAACCATAATTTTGACAGTGTATATATATATATATATATATATATATATATATATATATATATATATATATATATATATATATATATATACGAATAGAAGCCGTTGACAGCACTGACGTGAAAACACTTTAGTATCAGGACGTCATAAACATAGCAGCCAATCGCGGGGCGTTCGTAGTCACGTGATTTTTTTTAATTTATACATTTTAATTAATTTATAATTAATTGTAACAACTCTTTCTCTTCAAAAATCCCTACAAAGTTTCCAGACAACCCGATATTTAATTACATTAAGTGAGGCGATAGTTTGTCACATAAATCATAAAATTACACTTTAGATTTTTTACTTGGTATTTTAACGATAATAACCGATCCAATTATCTAAAAAGACCTGAGCTTTAAATACAATTTACCCGAGAAACTGTAAAGGAGTTACGATTTTAAGAGACCGGTTTTCCGAATGGCCTCCGGCCCGATGTAAGCAATGGGTCCTTTAATTGACAACCGTTTTAGTTACAAAACACCATAATTTGCCCTAAAGCGTTGTAAATCTGTTACAAGATACCACCATGGGTGCTACCAATAACGCCCGATAAGATTAAAATTCACGGAAAATTAAGCAAAAACAATAAACAATCACATCGCCAGTCGAAGACAGATAAGAACGCTGCAAAGGGATTCATACCAGCTACATTCTTAACTACGATCGCTGTTGTTTTTTCTTCATTTCGTTGAATCGAATTGTAGTCCAGTCGAACTAGCTTTGAATACAAATTGAACTTTCACTTTAAAATCATTTGTCATTAAAAATGTAATTTTCGATATGTGTTTTGTTTAATTATAATTGGCTTTTTAATTATGCAGTTTCTAAATGTAACAAACACATTGAGTAAAGAAAAACAATATTGAGATATTCAGAAGATTATTCTTCAGGCCGTCTGAAATTGATTGCAAATGAATAACATCGGTTGGTATGATTTTTGTAACATTGATGAGAATGCTCTTTTGCGTTTCATTTAGGTACTTATTAAAACACCTTTTCACAGAAATGGCCTAGCGCGTCCCACTTTCAAGTACCTCCTTCTCCGTTATATCATGGCCTCATTGAAATTATTTGTACCTGACTTTGGAGTACAATGGTAATGAGTATTTTGGTACAAAATATTGCCGTTTTTGTGTCTGTGGGATAGTAGGACAACAAAAGAACATTACAGTAAGAAGATTGGCCTCATAAAACTTCTTTTGAAACTGGTAGTTCAAACATAAAATATACCCCCCTTGAAACCCAAAAAACGTGCATCTTCCGCCTCTCCATATTAAGCTTGGACTAATGAAAACCTTTGTCAAAGTCATGGACAAAGAAGCTACTGGTTTTAAGTACCCAAAAGAAATATTTACCAAATGAAATAATGCAAAACTAAAAGAAGAAATATTTATTGGACTTCAAATAAGGAAACTTCTAGTTTACAAAAAAAATGAAATGAAAAGGAAGTGGCAGCTTGGAACTGTTTTGTAAGTGTATTAAAAAGACTTCTAGGCAACAAGAAATATGAAAACTATAAAAACCTCATAGATGAACTCTTGAAAGCCTCTGAAACAGTAGGGTGTCCTTAAAATTTTTTAAACTTCCATTTGGATTGTTTTCCACAATTTTGGTGCAATAAGCGATAAACAAGGAGAGAGGTTTCACCTGGACATCAGGACGATGGAAGCAATATACCAGGGATGCTGGAACCCATCTATGTTGGACGACTACTATTAGTTTTTAAAAAGAGATAATGCTACAGAACACAAGAGCAAAAAGTGAAAAATTTTGTCGATATATGTCATTTCATGTGATATATTTTTATTCACATAATCCTCAGTAATATCTTTGCAAAGATTTAACAGATTTAACACGTGTTTACATAAAATAAATATTAGATTGTAAAAATATTTCGTCTCCTTTTTTCCTTACCATTAACCCCCTGTAATAAAAAACCTGTACGTGTTATAGAATTAGCTTATCATTTTCGGATTTAGAAGTATAAAAAGCTTCATATACACCTATTTTCATCAATGTTACCTCAAAAAAGTTTAGTTTTGCTGACCTGTGTAATTTATATACCATCATGGCTTTCTGGCAGAGGTCACAAAACAACTGTTACAATGTATTCCTTCTAAAAAGTACGACTTGTCGAACTTTGCGAAATAGTCCTCCGGTTCGGCGGATTTCCTTCGTTTGATGTGAATTTCTTTCCAATCAGCTATTTCTTCATGTTCGCAAAGAAGGAGAATTCTGACGAAGTCAATTCCGAAGAATGAAGTAAATAAGGCATCAACTCATAGTTGATGATTAATTTCACTGTTAAACAGAGGGGGAAAGGGTAGGTGGCATTGTGGAGGTGAAACATCATTTTTACTCGCAAATGAGAGCGTTTGTTATCAATTCTTCGTAAAATTTGATCAATATTGATCATCTTTCCATTTTCTAAATAGTTGACAAAGATAATATCTTACAAATTCCAGAGAACAGTGACTATGACCTTTACGATGGATAGAAGCGTCTTCGACTACTTTGGAGGACATGCACTTAAAAAATCCTTCTGTTTTGACTGTTCCTTTATTTATTGTGTATACTGATGGGTTCAAATTTCATCAACAGTGATAAATTGTTGCAGAAACTCCTTCCGAAAACACTCGATTCTGTTTTTGGTCCGTAGTATGCAAACGCGTCATCCATCGCCCTCGTTCCCAATTATCCGTATAGAGTGTACCGTGCCCGTTCATATGAGATGTTAATCATCTCAACAATCCTCATTAACCTTCACTCTGCGATCGGCCAACATGATATTATGGAGTTTGTCAACCATTTCCTCAGTAGTGGCCACAACGGAGCATCATGAGCGAGAAGAGTCACCCTTGTTGGTTCATTCATATCAAAACTCAATAAACCACTTCAAAAACTAATGACTCGTAAAATGTGATGGAGAGTTCCCATAATACTTTTTCACGCAACTCTTCTTTGGTTTGTGCGATGTTTTTCAACGCAAAAAGTAAGAATGTAATTCAATGTTACCAAAAATACCGAACATATCTACTTTCGAAAATCAAAACGAAATATAATATCAGCGTGATATTCACGGAGCGTTACTAGAAAGGAAACTACTTTTCAATCTCTATCGTCGAATATGATATGAGAAATGCACAAATTGTCTACTATCACAATAAGTAAAAGTGCGGAACAACTTCGTGAAATGCTAGAAGAGCTCAAAGTAGAATCGAATGAAATTGCGTTAAAAATGAATCTGGACAAAACCAAGGAGGCGACAAATCAAGAGGAAGCAATATAAATATTTGGGACAAACAATTCGATTAGGAAAACAAAACCAAACAACAAAAATAACGAGAATTCCAATGACTTGGACGGCTATTGGTAAATTTAGTTTAGTTCTGAGAAACCTAGGTATACCAATAAACCTGAAGAAAAAAGTATTCAATAAACCGATGATACATGTTAAAACTTACGGAATGAAATTAGAACGTTCGATAAGCAGATAAGTTTGAGTGAACACATCAAAAACGGAAAAATATCAACGAATCAGTAAAAGCCTTAAATGGAGCTGAAAAGGCCATGTTGCTTGGCAAAACAACGAAAACTGACAAAAAACATCATACAAAGGAATCCCAAAACATAACACATCATTCAATAAGTTCGTAGAATGACTCATAAAACAACCACTTTTATGCAAAATTTTAACTTTATTCAACTACATAGTCTCTTTCAATAGTGATACATAGATTCCAACGCTTCTCTAACATTTCGATGTCTTTTTTCTAGAACGATTTATATTTGGCCTCACAATACTGCAATCACACTACACGAACGGGAAGTTTGATAAACTATACATAAGCTTGACCAACCACCTGTTACCTGGAACGATCGTCCGTAGGAGCGCTTCTAGCGCTTGGAGTGTGAACATTGGATTGAGCCGGTTTTGATTTAAACCCATGATTTTGGACGCATTTTTATTCTGGATTTAGTGCGTTTTTGTTCAAAACGGCTTTTCTAGGTGATGTAATGCATTGAGAACTTGTGAAAACTAAAAAAATATTTTGCAAAAAATGTGGATTGCGCCGGTATTAAAATAACCGGTCCTGAAATAAATATAAACAAAACAAGGGTGACTGTGGGGATGACAATATTGGGGATGACAATATTGAACTTGGAAATAGTGCAGGAATTTACGTATCTGAGAAGCAAACTTCACGGAAACAGAAACAGCATAGGAGATTTCAGAAAATATATTATAAAGAGTAACACAGGTGGGGGACGTATAACCAAATTTTGGAATGGGGATAGGGAAATGCGTCGCAACCAAAAATTTTACATTTCTTAGTATCATACACACACTTTGCTGTGTAGAAATACGAGTGTAACTGTCCGACATCAAATTTTCAAATAGGTACCTTGATAATAAAATTTTGGTAAACTCACCATAAGATCGTGACCATTAAATCAAAATTACACACTTCTATACAAACTGTAGAAAATGTATTCATTTATCATTGGACTGAAGATCAACAAAAAAAAAGTCAAATGAAGTATCTCGTGCTAAATTAATTAAAGAAGTATTCAATAGAAAGAAGAAAAAGGAATACAGCCAAAGTTCCTTATTGCATTATTCACGTTTTTAGTATTCGCAGATTAACAGATTGTGACTACTTATTGTATTCGCAGTTGAAAATTTCTTTATTTGCGGATCCAAAACTAATGATATATACTATATATATATATATATATATATATATATATATATATATATATATATATATATATATATATATATATATATATATATATATATCATCATCATCATCATCATCATCATCATCATCATCATCATCAGCCCGTATCGATCCACTGCAGGATGAAGGCCTCTTCAGCATGATTCCAACCTTCACGGTCATGGGCTTTCCTCTGCCACTCGGGTCCAATATACTTAACGATGACATCAATCCATCGTGCTTTCGGTCTTCTACGCGGCCGTTTGCGATCCACTCCACTCCAGGATTGCCTTGGTCCATCTGTCGTCCCATCGCCTCGCTATATGGCCTGCCCATCTCCATTTCAATTGTTTTACTCTTCCAATGATGTCACAGACTTTTGTTTGTTCCCTGATCCATGCGCAGGACTTTCTGTCTCGTCTTGTAATGCCAAGCATACATCTTTCCATTCCCCTCTGTGCCACCCGAAGTTTTTGAATTGATTGCGATGTGAGTGTCCAGGTTTCACTTCCGTATGTCATAACGGGTAGAACGCACTGATCGAATACTTTTCTTTTCAGGCAAAGTGGGAGTCTGCTCTTAAACACTATGTTGAGCCTACCAGATGCCTGCCAGCCACATTTAACACGCCGTTCCACCTCCCGGGGGGTATTCCCCTCCATTGAAATCCTCTGCCCAAGATATATAAAGCTGTCCACAATCTCTAAATCCCTTCCTAAAACTGAAATTATTCTGTCCTGAGCGAAGTTATTGAACATAACCTGACTCTTTTTCAGGTTTATTTTCAAGCCAAATGGTTCGCCAGCCCTTTGCAGTTCTTGTATGCGTCTTTGCAGCTCCTCTGGGTCTTGTGAAATGAGAATAATATCATATGCAAATCTAAGATGGTTTAAGTTTGCACCATTGATCTTTAGACCATCCTGTTCCCAATCCAGTTTACGGAATAATTCTTCAAGGCCAGCCGAGAAAAGAATAGGCGATATTGCGTCACCCTGCCGTACACCTCGTTCTATATTAATTCCCACTTCAAGATCATCAAGGTGAATTGTGGCTGTAGCTCCATCATATATCGATTCTAATAGTAACTACTATAGTCTTCAAAAAAGTACTGGCCGATTATTCCTCGCGCTGACTTTGCAGCCCATACACTGACTTTAGGTGAATTTGAAAGTTTTTGACACTTATATTTTGAGTTCGTTGTCCTCCAGTAATTACAGTTCTGCTTATTTACATGAGCGTTTTTATAACTCAAATCATTGTTTTTGTAAAATTCTCTAAAAATCACTTCTGCATTTTTCCATAAGTCAGGTACTTTTTGTTCTTTGAGGCATTTTGAGTATAATTTTGCCAGTGTTTTATGTAACGTCCGACCACCAGCTTTTAGCATTTCGACAGTTACGCTATCCTTTCCTGGAGCCTTGCCGTTCTTCATCAATTCTATAGCATTTGTTACTTCCTCCACTAGAATATCTGGCATTATATATTGTTCTTCCGTGGGTATTGCTGTCCCTGACTGGCTCTGATCTTCATATAACTGGGAATAAAACCTTCTGACAATCTCTAACATTTGGGTACGCGCCCTGCACACTGTGCCATCCTCACGCTTTAAAGCATATATTTGCGTTCTTTTATTTCTCAGCTTCTGTTTAGCTTTGTAAATTCCTTTGTTTTCTTCCAGGGTTTTTTGCACTAGCTGCATATTGAATCGGCGCGTGTCCTCTCTGATACGTTTTCTTATAGTTTTGCAGAGCTCAGTGTACTCGACCCTGCCAAAAGGACTACCTGCATTTCTCATTGCTCGCCGTTTCTTCATTAAATCAATGGTCCCACTGGAGATTTTTGTTTGTTTGAGACATTTTTCTTCTGGTGCTATTGAAGCCGCCGTTTGAAGTACATTGTTGGCAATTTCTTCATATTGAACTGATATTTCCACCTCCTCTGGATCTTGTAACGCAGCAAACCGGTTTGACAAAGCAATCTCAAAATCGCTTCCTCTCTCCAGCAGTTTTCCAGAATCCACCTTGCCCTTCTTTGATCTTACCATTCTTTCGCGCTCTTTTCGACAGTCAATCCGAACCCTTGCTCGTACCATTCGGTGGTCACTTCCAGCATTAAAATTGTTAAGGACAGTACAATTGGTAAATATTGTTTTATCGTTGGTCATGATGTAGTCAATTTCGCTTGTGAGCCCAGATGGACATTTCCATGTCCATTTTCTGCTGATATTTTTCTTACAGAATGAATTCATAATATATAGTTCTTGTCCTTCAGCAAAATCAACTAATCTGTCACCTCTATTGTCTCGCTCACCAGTTCCATATGGGCCAGTTGCATTTTCGTCTGTTCTTGTTGTTCCAATTCTGTTGTTCTAATTCATTAAAATCACCCATCAGGATTTTGTACCTACATTTCTCCTTGTATAAAAGCTGGGCCACATCATCATAAAATTCCTCAATTTCCTCATCTTTATGGCTTATAGTTGGTGCATAAGCTTAGACGATTTGAAGCCTAAACTTTTTATTCAGCTGAATGACGCATTGGGCTAATCGGTCGGATGTACTTTCAAATTTTACCACACTGTCCTTCAGCTATCGATTGATGAGGAATCCAATTCCGCCACATCGGCCATTTTCCGTACCTCGAGTGTAGAGTACGTGTCTATTTGGTTCCAGTTTGATTAACTCTTCACGCTTTCTTCGTGTTTCACAGAGCCCAATAATACCCCAATGTATGTTGTCAAGTTCGATTAACAGTTCTTGCAATCTATATCTATATATATATATATATATATATATATATATATATATATATATATATATATATATATATATATATATATATATATATATATATAGTCAACAGCTCTTTGACGTGACTAGAAAACAGACCGCAAAGGTTATCAGGCAAACTAAGAGGAAGCACATGAAGGAAGAACAACTAGACTCTAGAGAGGAGAATTTCCGCAATTGTAACACGAGAGATTTTTATAGGACTTTTGCAAAAGAAATCCGTGATCTGACAAAAGAATTGTCAGGAGCTGACACACTATTTCTCTGATCTCCTCAATTGCCCTAAACGAGACATAAGATTCCGCAAGGAAAATTGTATCCATACCCACTCAGAATCACCAGCACCAACACAGGAAGAAATCCACATGCACATACTCAAACTAAAGAATAACAGGTCATCTGGTGAAGATGGTATCACCACGGAACTCTTGAAAAACCTCTGACCAAATTCACTGCAGGAATTTACGCAAATTATTACGAACATTTGAGAACGAACGAACGAACAGAAAAATTACCAGATGAATGGAAATGTGCTCTTATTCACCTGCTGCACAAGAAGGGAGATAGAACAGATGTGAACAACTACAGAGGAATCTCCTTACTACAAGTCACTTCACAAAATCCTCTCAGCATGCCTTCTCCAGAGAACACAAGAACAATTAGAACACAAAATTGGCAAGTACCAGGCAGATTTTCGCCCTAGTCGCTCATGCACTGAACAAATATTTAACTTAAAAACAATACTGAAATACAAAGCTACCAGGAACGACCCAATCATCTGCACGTTCATGGACTTCAAGAAAGTATACGACTGCATTGACCGAAAATCTTCGTTCAACATCCTAGAAGAACAAGGACTCGACCACAAAACACTACGATGGATCAAGCAGACACTGACTGACACAACCTCTAAAATGAAATTAATGGGAGAAATTTTCGAACCCTTCTTGATTAAAACTGGAGTACGCCAAGGAGATGGGTTATCCCCACTCCTCTTCAACCTGGTTCTGGACAAAGTCATAAGGAAATGGAAAAAAGAACTGAAAAATCAAGGATACTGGAAACCAATACGACTCGGACGATCCAAAAACAACATAGAAATATCATGTCTGGCCTTCGCAGACGACCTAGCCATACTCGCAGACAATGATAAAAGGGCAACCAAACAGATCGAAGTTCTCAAGGAATGTGTAGAGAAAGTCGGTTTACAAATCTCATTTTGAAAAAACCGAATTCTTCTACTCAAAACTAGATGTCCACCAAATACGTCAAAATTAATAGGGTCACTCACTTCAAATACCTGGGCGAGATTCTCGAACCCACAGGAGGAGAGAAGATAGCACAGAAGACTCGATTACAGAAGACGGAGAGGACATACGGCAAGACACACAATATCTACAATAAGAAATGCCTATCCAAACACTCAAAAATAAGACACTACAACACAGTAATCAAACCAGCGGTACGCAACGCAAGCTATACGCAAGCGAAACACTTAGACTTCATACAAAAAGCGGCATAGAAAACATACTAAAAGAAGAATGCAAAATTATGAGGAAAATTCTCGGCCCAAAACTGACAGAGGAAGGATACAGATTACATTCTCGAATGACCATAGAGAGAATGTCCAGCGTAGCGGTGGACATAAGAAAAAGAAGGTTAAAATTCTATGGACATATCAGTAGAGTCCCACCGACAACACTCACCAATAGAATTCTTACATACATACAAGGAGTCAAGTCAACAGCACCATGGATCACACAAGTCAGAACTGATCTGGGAAAGGCACAAATGGGTCCGACAGAGATTGAGGATAGAGAAATGTACAGAAATAAAATACATATGTAGAACGTTGCATCAGACAGCGAAGTTTCGAGGAGATCGGGAACCAGGTGGACGGAGGAGAGAAAGAGAATCCACGGAAAAAGGATGAGAGAGGTGTGGAGGATCAGAAAGAACACTCGAAAATGAGTCAGAATGCTTTGCGTGATCCAACCGGGTCTATACGCACCTAATAATATATATATATATATATATATATATATATATATATATATATATATATATATATATATATATATATATATATATATATATATAGCATTTTTAGAATAATATTTATTTATTTACCAGTTAGCTTTCAAAACAAGCAAGTTATTTATAAACAAACAAGTCTTATTGTCACTTGATCGAAAGTTCTTTGACAAATAAGTCGCCGAGTCGCCGGTGTGGAGGATCAGAAAGAACACTCGAAAATGAGTCAGAATGCTTTGCGTGATCCAACCGGGTCTATACGCACCTAATAATATATATATATATATATATATATATATATATATATATATATATATATATATATATATATATATATATATATATATAGCATTTTTAGAATAATATTTATTTATTTACCAGTTAGCTTTCAAAACAAGCAAGTTATTTATAAACAAACAAGTCTTATTGCCACTTGATCGAAAGTTCTTTGACAAATAAGTCGCCGCTGTCGTACGCGCTGCCAGGTTACATGTGACGCTATGGCTTTTGATAAAACCCGCCTTCGCACGATCGGTGTCGAATCTTTTGTTTTATTGCTTCAACTTGTTAGTCGTCACAATAATTTCGAATGAATAGCACGTGCCTCTTCTGCTTTGAGGTATAAATTTCTGCCGCTTAAGATAAAAATAGAAAATGCTTGACCGCTTACGCCTAGTCGTTTGCATCATTATCACGTTTTTTTCATGTCAATGACTCAACTGTATGATCAAAAAATTAGAAAACAAAATAAGAAATTGTACACTTTCGAAACTCACTATCAGCAAAAATTTTTCGTGATTCAGCAATTGAAAAAATGAAAGCTGCATTGCATTACATTATGGATTGGAGACTGTAGCCAGAAAATAGTGGTATTATCCGTGAGGAAGCTAAGCGTCTTTACGCACATTTTAAAAAACCTGATGATGAACATACGAATAGAGGATTTCAAGCATCGGAAAGTTGGTTCAATAAGTTCAAGTGGCAAAAATCCTTGCATAACTCCAAAATTGTTGAAGAAGCTGCATCTGCAGACACTTCAACAGCATCAATATATGCAGAAGAATTTTTTCAAAGTTAATTGCTGATGGTGGATACAAACCTGAACAAATGTTTGATAGAAATTCATACTAAATTGTATAAATAAAACAAAGTTGTTTTCCACTCATTTTTTTTCCTCTTATTTATTTCCACTTATATTTTTCTCTAAAACATAATGCGTTTCGCTACACTGTAGCTTCTTCGGATGATTGACAAAGAATCATTCATTGTCATCATTCTTTGTCAACCATCCGAAGAAGCTACAGTGTAGCGAAACGCATTATGTTTTAGAGAAAAATATAAGTGGAAATTAGATAACTTTGTTTTACTTATACATCAGGAAATTGTGTGTGAAGTGTCATTTAAACGTATTAAAGGAAATTAGACTTCAAGGCAGATCTAGTTTTGGACAATGCCCCAGGTCACCATCGTGAGCTTGAGGCTATGAATTCAAATATAAAGGTGATAGTTTTATCAACACGAGAGCCTTACTCCAATCTACGGACCAAAGAATAATTCAGACTTTTAAGCTCTATTACATTAGGCAAATCTTTAAAATCATACTAGATATCATGGAATGTGATTCTGATATGAATGTTATGCAATGTTGGAAATATTTTGATATAGCAAAGTACTTTGTTAACATAAAGAAATCATTGCAAGAGCTGAAGCCATACACATTAAAATTATGCTGGAATAAACTGTAGTCTGATCTATCTGTCGGTAATGCTGAATAGCATAGGATAAGATCGAACAGAAAAAATCAAGTAACATTAAAAAATTGCTTGAATCGCAAGATGAAGATTTGACTGAAATCAACTTGGAGAAAGTGTTTAATCCCCATTCCATTGAAGAGGAAGCTTCAACGGGCACTCAACGAGAAGAGATGGTATTAAACTTGAAAACGCTGAGTGAAGGTTTACGAATGGCAAATGAGCTTTTGTGATTTCTTCATAAAAATTTATCCGTCTATAGAAAGAAGTCTTCTTTCTAAAAGACAAATTTTTAATACTATAGTCTAATATCAATTCGAATTGAAAGGCCTTTTAAAAGCGGCAAAACAAGAAAAAATAACTACATTTTTTAATCATTAAGCCTAAGCCTGATAATAATTATTAATATTATTAGAAAATCTCTCATTAAATTGCTTTTATTATATATTTAATGTTTTTATTTTGAGACCATGGAACATATTTCCTATAATCCCGTACAAATTATCATTCCGTATTCACGGTTTCTTTATTCGCAGCATATTTACGGAACGTATCCCCTGCGAATAAGTAGCTTTGACTAATATGCAACGCAAGATCAGCAAAGAGAAACTCATCTCGTACACCATTGCATTTAGCGGTAGAAATACTTGGTATTAAGTAAAGTAACGCAAGTTTTGTAAATTTAGCTTATATATAATAGTTATTCGGTATTCGAAAAATGTTAAGGTAGTCCTAGTAAAATTATTCTCATTCCGAATACGGATTTTACATTTTAAATATTCCAGATTTGTAACGAAAAAGTCTTTATCTACTTCATTCCAGATATAAATATAAAAAACCATTCGAACCCCTTTACAAAAATTTCCAGTAATCAAAAAAAAAACTAATTCTTGATAAGTTCCCAGACAAGCTGTTCAATACATAACAATTATTTTATGTTTCCGAATAAACTGAAATCATGAATACACCTTTGTTCCATTGTGGTTAATTAATCGTCTATTCTATTATACGGTTACAATGCAAGATATTTTTTTTGACCGAAAAATAGTCCCTTCAACAATGGTTTGTCTGCTGTCTGGGTCGATTGTACAGTTTCTACTTCGAAATAGTTTTACACAGAACTAACTGGCGCTTTCAGAATAGCAATTAGTATTTGTACGCGTGTCTATCTTTAGGTTATGTAAAAGAATTGTAGATTCGGGTAACTTTTGGAGCACTTAAATTCATAGATTATATAAATATATATATATATATATATATATATATATATATATATATATATATATATATATATATATATATATATATATATATATATATATATATATATATATATACATTAGTCCGGGAGTACATCCAATCGTTTGTTTCCCGTTTGTTGGGAACGTGCAGACGTTTCGCCAAAGTCACACTTGGCATTCTCAGTGCTTGTCTGAAGACTGAGAATTGAGACAAGGATTTCTCAAACGAACGGATTGACACCCCAAAAGAACAATTTACATTTAACATAACATTTACTCCATCCATGAAAACTAATCCAAAACTGCATCCTCCAACGAGTTAGAAATTTCTGCATAGAACAACAGTTGGTTATAGCAAACACTATATTTCAACACCATATTCGTCGATCAATTCTTCTTTTGGAACCTTCGGTGTGAAACACAAAACTCAAACAGATTTACCACTAAACAGCGAATCACTGTTTTTAAAGTTCTCGGCGCACGTTTCGCTAACCATGTTAGCATCATCAGGATTAAATTATCTCCTGATGATGCTAACATGGTTAACGAAACATGCATCGAAAACTTTAAAAACAGCGATTCGGTATTTACTGGTAAATCTCTTTAAGTTTACCATATTCGTCATCTGTGCAAATGGCAGTCCCTCAATGGCGATTACAGAAATCAAAATGATTATATTTTGAAGGACCGTGAAATTATTTTCTGTTTCTCCGTTGAGGAAACCCTTTCGTAGATGCCTTTTTTGCGTCCATAGAAACTAATGAAGAAGGTTCTCTGGTAGGTTTGAGGAAAATGCAGAAGTCAAGTCAAATAACTGTTCCAAAGATTGGAAAAAGTGTACTGCGGTGACAGGTGATTAGTATGATGAAGACAACTTAAATTTGAACAAACAAATAAAAGCTTCGTGTATTTTTAAAAAGTCACCTTTCTTGTTAATCAAAGTAGTATATCACTAACCAAAAAGCTCACTATCTGAAGGGTGTTCCAATAGGTACTTCGGGATTTTAATTTAACACCATTTTTCAACTACTTAACCTAGAAATTTCATACGTCGCATGTGCCATCTAGAGACACGACAATTTAATTACACAGGTCAACAAATTTAAACTGTTTTGATGTAACATTGATGAAACTAGGCATATATGAAGTATTTTGTAGTCCTAAATCCAAAAATGATAAGCTAATTACTGTAACACGTACAGTTTTTTATACATGGAGTCGGTGGTCGAAAAAAGAAGATGACATATTTTTACAATCTAATATTTATTTAATATAAACATGTAAAAGGTATTAAAAATGTGCAAAGATATTACTGACGATTATGCGAATATAAAATATATTACATGAGATGTCATACAGCGATAAAAACTTTAACTTTTTCTTATTCTGTAACATCATCTTTTTTTAAAAACCAGCGGTGGAAGAAGCACCTTTTTTAGGTTAACAAGCGGGGCATATTTTATGTTTGAAGTACCAGGTTCAAAAGAAGTTCTATGAGGTCAATCTTTCTTACTGTAATGTTCTTTTGTTGCCCTACTGTCCCAAAGACACAAAAAACAGTCATGTTTTGTAAAACCCCCAAAGTCCCGATAATATATCTATCATTTTTAAATCCCCACAAATATCCCACTGATACTATTCATATTTAGCGCGATTTAGTATGGTCACTAAGTTTTCATAGGTTTCTTTAATTGTCACTGAATGGGCGAAAAAAATAAATGGGTTTTTGTTTCCATTATGAAGCAAGACTGCTTTTAGACCATATTTCGACGAATCTATGAAAATACACCAGTCGGAAGATACATAAACTTGAAAATGTTACATTCCGCTTTCGGTAAAGTGAAACACTTGCATTTTTATCTAACAGATTCCACTGTTAAAGGCTGGACAAAGAAGTTCACTGGTAGATGTTAAAAATGTTGGGTCACGGCTGGTGTTCTCAAAAAGTTGTGGATCACGTCCTGATGACGAATTGGGTTTTTAAATAGAAAATAATCATATAAGAAATATCAATAACATTGATAATTGATGTGAAGATCTTTTTAAAAACTTTTTACTATTAATTAAAAATAAATTAAAATGTATAAAATTTAAATAAAAATATCGTGACTACGAACGCGGCGCGATTGACTGCTATGTTTGTCGTCAGAATTCTAAAGTGTTTTCAGATCAGTACTGTCAACGACCTCTATTCGTATATATACTGTCAAAATTATTGTTGGTCAAGTGCAAAATAAAATATTGTTGATTACTAATTTAGTTCAGTAATGTGTGACAAAAGGTTCATAAAGGGTAATTCTGATAATATACCTGCTGTGGATATTTTTGTGGTCACAGATATTCTGAAAAATGACGATCGGTTCAATTCAGCTGAAATTCGAGGTGCTAAAACATCGATGTAAGTTTTTTAAAAAATAATAATAATGTAAATGTAAATAAGAAACTAAATATTTCTGTTAAATACAATCAAACTTTTTGTAGGGTGTCACGAGATATTTACGGTGATAAGGCTATAGGTTTTGTTCACCTTAACCTTAAAAATGGTATTTGAACTGTAAAAGGACGTGTATGTCCAGAACATAAAGTTCAGAGGAAAGCTTATACAGATATCTTGATTATTAATGAAAAATTATGAAAAGTTCACTCAATGTCACGATTGTGCAGCTTCAGCAGATAATAAATACTCAATCAAAAAATATATATATTGCTATAAATAGTAATATTTTGTATATATTTGTAATATTGGTAATATTGGTTTTAAAAAATAATGAAAAATGTTAAATATTGAATAACTAAAAGATATTTTCTAGTTTTGTAATTATTTCTTGGGCGAAAAAACAATATAAATCATAATTAGAAAAACAAAACACATACATACCGTTTCAATCGCTAATTATATTTCAATAAAAAATACACGTTAAATATACATAATAAAACTACCCCCAACTAGAATAATATGGATAATATATTACAGTAGATCATAATATGTAAACTACATTAATAATCAATTCAGAATAAAAACAATCCCTACCCAAAATTATCTACATATTTGTTTGATTGCTTTCATTGAAGTATGCAATATTTTTAAAACCACATCGATTCTTCAAACCAACACACTAAAATCTATTAACAATATTAAAAAAAAATCCACCCATACTAGATTATTGCTTTAAGGTTTGGTTAAAATACTGAATTTTTGAAAAGATGGTGAATTTTCGCCTTACATGTTTTACAAACCACCACATTAGACTCTTAGACTTAATAATAAACTTAATAATAGACTTAATAATATTTACAAATATAAATAAATCTGTCTGCCAACTAACTCTAATGCATGACCAGCTAGAGATTTCCCAAATAAGAAAAGGCACCATTTTGAGTGAAAAACTTTTATAGTCGAAGTGTGGAACTCTCCTGTTAAGGTCTACCCACTAGAAAACCACTATGTACCACAACATATCTTGGAACCACTGTCAGCCTACCATCAGTCTTCAATGCCTATAATAAATTTCTAACCTATGTTTAAACATACCTTATCAAATTTCAAAAAACAAAATTCTGAAAAACACTAAATATTTTAAGTGTCTTGTTCTACTTAGAATAGAAATATACCATTTTATTTACTTTTTGTTTAAATAGTAGATTTGTTTCCTATTTTTCTTTTTGTTTTGCATACTCCTTCAGATGTTTGTTTTGATTCCATGGAAACTTATTTGCCAGTCCTTAATTTAATTAGTTGATGTTCATCCAACTGATCACACAAATTTCTGTACTTTTCGACCATCTGCAAATTAGATTATCCTGTAAAACTTTTATAAGTATAAGACTTTTCATATACGATTACCTTCCAAATTGGTAGTCAGATTTTGTTGTTGTCTATTCTTGTCTAATTCTTGAATATTATTATTCGTATCCTACAAAATAGACGATCCTGTAGGGCTTTCTCATTGTTACTACCCTTCGCTGTGTTGCTATATGTAGATTCTTTGCGGACAAGCAGGAATATTCCTTCTTATAAGTTCGGCACGTTAATTTGTTTTCCCTACATGCATTATATTATATAAAAAAAAGTTATAAAAACGAATGCAAAAAACAAAAGGAACCCTAATCTGATTTCATTCTGAAGTTACCTTTGAGCCTTCATATCTTATGTAAAGATATATGAGTATAATGTCGAAAACACCACCGAAAACCTAAATAACAATTAAAAGCAAGTATATTTTCAAATCGATAGGAAACCAACAAATTCAGTCAGAGGTATAGGTTAAACCTATAGAACAACGACTAAGCTCGATAAATTGTTTTAATTGCCCGAGACACCGATTCTTTCCGAACATCTTTTTAGAAAGAACGCGAAAGAAAATTTCGATATAACCGAATTGCTCCGAGCCGAAGCGATATTGGCCTTCGGTACAATTGTGAGGTCACAATTGTTCCGGTTCTTTTCGGGAATTGTCAGCGTGTTATCCGTATTGGATTTAAAAATGTATTTTTAATTTCATATAACTTTTTAATTATAAGGAAAAAAATTAAAATAAAAACGGTTTTGTTATAAAACTTATATATGATCTTTCAAAAGTAGAAATAACTTACATGGTCAGTAGGTTCTCTAAGATCATCGGAACAGCAAAGGGTATAGAATTTTTCTAGCGATATATCCACTGCACTGAATTTACGGGACAACTCACATAACAAATATGAGAAGACCAACTTTTATCTTGATCTCCAATTTGGCACTTAAAATATAAAAGATAGGTTTTCTTGACTTTCTCGGATGAAGATCTAGTTTGTGACTTTAAAATACATTGTCCGTATATATGACAAAATTTATACTTTGGATTTTTGCAAAATCGTCGACTAGAACTTGTCATTCTATATAAAATCGAGTTAAACACTTCACTGTACTGTAAACGAGACAGAAACAAACTAAACTATAGAAAACAATAAAACTGCCCTTAAATATTCATAGAATACTTTGGAAATACCCCCTCTACAGTCTTGTAGTAATTCCTATATTGTCCAGTCCAAAGTCAAGTAGCGAATATTTCTCTTTCGAATGTAGTACCTCTTGCTTTTATAAACAAATCCGTATAACCGTAGCCTTTGTTTACATTAGAGTTATTTTTTTTTTGTAGGAAAAATGTTAAGCGCAACAATAGAGCAATGAATTGTTGTAAAATTTCACTTAAAACTTAGAAAAACCGCTACTGAAACTTATAATTTATTGAAAAAAGTGTATGGTAATGAGACGGTCCAGAAGACGTTGAAGATGATCCACGCTCGGGTCGCCCTTCAACGTCAAAAACGGATGACAATATCGAAGTAATCTGGTTCTGATCTGATTAACGTTTAAACAACAAGAAGCTGGCAAAAATGTTTGTACTGACACTTTGAATGCCATTGAAAATGACACAAACTTGAAACTGAAAAAACGACCCGTATTGTGAAAAGACGTCATGGGTTCTCCACCAAGACAATGCTCCGGCTCATTCCACATTGTTTGTCAATAAGTTTCTAGTCAAGTACAGCATCCCAGTGTTAGATTATTCGCCTTATTCGTCGGATCTTGCGCCGTGCGACTTCTATCTGCTTTTGTTCTGTTCTGTTCTATCTGTCGACCTGTGTTATGGATCCTTTTATGACGAAAGAACGTGATAGAGTTAATTAATATGAAATAATACAGAATTTTACAATAAAAATATGTTTTCCGACAAAGCTCATTTCCACCTCACAGGTTATGTGAACAAGCAAAATTGTAGAATTTGGGAAAGTGAAAATCCTCGAGTGATTGCGGAAGAACCTTTACACTTTCTTCTAGTAACATTGTTAAAAAACTTTTTGTGGCCCCAGTTGGATAATACGCACCTTACTAATATGTTCCTTCAACAAGATGAAGACACGTGTCATACGGCAAAGGAAACTTTGGATTTGCTACAGTCACGTTACAGTGGCCTGTAAAATCATGCGATTTAACCCCCCACTCGACTTTTCCTGTAGGGCATCCACCAAAACAAAGTCTATTCTAACAATTCGCAGACGATTAATGACTTCAAGCAAAGCATGCGTCCAGTTACTAGTGAAACTGAACCGGTATTATGCCAAATTGTTATTATCCATTTTATACAAGAAAATTCTATTTTTAAAACATAACTGCCATGTCTCTACTTTTTGATAATATAAACAAGCATATTATTTTTCTAAAATTTCTTTTCTAAAAGTTTTATTTATAAATTAAATCCCGAAGTACTTGCAATGCCATTATAAAACACAATTAAATATTTTTGGTTGTATTTCTAATATATTTTTAATTTATTGTACACGGTATTTTTAAATACAGGTAGTACGATTAGACGAACTGTGTTTCGTATTTAAAAATACATGTAATTATTATATATTGATAATTAGCACGATCGACTAAACAAAACCAAAGTTTGGGATAAATTACAAGTTAAGTAACAAATTACTCTTTAATAAAATAATAATTTGATTAACAGGAACAAATAATAAAGTACGATATAAAACAATAGTGGCCCTTTTATATCTTTTAAAGAATTAAATATCACTTAATCAAATATCAACCAAAAAAATCATATAATATTTGCGCTATTATAAGTTTTAATCAAAATCAACAAATATTTGTTTCTAAATAAAAAATTAAAAAACTATAAGAAATCATAATACATCTAGATAAATTATCGTTATATACAATATAAAACCTGCACAATACAGTCTTAACATAGTAACAAATACGGATAATAACTTATACTTTTCTTAATTTAACCGCATTGGTAACATCCAGCACGGTAAAGTTTACCAACTAATGGCAACGCACTACCTCAAAAACCGAACCTATAACGGTCGTAAACCAGAACAGCCTCCAACATCTCGGGCCGAAAAAGTCATGAGCGTCCCATCGCAACCACGGCAGCCGATCGGAACGAAGCGGCAGCGCAACAAGTGGTAGCCCGGGGCGCCAAACAACCGCTGCCCGCGGCTCGCCCCTTGCAACCACACAAAGAAGCCCCAGAGCGCTTCACCATTGGTCCGCTGGGATGCTGCGGCCCCGAGGAGCGAAGAGGGAGGCCCTGCGGCTGCGCCGGCCAGCAGTAGTCGTTCGAACGTCGAAGAGTTCGTATCTTGCGCGCGCCCATAACCTACCGTCACAGTTTAGTTGACGACGCGACGCGTCGAAGAAAAAAAAACAAACCCAACTTCAACCGGAGCCTTGCGAGGACTCACCATAATATAGTCGTAGAACTGTATCCTCCTATTCCTGCTTCTGTTTCGGATTTTTTGCGTGATATTTCGTTTGAATAGTGGATGAATTAGCACCAACATAGAACTTGAGGGACGGATTCCCGAGTCGATATCCGATTGGGAAAGCGCGATAGTGGACGAACAGTGACTGGATGGTGCTGGTCCTCGATGGTGACGAGGCCGCACCGCGGAAACTGTTGCAGTGATGATGTGCAGTGTGGTGTGGAGGTTGTTGTGTAGGAGCATGACCCATGGATATTTTCTGTTGCAATTTTTCTTACTGCTTATACTTTTGCAGGTAAAAATTGCACCTTATCTATAAACTCGTCCGCTATATGAGTAGATATAATTTTACTTCAAACACCAACACTTTAGGAGTTTAAGTATTAATTGTTAATATCAATTCAATGTTATAATATACAGCGAGGGAAAATAGTATTTGAACAAACCGGTTTTTCTCAGTTTTCTTTATTGTAGCATTTCATTTTTTTCTCGTTATTTCAATACAAACTACAACTAACATTGCCAACAAAATTATTCCAGAATATAAAATACTTGAAGTAACAATCATGAACGGACACCCAAAAGAGTTTCTAAAATTCGCTTAAGAGCTTTCAGTATTTTGTATTGTATTCGTTATTATCTATGACAATCTGCAACCATCTCGGCATTGATGCCAGTAATTGTTTTGTTATATCACTTAATACATTTGTCCATTCTGAGAGTAATACAGTTTAAAAAAAATCTATTTGTACACTTGATTTTTCTTACTTTTTGATTCGCTAAATGCTATGAAATCTTAATAAGATTAGTATCCGATAATTGGGGAGGTCTAATCAACATTCTTCTGGTATTGTAGAGTAGCTTTTCTTTCATAATCTTCGCCGTGTGCTTCAGGTCGTTGGCTTGCTGGAATTTTAAACATTCCTAGAACTTAATTTAGAAGTTCTTTCAAACAAATCTTGCCGCAGTATGTCAAGTTACTTCCGAGCATTTAGGGCTCCATGATTACTAAATTTCCAGTCCCAGACCAAGACTTACACCCTTTCATAATATTTCCATCACAATATTTTACTGTGGGAATGGAATTTCTAGGATCCAAGGCCATCTTATTTTTTTCTCAACACACTTATGTGGTCATCGGACCCCAATCAAGACTGATGAAAGATTTCCTCCGGACATTCCTCCTTCCATATTAGAAACAATTGATCATAGTTCTAAGCGTGGCGTTTACTCTAGAACAGGAAGCAGTATCATTGGTTGCTTCTTGACTTAAATGCAACCGTTTTTCTAACAGAATTCAACATTTTCCTCAGAATTCTAGCTGATACTGCTTTTGATAGATCTTTTCTCGTTTCCAGTTTTATTACGTTTTTTCACTGTGTGATGTGCTCTAAATTAGGCTTAATTTTTGACAATTTTTTTCCAAATTTATGATTTTATGATTTTTTTTCACAAAAAGCACTTTTAGCCATTATTACAAAAACATTAACAATGGGTTCAACACTCATTTATATCTGATTAAATATGTTTGTTTCTATGCAAAATTCAGTTTTTGTTTATGCATTGAAGTTATTTATTATCTCTAAAATGGGTTAAATTAACAAAAATTTTTTTCTACGAAAAATCGATACATTATTAATTACGTTTTAAAATATAGAATATTCTGGTTCAATTATGGATTAGTTTTGTTGAAAAACATTTGTAGTTTGTGTTGATATAACATTACAAAATTTATTAAAGTTAAAATAACGAAAACTGAGAAAAATCAGAATGTGAATCATCTAAAGTATATGTTTCCAAATACAAAATATAGAATAGAAAATTTTTAAATTCTCCCAATTGAAATTAAGGTGCTTAAAATTCATCCAACAAATTTGCGATTCACATATTGCATCAGTGATAGTTTGGTGCTCTACATAATACTTAAAAAAATAATTGAATGGCAATTGCAATCTTATCTTATTACCTAACGTGTTTATCTTCCCCAAGCGAGAACTAGATTCGGAAATAATACAGAGAAATAAACCGTGAGAAAAACCTTGTTGATTACGCCTTGTGAGAAAAAAATGCATTTTTGTTTAAGATTGTGACAATTATTCAAATGAGAACATGCTGCTGTAATTGTGCTGGATGTTTCGAAATACTTTGTAATGATTATTATCATATTGGATCAAACAAAATGAAAAAAGTGGTTTGTTTTAATTCCCCTAAATCGTTTTTATTATGTCAAAAAGTATAATATTTAACTGTTTTGTTCATATATTTGGCAGAAGCTTAATTCCACGGCAAGAAAATAATTTCAACTCAATTTCGAATTTCTTCATAATAAGAAAACGTGTGTACCCAAGAGCGTGTTGCTTCGATTGAAAAGGGCGTAATCCGATGGCGCCAAGTCTGGAGAATAAGCTAGGTGTGGAACAATTTCCATTCACTTTCCAACAACGTTTCCTTCATAGGTCATGTGAGATGTGTTCGCGCATTATTATGTGGAAGAATTACGCTGATTATTGGCTATGGAAGATCGTTCGATTGCAAAAGCTCGTAAACCACGTCTTACTGATCTCACCGAATATAGAACAATACATTTCTCCTGTAAATATTTCGAATATTCTTCTTATTCTGCCGTGAATGCCGCGTATTCCGCCATGAATGTGAATGATTTTGCCAGTACTAACCCATACATTTTCAGCTTGGGACAAACGAATAAATATTAAATATTTTGATGACATGGAATACAAATTTAAAAACAGTGGTACGAAGAATTTTAAATGCTTTTAAAACTACTTTTTTACGTGTTCTTGCTGATCCCGCTTGCTCACTAGAAACCTCAGAAATTTCTGAATACAGCAGCAGCGCAGTATTTGATTCATACTATTAGGTGCTCAACTTAATTCTCGACTCCTACTACTACCATGTACCATAATTTTAAAACGCCATCTTGCAGCTTCAAGGCGAGCTATAATATATGATCCTACTGTCAATATAACCTAAAAAATTAGTTGTGCACGCGATGTCGTTCGAAAAGCAACAATGGAGGCACTGCTTTCTTTTTACCGTTCAACTGCAAAAATACTATTGAAGCTCAGGGCATGATTTGTGAGATATTGGGAGATAATGCTGTTTTGCGCAGTACTAGTAGGAAGTAGCTCCAACAATTCCGAACTGAAAATTTTTAATTAAATTATTGTTTTTCAAAATTGAATTTTGCATTTGAACCAATTTTCATAGCACCGGTCAATATTGAGTTATTCGGGCCGATGTGTGAGAGCTCGCTTTTTCACGGTGAAGAACGATCCTGCATTGCTGGTGGTTTTTTCTTATTTCTTCATAGACTTCTGGCATCAAATGATTGGATACTATTCAGAATTGACCGTTCTACTATTCTCTAGTGACATTGTAGCCACATAACCACCTATCCCAAAAAATCAGGCGACCATTTGCTTCGAAGTGCTTCTTGCGCTAACAACTTTTGTTTGGTTTGTCTCATCTTGAAAGACCCGTACCGTCGACTGCTGTTTACTTGCAACTTTTGTTACATACGGTTTTGACACTCCACAATTGTATTTTTTGAGGATCTCTATGCACCAGTCGACACGAACTTTTTTTGGGCGATTGCCAAATTTTGCAGAATCCAATGCGAACAAATCTTTTTCATGGCTAAATGTTCATGTAAAATCTTATGTATGCTTTTCATACTAATACCCAAGGATGCCTCAATCTCACGGTATGTCACATGACAATCTTACTTTATCAGCTCGCGTACAGAATCCATTATTTCTGGCACAACAACCACTTCTGGACGACCTTTAAATTCGTCCGTGAGCGAACCACGCCGATGATTGAATTCACCAAACCGGCGATATACAGTGGTTTTAGATGGTGCTTCATCGCCAAAATTGATCGATACACTGTTGTTGAGATAATCCACGTCGAAAATCGTAGTAAATCATCGCACGAAAATTCTCACGAGTTAATTGTATTTTTTGACTGAGATGAAATTTTCAAGTCACTAAACAACATATATAGTATCCGTATAACCAAACGTTATGATTGCGTATACAGTTAATAATGTCAAACTTTACGACGCATATGTCAGATGGCACCTGACCTTCCGAATACATAAATAGCAGCCCTAGTACACTGTTAAAACTTGAACAGGAATTCGGAGTAGCACCGCAAGTCATTTCTATTTAAGTCATGACTATTATACATTATTTCTAAACTTTTACACAAGCTAGGAAAAATTCGAAATGAGAGTCGTTGGGTCCTATCAACTCATAGCAGAGAATAAGAATTAGAATTTTCTGCCTAGGACAGTGACCTGTTACAAACAGTGGACATCACTGGTGACACCAGTGAAATTGCTGGTAAGCCATCAACCAGAACCGCAAAATCAAATATCCATGCCAAAAAGATGTTGTTAGATGTCCTGAAATATGAGTTCTTCCAATCTAGCCAAACTGCCACTGCAAAACGTTATAAGTAACAAATGATTCGTATAAGTGATGCTCTTGAGGAAAATAACGTGTACACTGCATCTAGGATACCTTACGATAAAAATGTCCATGCTTAAATACTTTTCACAAAAATGACAAAATTAATTCAATATTATTGAATTATCATATTGCATCAGTATTGCATTTTTTTGTTATCCATTATATTTACTAACAAATAATACTTTTCTGAATTTTACACCTGTGATATAACCGTTTTATCTATCTCTAAACAGAAACTGCGTTCACGAAAAGATTTCGCTTTTATTGCCTTTAAGGAAACGGTTATCATAACTCGGTTATAAAACTCGAAAACCGCATAGGTAATAAACTTTTTGAATGGGAATTTTTTATCTGAAGCGTGGGAAGAGCCTAGCATCCATAACGGAAGTGATAAGGATGTAAAATTAGCTTTTGTGCCAAAAATGTATGCCTCTAAATTTATCTTGTTTTTTTGCAGTTATATTTAAGATTCATTAGAAACGATTATTAAAATAATAAAAGAAATGTACTTGTAATCATATACATAACGATATTTAGTTTTTTGTCGTGTATTTTATAAATTTAAAATAAATTACCTTTATATATACAATTTTGATTGATGAGTTTCCCCCATGCTGATGAATCATTTTCTTATGGGAAACATTTTGAGGCTGAAAAAAGACACAGTAAACTGTTTATAACTATAAAGTTTTATTTAAAATATGGTACATCTTGCTGTTTTCGTCAAATAATGTTTCTATTTTTATGTTATATGACTTCCCCATATAACAAAATATAATACCCCTCAATAATGTTATTACTTTATATATCTATTATTATCATTATCATTCTGATCATCTATTAAGGGTGTTTTGTTCACTTTTTTCATTTTTTATCAGTTGTTCTGCGTGTCAATTACGTTATATTATTACGTTAATTAATCTGAAAATGACCATAACCGGTCCATATCCTTATCGGGACATACACGAAAGGAAAAAGGAAATCAGGAGAATTAAAATGCAGATTAAGTTTACTTAAAAAAAATCTTTTTGAAATATGGAAATTAATATTGCTGATATTGAGTCAGTACACAGTCTGTCCACTTATTTATATATGTATATATATATATATATATATATATATATATATATATATATATATATATATATATATATATATATATATACCAGGTCTGTAAATATGAAACTGTCAAATTTGATGCCATTTCCTTATTGATATCTGACAAATATTTTCAACTTAAAACAATACAAGTTGTATACAACAGCATAGTTTGTAATAGCGTTAAACATGTCTAATTCTGGAAACTGATTCTGCCTGGAAACTACAATTTGCGGACAGCATTTATTTTCTGTTACCAGTTGAAGAACTGGCGTTGCGGCAGAATCGCATCGAATACTTGCGAAGCTTACGGTGAGCATTCTCTTGGTAAATCACAGTGCTTTGAGTGCTACCGAAAAAGTTTAAATGTAGCTAATTACAAGCATTGTTGGATAAGGATGACGCTCAAATGCAACAACAACTCGCAGATCAATTAAATGTGACACGAGAAGCCGTCTCTATAGGTTTAAAAGCCATAGGAAAGATCCAGAACATAGGAAAATGGGTTTCATACGAACTGAATGAAAGACAGCAGGAAAACCGAAAAACCACTTGCGAAATGCTGCTCGCCAAGTACAAAAGAAAGTCATTTCTCCATCAAATTTTGACTGGCAATGAAACATGGATATATTTTGAGAATCCTAAGCGTAGAAGATCATTGGTAACTCCAGGCGAACCATCGACATCAACTGCAAAGCCAAATCCCTATGCTCTGTGTTTGGTGGGATCAGAAGGGTGTGATCTATTATGTGCTGCTAAAGTCTGGCGAAACCGTAAATACTGAACGCTATCGACAACAAATGATTGATTTGAATCAAGTTTTGCGTGAAAAACGACCAGAATATCGTGTACTATAATAAGACAGTCGTCGAAATATTTCTTATATGCACTTTCCTGAATGGCCTGCAGCTCCTATACATTTTGCTTTATGATTTCAATGACCTCAAACGTCTTTCACGACATGCTAACTTGAGATTGGGGAATACAAATAATCACACGGGGTCATATCTGACGAATACGATGCTTGGTCGATGAGGTTCGTCGAATTTTGGTTAAAAATTCAGGCTCCAGAATCCAAGTGAGCAAGCCAAGAGACATAACATTATGGTGGTGCAAAATACAAGAATTGTTCTTTTACAAATCTAGCCTTTTTCAGTGAGTATTGTCTCACAAACGCCTCATACAGTCCAGATATCTTTATAGACTTAATTATTAGTAGAAAAGACATTAAACATGATTTTTTTTAAACCGTCACGTGCAGATTTAGTTATACACAATAAATCTTGTCATTCTTATTCACATAAGATGGCAGCATTTAACTATTTTATACATAGATTATTAAATATACTCATATCAATAGATAATTATAATGGAGAATTGAGTGTTATCAAACAGATCGCAGTAAATAACATTTACGATCCAGTATTATAAATAAAATAATTTATAAAAAAGTTATAATAAAGCCATTAATTTAATATATCCAGTCAATGTCAAAAATGTAGCTTTCAAAACAATTACATATACCGGAAAAATTAGTCAATTAGTGTCGAGATATTTATCCAAAACAAACAATATAAATATTGTTTTTAAAATAAACAATAGTCTAGGACGCCTCATTAAAAATAATAAAAATCAAATAAATAAACTATCTAAATCAGGAGTTTATTTAATTGAGTGCAGGTCGTGTCCAAAAGTCTATGTTGTTCACCGGTATTAAACTTATATTGTCCTAGACGTAGACAAAATAATGGATTTCCCCACTATCATGTTTTATAGGATTATTAGGTTGATGGACACTTTAGGCTGTAATTCCTTTTCTCACTGTCAGTTTAGTATAGTTTGTATTTGAAAAAGGCTCTGTCGAAACAATTATCATACGTACAATTTTAAATAGAATGGACATTTTTAGATATTAAACTTCGCTTATTTATTCCATATAATTTTATTTATTGACTGTTTGCTCCTTCTTCACTATATTTTCTTCAGTCGAAGATGTTGAAGGTCGACCGGATCGAAATAGGTCTTCAACCACTAATCCGCATTCTTTAAATGATTCGTACCTCTAGTATATCCGTGTTTTCACTAGAGCTGACTCATCGTATACCTTCTTCAACATCTTCAATGATTCAGCAGACCAAAAATAGAATCGAGTGATCACTTCACAGCGGTGTCTACAGATCTACAAGCGTAATCCGAAAAAGTTTCTGCGGCAATTTATGACTGTTGCTGATATTTGGGTTCGGCACTATATACCGCAAGCAAAGGAACCGCCAAAACCGTGGGTTTTACCTGGCAAATGTACCCCGAGGAAGATGAAGACACTTCCATCGGCCGGAAACGTCATGGCCACTGATTCTAGGATTAACAAAGCGATGTAAGGATTAACAAATCTTCATTAACATGGGAGTATCATGCTGCATTATTGCCTAAATGTTACGAAGAGTTGATGAAAAAATGTCTTCATTGGCACAAAAGTGCTGTTTTGTCACGACAATACACCCGATCAACCTTCCGCCATTGTAAGGGTGAAATTGGTCAATTTACGCTACGAATTGATACCACATCCATCCTATTCTCCGAACTTGGTCCCATCTGACTTCTATATCTTTCCAAATATGAAGAAGCGGCTGGTCAGAAAGATATTCACATTAAATGAAGAGGTCACCGCCGAAACAGAGGATTGCTTTGCAAAGTTCGTACTTTTTGGAAGTCATAAAAAATAAATAAATCGATTTTCGATTAAAAAAGAAATATTTTATTTAAAAAGTATCTGACTTTTCACACCACCTTCGTATATAGAAAACTAAATCATATACAATTCATTTCTTCCACACAAATAAATTGTATTACGTAAATTCTAAAATTATGTAGACTTACTGTGTAATTACACATACAAAATTAATGGATTTGGATAAAAAGTGGCAGGTTTATTTAATAGGTTTCGGTAGGATCATAAATTTTGACAGAACCAGTTCGAAATGAGACCAATAAACAGACTGTTATTTCTGAATAAAAACGTTTTAAATCTGATAATACATTTGATGATGTAAACATATAAACGGTTTTATTATTATTAACAATCACCGTTTAATATATTCGATCAACATTTTTAAATAGATAACGAATTTCTACTCATTAAGCTATCGAACCATTTATAGATCGGGTTATGTGTTGGTAAAATTAAAGGGGATATTGTATTAGTAATGTTACCGTTAAATCTATTAATTTTGTAATGGGTGTAACATAAAATAGAACTGATCAATAGAACAGAAATAGTTGTTGTTTCTTTCCCTAACAAAAGTTTAATTATTTACTATTGACCCAAATTAGGGGCCTTTCTTTAGAACTTTGGTGACCTGGAAACTTAAGTTTTTCTTACATTTAACAATCATATCTCAGGTTAGCAAAGTAATTACAAGATGTTTTAATTTTTTTTCGGTTTTTGTCTGACTATTCTTAATGACTAGCTCTTAATTTGTAATGAAAACAATTTATTACTAGGGTATAACAAAAATATTGGCGATTTTTCCTTTGTTGATAAATATAGCATTTTATTTCATATTTCAACTTTTTGACAACTTTTGACTTTTGACTCCGACAAATAAACAGTCCCTCTTCAGTATTACAATGATTCCAGTGAGAAATATACAGTCGACGGTATCAGGGCAACTTTAAGACATCATTAGTAGATTAATTCAAAAGTTCACGGATCGATACCTATAGAGCACTAAAAGAATTATATAATCTACTACATTTTGAAGTGAATGTCATATCCTTCATATGAGCGTATGTGAAGTTTCGAACAAAAACAGCAGATTAAAGTAAACGTATGTGTTATTTTTTAAAATGGAAAATATTGAAAATCGTGCAGTAATTAAATTATTTGTAAAAAAAAGGTTTAAAGGCAATGGAAATTCATAGTGAAATGGTAAATATATTAAGAGAGTCTGCTCCTTCAAAAACAATGGTTTGTAAGTTGGCAGGTGGGCAGGGTTTCAACGTGGTCGTACAAGCTTTAGGGATGACCCTCGTTCTGGACATCCAATAAGTGCAACTACTGAGCAAATAATTAATTCTATAAGTGATATGGTTATGGATCACTTTGAGTGAAAATGCTAAGGCCATGGACCTCTCAACTGAATGGGTGATTCATATTTTGAAAAAGGAATTGGGCTTGAAAAAGCCATATGCAAAATGTGTGCCACATTTGTTAAATTCTAATCAAAAACGACTTCGAGTAAAACTTTATTTGGAACTTTTTCGAAAGAATAAAATATATTTTAAACGTCGTTTTGTAATTATGGATGAGACTTAGGTTTACCACTATTATCCTGAACTGCGATAACAAACCACAGAGTGGACTGACTGACCCCGGTTGTTCAACATCGAAGCAGCCAAAGTGGTGAAAATCGACCAAAAAGGTTATGACACCAATTTTTTGGGATGCAAAAGGCATTTTGTTAATTAATTACCTTCAAACTGGTAAAATAATAACAGGACAGTATTATTCAAACCGTTTGGATCAATTGGTTTCAAAAATTCATTAGAGAAGATCTGATTTAGCAAATATAAACACATTGTTCATTAAGACAATGCACCGGCTCACAGAGGTGTTCTTGCAATAGCCAAATTGAAGGAGTTACACTACGAATTGTTGAAACATTCACCATATTCACCATATTCACCATATTCACCATATCTGACTGTCATCTATTCCCAAACCTCAAAAACTTCCTACGAGACCAGCGTTTTTCATCAAATGAAGAAGTTATAGCAGACGTAGATGAGTATTTTGAAGGCCTTCCAGAAAAATCACTAAAGAGATGGAATAAATGAATTAAAGAACCGCTGAAAAAAAGGTATTGAGCTTAAGGGAGAATATACGGAAGAATAAAGTCATTTTTTAACTATAAACTTGCTTCAAAGTGACTGATGCCGCTCGTAAGATTTGAGAAATAGGGGGGGAAGGTGCCGTGTTGCATCGCTCAGCCTTAAAAAGTTCCGGAAGGGAGACATGAGCCGTGAAAATAGGGGAAGATCAGGTCATCCAAGGTCTTTCGATGTCGACTTTTTATGAGCAGCTGTGGATGCAGATCCTAGGACAACCACTAGGAAACTTTCTGGGTAATTAGGAGTATATCATAATACCGTTAAACGGCATAGGAATGATGCCAAAGATTGAATAACAATAAACAGTGAATAATTAAGTACCTCAAAAAGTGAAATACTTTTGGCATACCCTAATATTAATCAAAATTACCTCACAACAAACACCGACTTACATTTTGTTCTAAAAATGTATAATTATTCATTAATTTCATCTAATGAGTTGAAGGGGTGTGAAAGTTTTCATTTTGTGGGTTCCAATAAATCATTATTTATTGAACAAGCTTCTTCATTTCTTCATAATTATTTTTATTTTGCATTTCAATGTTGTAAAAATATGTTTTGATATTTATCTTTAACATTTTTACATTCTATGAAAAAACACTGCGGATATTTTACCAATTATCGTGCAATATGAGTCACAATTTTACAAAACAAAAATTTGAAACAATTACAATCGTCCTCAATTACTGTTTCTCGTAATTAATTAAGTTCCAGAAGTGATAAATCTACCATAGATAAAATATCATCAACACAAAAATTAAAAAACCCAAGAATATCTATATCTATATCTATATATATATATATATATATATATATATATATATATATATAGATATCTAGGTAGGTTAGGTTAGGTCATTAAGACAAAAATTAAAAAACCCTAGAATATCTATATCTATCTATCTATCTATATATATATATATATATATATATATATATATATATATATATATATATATATATATATATATATATATACATATATATATATATATATATATATATATATATATATATATATATATATATATATATATACATATATATATATATATATATATATATATATATATATATATATATATATATATATATATATATATATATATATATATATAGATATCTTGGTAGATTTCAAATCGCCAATGACTGACTTTGGAATTTCAAACGATTTGATAATTTTTTAAACTTTGTAAACTTTTCAATGACATTTTGGAAAAAATACCAACATAACACTAACATGCGTCATATATTAATCATCGTAATTTTTGACTCGTATAGTTATTTGAAAGCGCCATCTTTCAGCTTCAAAATGAGATGTACTATACGAGCTTACTGTGAATATAACGTGAAAGATGAATTGTAGACGCGATGTCGTTCGAAAAGCAACATTTAGCAACCGCATTATGTTCGCCTTTCAACTGAAAAAAAAAATGCTGCGGAAGCTCAGGACATGATATATATATATATATATATATATATATATATATATATATATATATATATATATATATATATATATATATATATATATATATATATATATATGACGCCAATGATTGACTTTGGAATTTCAAACGATTTGATGATTTTTTAAACTTTGTAAACTTTTCAATGACATTTCGGAAAAAATGCCAACATAACACTAACATGAGTCATATATTAATCATCGTAATTTTTGACCCGTATAGTTATTTGAAAGCGCCATCTTTCAGCTTCAAAATGAGATGTACTATACGAGCTTACTGTGAATATAACCTAAGAGATTAATTGTAGACGCGATGTCGTTCGAAAAGCAACATTTAGGAACCACATTAAGTTCGCCTTTCAACTGAAAATAAAATGCTGCGGAAGCTCAGGACATGGTTTGCTGGAGATGTTGTTTTGTATAGTACTTGTAAGAAATGGTCCCAGAAATTCTGAACTGGAAATTTTGACTTAAACAATGCAGAAGGTCCGGATGAAACAAAAAAATATAGAATGAAGAATTGGAAACACTGTTGGGACACAATCTTTGTCGTGCACTACTAGAGCTCGGATTGGAACTCAAAAAAAACACCACAAGCCATTTCTAAAGGAAGAATGAAGTAATTTTTACTTAGAATATATATTATAGAATTATTAGAACCTCCACATACAGCAAAAATGTCTCTGGAAACGATCACCGAATTGGGCTGGATGATTTTATCGCACCTCTTTCTTCACTTCTAATGTTGACTAATTGATCTTTTATTGTCCTCAATGTTGTGTTGTTGTCAAAAACGCCCTCACGACTCATTAATTATCTATCATAAACACTGCATCAATCATTTTTAAAGTTTCCAGACTTTGCCCCTTCGAATTTTCATCTATTTCGATCCTTCCAATATCACCTGATTATTAGCCGCTTCACATCTCTTGAAAAAGTCGCAATAAGTCTCAATGTTTTTATTGCATCAAAACCACCAAGTTTTTTTCGATCTGGCATTCGGCAATTATCTGAAAGGTAGCGAAAGTGTATACAAAGCGAGGTAGATTATTTTGAAGAGTGAATGTATACTATTATTTTTTCATAGAAGCTTTAAAAATTGCCATAATTAATTTGAGGATCTAATACGTAACGGATCTCCTAACAAGAATTTATTTTGATAGCTAACCTAATAAATATTTAATATCTGTATTTATTTTTTTTTTACCTTTGGGAAACTGAACAGTTGCTGTTAAAAAGACTGTGAAATCTATAGAACAGCGTGTACGTGAACGATATCTGATTTCAACAGAGCAGCATATCGGAAGATGGTTTTAGGCCAGGAGCATGGTCATTAAAATCCTGTAATAAGTTTTGAACCAAATTTAAAGCAGCATAATACTATTTGTTTAAAGGCCTCATGTATCGTTCTGAAAAATATAAAGAATAAATCTTAATGTGGATAAAGTCATGTCGCGCTTAACTTTAAAACTAAAAATAATTCCGATTATTTATTGTTAGTGGTCGTAAAAGGTTGTAACGTGTGACTGTTTTTTTTCACGACGCCATTTATATTCAGTATGAGCTTTTTTTCAACAAACATGATCTGCATAACTGAAAATGCATATCTTTTCTATGGGAATTGAGCAAAAACAAGTGAATAAATTCGTCTATGTCGAGTTTTTTTCCGTCGTTTCGAAATATACACACATTTGACAAAGCACGACAGCGATGTTAAAATGCATGAGTTTATAGTGGATACAACGGATTGGTCTAGAAGGAACTGCTTTACCTTAACGTCTAATTGTATGGTAATTCACTCGAATATCCAATTAAGTTTACCTTATAATTAGACAATTAACGATGAGTATTCGCGAAGAAGTAATTTGGGATTTTAGTTCGTTTGTGATACAGTTATTTTTATCTCTTTTTTTTTTGAGTAATTCTATTAAAAAATAATTCAATAGCATTTTAAAGTGAACAATTTTGATCATTAATGAAAAACTTCATAGGCGAAAAAACTGTTTTTTTTTATTATTAAAATTACTTCCATAGCTTTTACTTGCTATTTGACATTTGTTTTCTATAAATTTCATAAACACAAAATTGCGAGGTATTCACAACGATACAATTCCAAATTTACACTAAGTTTTCCAAGTCTATAGGACTTAAAGCTCAAAAATATCAGTATATTTATCTTTTACGCCACCGCAAATCCCCTTAAGAGTTGAATTTTTTTTTATGAACATTTTTATGAACCTTCCTCCTTATCGAACATCTACAACGCATGAAGAACATTCCCGCCAAATATCAAGTATTTTGGAGTTAAAGTTCAAAAAGGGCGTATATTTTATCTTTTACGCCCCCACAACCTCCCTTGTTAATTTTTGTGAACCTTCCCCCTTAGCCAACATCTACGATGTATGAGGAACATTTCTGCCACATTTTAAATTTGTAGGTCTTATAGTTTCGAGGAATTCGCGAAAAATGAGTAGTACTATATAGAATCCTTCCATCTATTAGAATTCCATTCTATATTAGTCCTTTCATCCGTTCGAGCGTAATTGAAGGACGAACATCCAAACATACCTCCACATTTATAATATTAAGGATATGATTCTTAAAAAGGTAAATATTTTTAATTTTATATTTTCACATAGTATTTTCAATGCGAAAGATGCGCCGTGGTACAGCTGCGCCATATTTAATACATTTCATTAGTATACACGTTGAGGCACTAGAATCGCAATAAACTACTATTTTGAATAAGATAAAATTATCACAGAAACTTTGATTAGTTTTTATGACAGAGAATCAATGAACCGTGAGGACGTTTTTGAGTGATTTTGAAGATTTCATGATTATAAATACAACATTGAGAACAACCAATGCTCAATTAGCCAACATTAGAACTGAAAAAAACGTCCAAAAGTGACTACAATTTTTCGAACCGGTTATGGAGTGTTTGCCCTCTAAAAAACAATATTGTACGCGATTTATTTACAAAATATTTACCTAGTTTAACTTCATGTGACTTCTAGTTATTCCAAAAGTTAAGAGTTACATGAAAGGAAAGTAATAAGACATTTTCGTAGTACCAAGGGTGCTTTAAATACTTTTACGACTTCTGCCAGAATTGTTTTAACTGGTAAAGAATCTATTTTCTACTTTGAATAAGAAATAGTGATATTTCTCATTTGTAGCCATTTATTTTGGGCAGATTGTCAACTAGATTACTATCAAAAAGTAAACCATGAATATTTATTCATGTGCGAAAAGTTATCGCACTGACACAGAGATGGTGCAAGTTGCATAACTATAATTATGATATTAGTCAAGTATCATTCATTAGATGGCGTGCTATGAAGTTTCAGATGCTTGCTTGTTTGTGGCGATCGAGTAAAGCAAAGATATTTTAACATTTTCTGAAAATTGAATAAAATGAGTTCCTTCTGGTATAAACTAGTTTGTCTAAAAGTATCCACTTTGTAAAAAAGTGGGCTAATGCATTTAAATATGATCATAGATTAATTGAAAAGATCAATGCTCGGAGCGCACAATAACAGCTACGACCGACAAATTCATCATAAGAGTTCATAAAGTCATAAAGTACTAAATGTATTAAATGATCACCGACTAAAGGTACGCGAGCGTGCTGATATTGTAACCATTTCAATAGGCCATATTCACTACATGAACACGATGTTTGGTGTATGAAAAGGATTTCCACTCGATGGGTGCCGCGTTAGTAACAATCGACCAGATACAGATTCGAATGAATATTGAAGATTTTCAGATCAAACATTCACATCTGCACAAATGCAAAGTGCTCTTTTACCATGATAATTTACCTGCAAAGAGGTCTCGAATTGTTGCTGCCGATATCTATGACCTATTATTTGAAGTCTTTCTACATGGACGGTATTTGCTGTATTTGGGCTCCAGCGATTACTTTCTCTTCTCAAGCCTGAAGAACTAATTTTAAAATAGTGTTTGAGAATGTAACATCGTTTTACGAAACATAGTCACACAAATTAAAAATGATAGATAACAAAGTAAAAAGTTGTTTTATTCGATTTAATAAATGTATGAATTACAGGTGACGTGCGTTAAAACTGTGTGCCAGGTCGGGAGTTTTTCGAACGTTCCTCGTATATTCGGTTTTTTTACAAAACTAAATTATTTAAATGTGTCGATAACGATGAAGAAAAATATCATGAATAAATGATATCAAGATTTAATATGACTATACGTTTCCTATTAATAACATAATATCATTAATCAATTTGACAAAAGTAGTAAAATATATTCATTATTGATCTAAATAGCCGACCATAAAATCGAGCATTGTCTGATGCCTTATATATAAAAAATAATACTATAAATAAATTCAATGAAGAGTATCACTTATGTATAAGTTTTTAACTTTTAAATTAAACAATAGGAATACTTTATTTGATTATTCAGAAATTAACTGGTTCTTGAGTGCTCTTATTTTGGAATATTAAAGATGTAAATAATTATAAATAATTATCATTGTTATTATACTGATATAATAAATTATTTGAAATAAAAGAAATATCTCATATTTCTACATAAAACATTAAATATGGCTTGTAGAGCAGTCAGTTTGGGTATCAATTTTCGCAGAGATAAATATATAAATGAAAATCGTATACTACAGAGTTGTCCGGAAAATTCGTAGGAATGTTCTTAAGAGAAAGAGAAAGGCGAATAGTTTATGGAAATATATATTTTGTTAATTATGTAATTACGAGGGTCGTTTTATAAGTTCTTAAAAAAAGAGAGAAAAACAAATTAGTTTAAGTACATTTTTTATTTTTCATCATAATCTTCTTTAAGCTCTATACACTTTTCCAAACCTTTCACCAACTTTTTAAGCCATCTAAAAAGTCAGATTTCGGAAGATCCTCAAAATAGACATCTGTTTAGGCGATGACCTCGTTCGATATGAACCGTTGTCCGCTGAGCCATTTTCTTTTATGTTCGAAAATAAAAAAGTCATTGGGGACCAAATCCTGTGAATATGGTGGATGTTGTAATAATTCGAACTTTAATTCCATGGTTTTGGTTATTGGAACTATACAGGTGTACATCCGTGCATTGTCTTGATGGAAGAGGATCTTTTACTTTTTCAAATGACGGCGATTTTTCTTGATTTCTTCACTCAACCGGTGCAATAACGACGCATAATATTCTCCAGTTATTGTTTTTCATTTTTCCCAAAAACCCACTGTTTTGATTGTTTTTTATCTCTGGAGTGTAGTAGTGTATCTATGTTTCATTCCACAGTTATGTATCGACGCAGAAACTCATCAGGATTGCATCGAAAAAGCGCCAGAACAGCCTCAGAGTCGACCACACGATTGCGTTTATTCTCCACTGAGAGCAAACGCGGCACTCATCTTGCCAAAATTTTTTTACACCCAATTTTTCGTGCAAACTTGAAAACACTGTACCTTGCAGTAAACCTGTGGCCTCAACTATTTCATGCACTTTGATTCGTCGATCACTTAAAACCATGTCGTGGATTTTGCCAATCATTTCGGGAGTATTTACTTCCACTGGACGTCCCACGAACGATTTTCATCTTTTGTCGATGAACAGCCACGTTTGAACTCATTTACCCAATTATAAACAGTTGCAAATACATCAGCTGATGTGCCATGAACTTCATCTCACTCAGTTTTGATCTATTTCGGTGTTAAGTCTTTTAAATATTAATGTTCAATCACCACTCGAAACTCAGGTTTTCGATTTTTCTAAATATACAAAAGTTTTTTTTTCGATCTACAATAAAAATTAAACCATGTGATGAATATAACTGACACAGCTATCTGGTGAATAATGATGCTTACTAAAAACAAACCATTTCCGATGCTACGAGCGCCATCTTTTGAATTTTCTAAGGATTTATTGAACGACCCTCGTACCATTATTACTTTTTGCTAACCCAGTGTAATGCCTTTTTTGCAAAAATTTGCATGTCTATTGCCAAAAAATTCAGCTTAAAAAGATTTCCCATTTAAACAATTTTTGAGGGAACAGAATAGGGGCGCGAGGGTTGAATTGAGGGTGCGATATCTGGTGAGTAAGATGGATGGGGCAAGATATTCCAATTTTCATAATGAAACACGACGCATTTTCCTGTTTACTAATTCTGGTCATTTTTCTTCAATTGTTGCCTTCAGCCAATCTGGTTGTGGACACTAGAGATGGTATTGATGGCCTAGTTGCATGAAAGAAGCTCAAAATGTGATGATTTTTTCATTGCACGTACACAATCCACTTTTAATTACTAGTTGCTATCTGCTTCAAAAATAGTGCATCATAATTTTAAAAGGATCTACTAAATAAATGCATACTGTTCTATAATTACTTATATAAAATCTAAACAAAAGTTTTAGTATGTATAAATAGTTTACCTGTTTTTTACTAAATGAAAATTTAATTACTTAGTTCCAAATTATACTGGGGAACAATAAATATTCAGTCAAACTGAAAATGTACCCATTGTATAGCATAGTTTGTACAACTCACTGTCTAGCATACTGTTTTTGTCTTCCAATATATTTTAAATAAAGAAAAATGTACGTCTGAGAATGAACAATTCTCAGAGAATGACTCCAAGAGTACCATCCCATCGCGCCAAAATACCGTTTTTCTGGGTTTGATGAGCTCTTATTCGTGTTAATCCACCTCGTCCATTAATTAAATTTAATAAGTTTATTTAAATTGCCACAGGATATTATGCAACAGTTACCGCACGGCCATTGCCATTGGAATAAAATTCCAAATAATTATCTAGCAGATTAATTTAAATTTCATTCGGAAATCATTTGCATAGTTTCTTTTCTCGTTTTGTGTTTGTTTGTGAATCATCGTAAATTAGACTGAAAAAAGAACTATCTTTAGTTTTTTCTTGTTGATTTAAACATTATGGCAGTGCTGTATCAGATTAAAGCACTTGTTTGAGTAAGCTTAGATTTGATATTGACCAACATAACTTACATATAAATAATATGGTGAAGCAGCAGGGATTTGGTACACTAATGGTAATACATAGGATCTGAAAAATAATTTCTATAGAAAAATAAAAACTATTTTAGTTTTTAAGGATATGCGTTTGTGAAGTGTGTGCCTACAACTCTTTGGCACCATTCATATGACTCGCAAATGCCGGTTAATGGTAAGAGAATTAGGAGTATCCCATTCCTAATTACCCTGAAAGTTGCCTAGTACTTGTTCTAGGATCTACTGTCACAGCTGGCCATAAAACGTCGGCATCGAGGGACCGTGAACGAATTGATCTTCCCCTGCCTTCAAGACCTATGTTTCCGTCCCGGAATTTTTCGAACCTGAGTTAAGCGGGTGGAATGATACTGCACCTTTCACCTCTACCATAAGCAGCGGTAGTTAAGCAAAAATCGTTGACTGAATATTTCGCAGTGGAAAAAATGCAAATACTTTTGTTGCACCATATGAAGTATTTTATAGTCCTAAATCCGAAAGGGATAAGCCAATTACTGTAAAGCGGCCCCTAGACCTGCAACTTGATGGCCAACTTGTTTGCCACCTACCAGCAACCTTACCAGCAACATCAGTTTATAAAAAGAAGTTGCCGTATAAACTATTTCGTTTTGTGTACAATTGAGATTCCAATTATTTTACTACTTATTAGGGTTTCAAAATGGCGCAGACGCTGCAACATGGTTGCCAACATGAGGGTCGTTCTACTAAAAATACAAACTTTTTGATTTTATTCAATCGTCGGTGTAACATAGTATCGCAACTGCAATCTGACCACAGACGTTCAACTTTGTCTGCAACATGATAAGTTTGCAACAAGGTTGGCATCCAAGTTACAGGTGTAGGGGCCGCTTAACACACAATTTTTTTTTTGTTACATGGGGCCGGTGGGGAGGATAAAAAAAAAGGAAATGACATATTTTTACAATCCAATATTTGTTTAATATAAACATGAAAAACGTGTTATATTTATGCAAAGACATTACTGAGGATTATGTGAATAAAAAATATATTACATAAGATGTCATACAGCGACAAAAGCTTTCACTTTTTCCACTTGTATTCTGTAGCATCATTTATTTTTAAAGACCAGCTGTAGTCGCCCAATATAGATGGGTCCCTGAGTCATTGGTATCTTTCTTCCATCGTCCTGATGTCTTGGTGAAACCTATCTCTTTGTTCGTCAGTTATTGCACCCAAATTTTCCGAAGAAAATCGAAATGTCAGTGCAAACAAGGCATGGCATGTTTAAGGACATGCGACACCCTAGTATTTCACTAGCTTTCAATAGTTCATCTATTAGGTTTTATAGTTTTTATATTTCTTATTATCCAAAAATCCTTATACTACACTTCCAACACTCCCAAGCTGCCAATTAATTTTAATTTATTTTTTCTTGAAAACGGAAATCCCCTAGAAGTTTCCTTATTTGAGGTCCAATAAATATGCCTTGTTTTAATTTTGCATCACTTAATTGAGGAAATATTTATTTTAGGTATTGAAAACCATTACATTCTTTGTCCATGGCTTTGACAAAGTTTTTCATTAGCCCAAGCTTAATATGGAGAGGCGGAAGAAGCACCTTTTTTTGGTTAATAAGGGGGGCATATTTTATGTTTAAAGTACCAGGTCCAAAAGAAGTTCAGTGACGCCAATCTTTTTACTGAAATTTTATTTTGTTGTCCTACTGGCGTTAGAATACTATGGAAATACCCCCTCTACGGTCTTGAGGTAATTCCTACATTATCCAGTCCAAAGTCAGTTACAAATAATTTCAATTTTCCCATGATATAAAGGGGATGCAAATACTTGAAAATGGGACTAGGTCATTTCTGTGAAAAGGTGTTTTAATAACTATCTAAATGAAACGCAAAAAGGGCATTGTCTTCGATATTACAAAAATAATGTCGCCTTGTGTAATTAATTCAAACAATCAACATTATTTCCACAAAAAAAAGGTTAATTCACTTTTCATGTCTTCTCGATTTTAGTGCACCAAAATACTAAATGTACATTTAACAGAACCAGAATATTTGGATTTGATTACTGATATGATGATATTAAACTGACAACTGTAACTGCCGCTAGTGCAGCTGTATTTAAACAACTTGGGGCCTTTAGGGAAATATTTAAGCAAACAACTCCAAATAGTCACTCCAATTATTTTTAGTACTAAGTTTAAGTACTAGTTTTTTAAATATTTTATTATTTTTATGTGTAACCTAAAATTGAAAAATTAGTTCATTTAGAATTTTTAGGTGTAATACAATATAATTCATCTCATATTGATTACATTTTATAAACAACGATTTTTTGACCATTCTCGTTTACATTTTTTTTCTTGATTCCATTTACCCTGTTCGGGACACACCTAAGACTCCTCATCAATTAAATTTCAATACAAAAATTTTGAGGTTTTCTTTTATTTCTCAACCTAATCACCTTATAATTTAAATATATTTACACGATCGACATTTAAACATTTATATACCTTAGGCATAATGAGATTTGTCCACTTCTGGAACCTAAAACTGGCGAATACATCTGGCGTTATGAAGTTGTGCATCAACAACTATAGATGTAAGAGCAGATGCATTATCATAATGAAAGAGTCCTTTCTTTTGACTGACGAGATGTGAACTTTTAACTTAAATAAGATCTTTGAGTTGATCCAGTAGTGAAGAATAATACTTATCGGTGATAGAAATCACCGAAGAATAATACTCCAGGTAGTCTATGGGTACTGCACCCCGAAAATTCCGGAAAAAACCTTAGCCATAGCTGATAAAGTATTTTTCGCTTTCTTTGACACAGTTTCACCTACTCTCTCCATGGCTGCTGCCTATCTCTGGCAGATAATAATGAATCCATGTGTCACTTTTATAAAGAACTGAAAAAACTCATCACAACTGTATTTAAATTATTAAGAATTCTTGAGAAGTGTTCATTCGAATGCGGTTTAAGTCGACTGTTAACGAATGCGACCCCATTAAGTGGAAACTTTTTTATATCTAAAACATCGTTTAAAATATAGTGAACATAATCTAACGAAATACTTACAACATCAACAAACTCACGTACCTTAGTCGACGATTATTTAAGCCATCAAGCTATTTTTCTGAGGCGATGTCGTGCGGCGATTTTTCGCGTTTGGAGTTCTCGAAGTATATCCACTAACTCTCCATGCACGATCCGATGCAAAAAGTCTTTCTTTCAGGCCGAAAAAAACAAAACTTCGCACACTGTTTTTCGCTTTTTCATCTTATGTCGTTCAGCTTTTATTCTACCCCTTTTCTACAAATGGCCTACAAATAATCACAAATGATTCGGCAACCAATATTTAACCTATCTGCCATTTGTTGTTGAGTTTGCATATTCTAAGCTATTCTAACAATGCTTGCGATTCAAATTTTTTCGGTTGACCTCGGCGTTATTTGTCTTTCAAGTCGAAATCACCACTTTTGAATTGTCTAACCTAAGGCCCACAAGCGTCTTGCATTGGGACTTTCTCACCGTACGTTTCCACAAGTATATGACGGCTTTCACTCGCGGTTTTCTTTTGATTGAACAAGAAAAGCAATACGTGCCGCAAATGCTCTTTATTTGGATGGAAACTCGACATGTTTACCACACGAAAAAATCTGACGCTAACTCAACATGGTTTCAAAATCAATGGCGTTTTGAAAGGTACTGTCGTAGCAACAAAATAACATAAGAAATTAGACTGTTAACCGACCTTTATTTCCAGCGCCATCTCTTAAAAAAATATATTAACCGCCAAAACTGATAATACAGCATTGTGGCGTTCTGAAACAATTTTGTCAGTCATAGCGGTTTTTGGGCGTCCAGAGCGTTCATCATCTTCAGTGGAGGTACGACTTCGTTTAAAATCAGCAACTCACTTTTAAACATCCAAAACGAAAGAACGAAATCTTTTAAAGAAGCATTTAATTCCTCCGTCAGATTTAAACCCCTTTATTGTTACTACCTGAACAACAGTTTTACCCATTTTTCAGAAAATATCAAAACTTCCTTGCTTTAATCGATCACCACATTTTTTTTTTATTTTCTTAATTTAAAAAGTAATTAAAAAAGCTGCATAAATAGTACTCTGGCAGTGCAATATTAGGCGAATAAAGTGGATGAGTGGTAGATTTTGCTTCATAGGAATCTTTAAGAGGCTAAAGACCTCCAATCACAACTCTTTAATTTTACACGATCCAAGGCCGGACGTCTATTAATCAGAATTTGGTTTACACTTTTTAATTATTTATAATACAGGTTTAGACTTAAAGTTTGGTTTGGTTCTAACACTTCAAAATGGAATATGTCTTCCAAAATGGAATATTCTACTTAACACAAAAAAAATACATTTTTAGGGTATATACCTATTTTAATGGTAAATTTTGCATTTAGTGCTTGAGAGAGAGAGAGAGAGAGAGAGAGAGAGAGAGAGAGAGAGAGAGAGAGAGAGAGAGATCTTTTGTGTTTGGGATTATGGTAAAGTACATATCTTTACTGCAAAGTCGCCACGTTATCAATAAACTTTTCAACATTATGTTGCAACGTTGCGACAACAAACTGCAATTATAATTGATAAGATGTATGGAACTCATAAATATGCTCTGTTGACCTCTCAAATATCGGCTTTAATTGTTCTTAAATTGTAAAATAAATTAAGCTCCTCTGATAGATCATCTTTAGTCGGACCAGGATTGGCTTCAATAACCTTCATCTAAAAGTGTCACTTGCTTCCTCATCAGAACATTGATATTTACGAACAGATAACACTTCTGAATAAATATCACCATTTTTGTTTGTAATTGTAATTGTTGCATTTCTTACCTTTCGAAACTCATACAGAACACAACTAAACAAGTATTTACATTTTTGAAGTACTATTTACTTATATAAAATGTATACTTTGAAATATAAGCCGTTGTTTTCGATGATTTCAACAAATCTTGACACCAACTAACTCCATCCCACTTCGATATCACGATGAGTCTGCTCTTAAAATGTCAGCATCGACCATTGGCGATCTGATCTTGCCCTATTTTCAAGATTCACGTCTCCCCATCGGAACTTTTTAAACCAGAACTAAATGGTGCGTATTAATAGGACTCTTTCCCGCTCTAATTTGCAAATCTCACGAGGGGCGTCATTCACTTTGAAATCTTTTTTAAAATAATATTTTGAAATTATCCTAATTTTGCTACTTATTTCATCATTTGAAGGTTTTTCTTAAAAACCGTCGAGCGTCAAATATTTCGCAGTGGAATCACTGTAATACTGAAGAAAGAATGTTTATTTGTCGGAGCAAAAGGTTGAAATCGGATTAGATCCCCTAAGGGTGAAGTATAATCCTTTATTTATAAATACAGAAAAAAACCAAATATGTTTGTTACACCCTAGTACATTAAATATCTTCAATAATAAAAAATGTAGTTAAAAAACTGCTTTATTAAATAAATGATCTATTTTATTTTAGCTCAAAGTAAAACACTCTGTATATATAATAGTGAACAAAAAAGCAACAAGAAATCGACCGGTAATTCGATCCAAATTCAGTAGAAAATTCATTTAACCGCAACCTCAGTAACCAAGTGTGTAATAGTGCCCATCTCGAGAAAAAAAGAGACTCAATTTGTTTCTGAGTGAGTTTTATTGATGAGTAATTCTCCGAAATTGATTTCCAGCTCGTCACTGTATCGCTTCAAAATTGTATCCGAACGTGGTTCGAAGCCGGCATACCATCACGCACCATCATCGTCGTAAACGGCTTTGTAAGACGTTCACAATCTTCTAGTCAGAATATAAATACTCCTTTCAATATTAGGCGGATATAAACATAAACACGCTCAATTAGATTTCACTGACACTGGTCGATTTCATTCAACAGTTAAAATTAATTCTCTATGCAATAGTTTAAGTGTTTTATCATTTTTTAATATGTTTACATTCTCTAAAAAATTATATATCTGAAATAAAATTCAACAATTCGTACACATGCTACAATGTTGCAACGTTGTTATAAATTACAGGTGTTAAATATAAATTTCAAATTGTTTGACAGAAGGAAAATAAAGCGGATTTCAAATATTACAACTCTCGTTGAAACCCTCTTTAGAATAATTTTCTTAAATTAGAATGTTTGGAAACTCAACCCAATAAAACTATACTGCATTGGTCGTAGGAGATCTAAATCTGAAGGAGATTTAAGTCTGGAAAATAAGAGGAGTAACAAGAAAGTGCATTCTTGCGTTGTCGATATTGGTGAAGTTGACATAGTCTCATTCATGTTTCTTACCAACGTGTATATTTAAATATTGTGGCATTCAGAATTAATAGTTTCAAGAAGCTTCTAATTATTTCTTTTAAACAGAGTGGCTTAAGTGTTTGAAATTAAAAATGTATATATATATATATATATAAGGATTTATTATTAAACTTGTAGATTAATACACAGTTTGATCAGGAGTTTTTAAATAATTATTTTCAGAAAATAATGTCTGTCAAATGGTGACCATTTACGCCTTTACGAATTGATGTTCTTTTTACTACATATTTCTTTATCTTAATTAGAGTTTCTTCGATTAAGAAAATATATTCGTTCTATTTCTCTTAAATCTATACAAATATATTTCTGAGGATTATGTGAATAAAAAATATATTTCATAAGATGTCATTCAGCGACAAAAGCTTTCACTTTTTCTTCTTGTGTTCTGTAGCATCACCTCTTTTTAATAACCAGCAGTAGTCGGCCAACATGGATGGGTTTCAGAACCCCTGATATCTTGCTTCAATCATCCTAATGTCCTGGTGAAACTTCCCTCCTTATTTGTCGCTTACTGCACTCAAATTTTCGGGAAAAAAATCGAAATGGGAGTGTAAAAAATGTATTTTTGAGGACATGCGACATCCTAGTATTTCATAGGATTTCAGGAGTTCATCTATGTGGGTTTTATAGTTTTCATCTTTCTTGATTCCAAGAAATCCTTTAAATATAATTACAAAACACTTCCAAGCTGACAATTTATTTTCATTTAATTTTTCTTGAAAACGGAAGTCACATTGAAGCTTTCTTATTTGAGGTCCAATGCCTTGTTTTAGTTTTGCATCACTTAATTAAAGAAATATTTCTTTTAGGTGCTTGAAACCATTACTTTTTTTTGTACATGCCTTTGACAAAGTTTTTCGTTCGTTCGAGCTTAATATGGAGAGGCGGAAGAAGCACGTTTTTGGGTGGTTAACAAGGGCCATATTTTATGTTTAAAATACCAATCGGGAAGTTGTGGATCAGATCCTGATGAAGAATTAGAATCACCAGAAAACATGTTGACCAGGTTTAAAGGTGTAATAGGTACCGGTAGTTTCTGGCTGTGAGGAACTGGCCTAAGTCCAGAAGGAAAATTTGGATACTGAATTTTGTTCCTTTGCTTTTTTGAAATCCCTTTTGTTTTAGTGATACAAAAGTAGCAATCACTTACATAGTCAGTATGTTCTTTACACACCATATGAACAGCAAACGGCATAGAATGTTTCTTGCGATGCATCCACTGCACTAAATTTGGGTGACAACTTACAAAGTAAACATGAGGAGCCCTATTTTCAGCTTGATCTCCAATTTGGCACTTAAAATATAAAAAATAAGCTTTTTTGACTTCCTTCAGTATAGGTCTAGCTTGTGACAACTTATAAATGCCTTTAAAGGTTCGTATGATACTGTGGAAATACCCCCTTTACGGTCATGTGGTAATTCCTACATTGTCCAGTCCAAAATCAGGTACTATGAACCCATGATATAAAGGAGAAGGAGGTCCTTGAAAATGGGACGTGCTAGGCCATTTCTGTGAAAAGATGTTTTAATAACTACTTAAATGAAACGCAAAAAGAGCATTCTCATCAATGTTAGAAAAATCATGTCGACCTGTGTTATGGAAATGTTCATCCTAAAGCGATATTTTAGTCCTTGCAGTATGGACTGTAGCACCAAAACAGAAAATTCTAATAATTCTTTATGCCGAAAATACACACAACACCATCGCTCAATTATAGATTATGTATGCCAAATTAATGTATTTTCTTTTTATTATTAAATTAATGAAAATAAACCTCATCAAACATTTACAATGTCTTGACAAAATGTTGATGTGCATCTGCACGATGTTACAGCTAAAAATCACGAGAGTTAAGCTCTTGTACTAGCTGGATTATATATGGTCGCACATAGAGATTTTAAAATAATAGATAATGAAATTTAATTAAATAAATAATTGCTATAAAATACGATGTAGGAACAGTCGTGTTACTCCCAGTTGAGCGAAGCGTCGTCGTTGCCTTACGCCTTACACGTTGGATGGTTTTAACAAATCAAAAAATATTCCAAGGACGTTAGCTCGCATGACCTTGGTGGCCAGTTGATATTACCATTTCGCGAAATAACGCATACAGAAAACTTTACTTGCAATAAATCGATTTCCTGGCGAGATCTATGATAAGTTACGCCCTCTTGTTAAAAGAAAACATTGTTTATATTCACATTTATCAATTCAGGCCAAGCATATTCCATATAGAGTTCAGTCTTAAAAGTAATATGATTTCCATTCCGTTTTCAAAAATTTAGATCCTGACACAATGATGATGAAGAGGCATCTCTTTAAATCTTGAAGATTTTCATCGGCCAAAATCGATTATGGTAACCATAAATTTCATGCAACGCTCAAAAAGTCTGGCCAACTGAACGCGCATATTGATGATAGATACAAATAAATTCTACGCGCTCTCGAATCATGTATATTTCCATGGTGATATCACACAATGTACTGAACACAGCAGCTTATGAATTTCATTTATATTTCGAACAGTGTTGCCTCTATTACGTTTGAAAGTTCTGACTGTAGATTAATTAGGTATTTCGCATTTCATCATCCCATATAAAATTTTTTAAAGTACTATTACAGTCCACCAAAACTTTTAAATTGGTATTAATTAGGCATGAGAAAAAAAATTATGTAACCGACTTAGTTGAATAAAAGAATGAACAATTCAATGAGAGAGGGTCATTCGAATATTAATTACATAGGTTAACAAATGTATACTTTTTTTAGGTAACATTGATAAAAATAGGTGTATATGAAGTATTTTGAGATCTTATATCCGAAAATGATAAGCTAATTACTGTAATACGTACAGTTTTTTTATTACATGGGGTCGGTGGTGGGAAAAAAAAGGAGACGACATATTTTTACAATTTAATATTTATTTAATATAAACATGTAAAACGTGTTAAATCTATGCAAAGACATTACTGAAGATTATGTGAATAAAAAATATATTACATAATATGTCATACAGCCACAAAAACTTTCACTTTTTCCTCTTGTCTTCTGTAGTATCATCTCTTTTTAAAAACCAGCAGTAGTCGCCGAATATAGATGTGTTTCAGCGTCCCTGGTATCTTGCTTCCGTCGTCCTGATGTCCTTGTGAAACCTCTCTCCCTGTTCGTCGCTTGCTGTACCCAAAGTTTCTGGAAAAAATCCAAATGGGAGTGTAAAAACTGCATTTATAAGGACATGCGACACCCTAGTATTTCATAGGTTTCAAGAGTTCATCTATGTTTTTATAGTTTTCATCTTCCTTGTTGCGCAGAAATCATTTCACTACACTTACAAAATATTTTCAAAATGCCAATTCCTTTTCATTTAATTTTTCTTGAAAACGGAAATCACCTAGAAGCTTCCTTATTTCAGGTCCAATAAATATGCCTTCTTTTAGTTTTGCATCACTTAATTAAGGAAATATTTCTTTTAGGTACTTCAAACCATTACCTTCTTTGTACATGGCTTTGGCAATTTTTCGATAGCCTTAATATAGTTGGTAGAATGTAACTGCCCTTAATAGTTTGTAGAATACTGTGAAAATACGTCATCTACGATCTTGTGGTGCTTACTACATTGTCCAGTCCAAAAAGTCAGGTACAAATAATTTCAATGATTCTTTAATATAAAGGAGAAGCGGCTTCTTGAAAATGGGACATGCTAGGCCATTTCTGTGAAAAGGTGTTTTAATAATTACCTAAATGAAACGCAAAAGAGCATTCTCATCAATGTTTCAACAAAAATCATGTTGACCTGTATTATTCTTACAAAACTTATCAATGGAGTGAAAAATCAGTGCATTATGTAGGGATACAGGTTATCCATAAAAATTAATATTATTCAATTAGGAAGAGTGTTATTTGTCTATGTACGGCTGTTTGACAGTTTTTAACAAGATGGTACAGAGAATATTAAATGTTTATACGGGACTCATCCGTATTTATAGCTTATAAAGTGCTCCCCAGTAGGGACGATTGGATTTTGACAGCTAATGCAGCCCATATTTGATTTCCAATTCTTGACATTTGCTATTAATTGTTTTCAGTAAGCTTTGCCATTTCACCATGAACAAGTTTCCGTTACCACAACGTTTGGAAATTGCCCAAACATTTTATCAAAATTCCGGAAGTTTAGTTGTTACTCAAAGAGCATTTCGTTCAACACGGTCGTCATTCTGCTCCTTTTTATCAAGCCATCTGCCGTATAATTGATAAGTTGGAACGTGAGTTTAGTCTTCATGACCAAAAGCCACTATCACGACTTCGTAGTGGCCGTAGTGATGAAAATATAGTGGCTGTTCGTGAAAGTGTAGCCGGGAACTATAATGTGTCTATTCCACGCCGTTCTCGAGAGTTGGGCTTATCCAGGATGACCACTTGGCGTATTTTGAATTTGGATCTCGGTTTACACCAATACAAGATTGTATTGGTACAAGAACTTAAGCCAACTGACCATCGATTATGCCGGGAGTTGGACGCAATGGAAAACGATCCGAATTTTCTTAGCAAAACATTTTCTCCAATGAGGCTCATTTTTGATTAAACGGCTACGTCAATAAGCAAAATTGTCATTATTGGTGTGGTATTTGACAGGCTTCATTATATCCCGAAAGAATCACTATTTGGTGTGGAGTATGGTACGGTGGCAATATCGGGCCGTATTTTATCAAGAACTCCGAAGGACAGATCGCCACTGTGAATAGCGAACGCTATCGTGCCATGTTATTCGATTTTATCTTTCCAAAAATTGATGATATTCATCCGGATGAAATATATTTTCAACAAGACTGCACAGCACGCATTACTATGGACTTATTGAGCAATCAATTCGGAGAATCGGTAATTTCACGGAATGACACTTGCCACTGCCCACCAAGATCATATGATTTTTTTAGACTATTTTCTTTGGGGCTATGTTAAATCACAGGTTTTACCAACAAACCCAAGACTCTTGATGAACTTGAAACCAACATTCGAGCAACCATAGTTGCCATACCAGCCGATATGCTCCACCGAGTCATCGAAAATTAGGCCAATCGGACAACCAGTACAAGACGAGTCGAGGTGGTCACTTGAACGATATTTTGTTTAAATCATAAATGGCATAAAATATTCCATCTAATAAAAGCAATCACCACCATTTTCAGCCGAATTTGTTGTGTTTTATTTTAAATTCAAATCCTGTCGCTCTTTTGAGAAACCCCTTACAACTGAGCATATACTAGGGTGTAACAAAAGTAGTTGCGTGTTTTCCTTTGTTTATAAATAAAGGATTATACTTCACTTATCACAGGTTTCATCCCATTTCACTTTTTTTGTTCCGATATTCCGATTCCTCTTCAGTATTAAATTTATTCCACTACGAAATATATAGTCAATGGTTCTTAACAAAAACGTTAAAATGAGTAAAATAAGGCGCGAAATTAAGGCAATTTATGACATTATTATAAAAAAGGTTTGAAAGCGACTGAAGCCGCTTGTGAGATTTACGAGGTAAAGGTGGATGGTGCCGTATCAATCCACACCGTTCAATTCTGATTTAAAAAGTTCCGAAAGTTTCCCAATCGATTATTTCGCAAGATGTATAACCGTCTTTTTGAAAGAAAACATTGTCATATCCATATTTATCAGTTCAGGCCAAAGATATCCTATTAGCATATTCCTATAGCGTTCAACTTTAACAGTAACATGATTTTGATAATCGTCTTTAGAAAAATAAGGTCGCATCACACCTTTAGTTAACTTCTGTACAGTTCATTACTTTTACACGATTTAATAATTTTTTCATATTAATAGACAATATTCTAGTTTTAAAATTAGATTGAATCATCTCCCGATGATGCTAACATGGCCAGCGAAACGCGTACCGAGGAAATAAAGTAAATATATTTTGTGATAGATCTCTTTAACGTTTAGTTGTAGTTTATGTATATTTCATTATATATAAATTGGCTTTCGTAAAATATACAAAAAGTTTCATTATCTCAAACCAGTCATCTTTGCTATCGAGACGGCCACAATGTAGAAAGTTTCCGAAGACGACAACAAGCGCCAGATCGCGGCATTTTCACAGATTTGAGTTATTGTTTTACCATTTCCGGGACGACACCGTACTGGACATACAAATTAAAACGTTCATTCTTCTCGTTGAACCGCCAACTTAACTGGAATAAGGAAGATCCTCTGCCTTATCGGCCACGTCGTATCTTATGCATCCATTGTTTTGTTCACTCGACGAATTAATATCCACGTTATTCTTGTCATCTTATTGTCCGTCAATGGGATTGTCCTTTCAAATGCCAAAGACGAATAATTGTCTTGCGGTGCGACTGTGAAACCATTATTTTTTCTTGAACAAAAATCGTATCGGGTTATTATATACCAGGACTACCATATATATTTTGTTAAGTTCGAGAGTTTATTTTTATTAAAACATATTAGGTAACACGAGGGCAAGACAAAATTTAATAAAAGTGAATATTAAGGTAGTCTACAAACCATTTAACAAATTAAAAGAAGCCCTGGGTAACCCAAAGGATAAAGTAAATCAACATGAAAAATTGGGAATTCTTGAAATTCTTGAAAGTTGTCAAAATTGTGATCGAATGTATATTGGCCGAACTAAAAGATCAATAATAAACAGGTATAAAGAACACATTGCCCACATTAGATATGGGAGAAATGAAAAATCTTGTATTACCCAACTTGCACTCGAACATGGCCATAATATGGATATTTACAATTTAAAGCTTATTAAAAGTGTTAATAATAATAGAGCTTTGAATACTTATTACAACATTTATTTCTTCTATTTCCTTCAAATAGAATAATGTGAGAAAACCAAGAACCGGGATAAAGAAACTATTCCATTCAGTCAACTTTTCCAATTATTTATGTAAAGCTTAGTTAACTTCACAGTTCATGATTTTTATACGCTTCATAAAATATGGTTGTCATTGAAAAACAGGATTTTTTTGTTATATATAAGTACATATACTTCAGTGCATCTGAATTAAAATTAAAATAAAACAACAACCAAATTAGATGCCGGAAAACTATTTATTATATGAGAAATAACATACAACGGCATTAATATTCGAAAACAATTTCGAACAAATGTCCGCCGCGGCTACTTCTGACAAAATGCTTTCTGTCAAACCAATTTCCGACCAATCTTTCACACAATATACGTCGGCAAATAGCGTTGTCTTATATCTGCAATTGTCCGGGTTATGTTGACATCCAAGGCATCAGTAGTTACTGGTTTATCAGCATAGACCAAAGATTTAACATAACACTAATGAATACATGACCTTGGTGGCCAATTAACAAGTCCATTCCTCGAAATAATTTTTTCATCGAATTGTTTCCTTAATAAATCGATTGTTGCGTTAGCTGTATGACATGTGGAGCCGTCCTGTTGGAACTAGTCCTCCAAATCCATACTATTAAAATTATAAATTAAATAATCTTGATTATTACTTTGTAACGATCCCCATTAATGGTAACGTGCTTTCCAATTTATTTTTTTTTTAAATACGGCCCAATAATGCCACGAGTGTATAATCTGCGCAGTACCATACATTTTTCTGGATTCAACGGTAATTGTTGAATCGTATGCGGATTATTTTCATTACAAATGCAGCAATTTTGCTTATTAACGTAAGAATTTAGTTAAAATGAGCTTCGTCGCTGAACAAAATGTTGAAATACACCAGATCAAGACCTTTACGCAAAATTTTCAATGTAGTGCAATAACAAAAATAACATAGCATAAATAACAAAACAAATAACATAAATAATAAAGCCCAACTTCCTGCGACCGGCGAAGAATTGGTAAATTTGGATCTTGGCAACATTGCCAGCAACAGCGGCGATATTTTCTTTGGAACGCACATTGTTTTGTCTTGTTTTTATTTTAATATCGAGCAGTGTGAAATGCGTTCGGAATTTGTTGGTAATTCGGCAAATACATCGCTCAGTAAGGCGATTATGGGCACCATAAAATTCACGAAGTGATCAATAAGTTTGACGCCCAAATACTGATTTTGATAATAAATTTCGACAATTTGCAAGCTTTGCTCTGACGTTAAACGTTCCTTGATGATTTACCAGACTATACTGAATAATTTTAACACTAGAGGCGCGCAAACTCACAGTTCGATTGATAATGACCTCTTTCTGATGTTCGGACAACTAAAAAAATCACCCTTTAGAACATAGTTTGGTTGTAGAATTAAATTAATTCATCTCCTGATGATGGTTAGCGAAACGCTGTCGGGAAGTTTAAAAAGTGATTGAGTGTTTGAAAGAAGTTCTATCGGTTCAAACTAAAGTGTCTTATTTTTTTAGCTTATCCATTTTTTCGTTTATTATTCCAAAATAAGCTAAAAATTGAGCTTACAGAAACAAACACAAGTTGTTCCAATTTACTTTGAAAATGGAAGAAGCATTATTTCAATACAGCGTCAATTTTGATGAATTTTTAAAATTAAATATGCTCCTTCCAAGCTCACAGTACCCAAATTGATAGCCAATGTCTGTGGATTGGGTCTGTAAATGCGTAAGAATCAGGAGTTGCCTCTTAATCCTCAGAAAGTCACTGTTTGGTGCTATTTTTGGGCTAAAGGAGTGCTGGTCCTAATTATCAATACAGGTAGTACGACTAAACAAAATGTCTCTCGTTCGATTACTAGAAGAAAGAGGTCGCAAGTTAGAGGTCGGAATACGCTAGTAGCACTCCAACCACTAGTTGGCGTTACCATACAACGTTCACATATATTATCCGATTTTCGGAATTAAAGAAGACTGGATCTGGTTCGATTACTTTGAGAGTTCGGTTCGGGGCAGCGAAGAGGTAACATCTCTTTGCAGCGGTTCGCGTACGGTAACGGAAGTAGTAGTGATGGCGAACCCCAAAGGATTTGCCATCACCGAGGAGGCGCTTTTATTAAAGCACCAGAGGGTGAAAAGAAAAGAAAGAATGAGGATGAGGTGCCACCAACAGCAGAAGAATCACAAGACTCAGACGAAGACGCGCCCGCGAGTGCCGCGGTGGGCACGATGGACGAAGGAGGCCATTCTTCGGCCTCCGAAACCGGGGGCTACCAAAAGGTAGTCCCAAAGAAAAAGGTCAGGAAATCGAAAAGGAGCTCGACATCGGTAAAAGAGGATTATCCTCCTCTTAAAACACTAGCGTCCGAGTCTCCGATTTCGGAAAAACCCACTTTCAGGAAGCCGGATCCTCCGAAGGAGGCTCCACCAACTGAGGAAGACTAGGAAGCAGAGCCTCCTGTGCCAAAAAAGGCTGATAAAGTTCCCCTCAATTGTGTTAAGGGACAACGAAGCGTATCTATAAGATAATGAGGATACCTATAGATAATGAGGATCTGCAAGGAACGTGGAATCTTGTTCACCAGGTCGATCACGAAGCCAGAAGGGGTTCATCTTCAACCCCAGACTTCTGACGACTACCGAGCGGCGACCGCGCTGCTCGAAGAAAGGAACATTAAGTTCTACTCGTTCTGCTTCCCTGAGGAACGCAATCTTCGCGTTCCTATCAGGGAAGTCTTGGAGATGATTCCAGTCTCCGAGATAACTAAGGGACTCCACGAGATGGGTTTTCACCCCGTCCATGTGGAGAGATGGAAAAAGTCAAGTAAAAATGGTGCTCCGATGGCCATCGTCTAGATAGTGGTCCCCAGGGAAGGCAAGGGTATCCACGAAATGAAGACATTCCTAGGACAGGAATTCAAAATCCGGGCTCAGCGCTCGAATAGCCGAGTAGTGCAGTGTTTCAACTGCCAGAAATTCGGCCATACGGCGAGAAAGTGTCACGCCGGTCCGGCCTATGTAATGTGCACGGGTGAGCACCCCACAAGGGAGTGCAAGAAGGATCGGAATGACCCACCAACTTGCTGCAACTGTGGAGGTTCGCACACGGCGAACTCCCTAGATTGCGACAAGAGATCAGATGGAGGACTCTCCGAGAAGTCCCGAAGGCTTTCACGGAGAAAACCTCGTGGGACCGCTGTTAACAAGTCCCGTAAAACCGACGCACCCCCACCAATCTTCGTGTGGGGGTCCCAAAGGAACTCAGTTCCATCTAGCAATCCCGCTCCACTAGGTGATATGATCTGCAACCTTGTGGAGCAACTTATAGCTCATCTGCTAGGTCAAATTCAGACCCAGCTGAGCGCAACGCTCCACACTTCCCTTGAAGCACAAAAGCCCCAATAATTTGTCCCCTAATTTCCATGGCAGTAACCCTATGGGGCCCGAACATCTCGGGTTCCGGCTTACATAAGTTCCATAATAGCTAAACCGCTATCGTAAAATCCCGACTTCCCGCATCATATGGCGGACCGATGACACCCGGTGGTCGTCGGCCCGGCATTGGGCGTGGCTAGTTTTCCAATTTCGATATAGGCAGCTTTCATTATCAAGTTAACCATCGCAAAGTTTCTCTGGACTTTGTTGCAATCCCTAATCTTAAGAAAGGTCAGACTATGCCCCGCAAATAAAAGGAGGAATTCTGACACTTCCTGGGATAGCTACAATCCCATAGAAATATCAACCCGCTTCGGGTATAGTTTATCATAGATAGGTAAGGGCAGAGGCCAACCTAAAAACCAGAGTGAAAAATCGGGTGGTCGATTACTTTGAAAGAAAAACATCTCAGCTTAACTGATGAGTTCGAACGAAACGGGTCTTAAGATGTGGATGAATTTTTCCTCCTAGTAATCGAACGAGAGACAGTTTGTCTAGTCGCACTACCTGTATTTAAAAATACAGTTAATTATTATATACTGATTTATTATAAGAAAAGTTTCCTGGAACCATTATTTCGCGAAATGGAAATGTTAACTGCCCACTAATATGATACAATTTCATGCCTTTAGATTACTTTTTGTGAGAATATGTTAAATCTCCAGTTTACAGAAATAAAGCCCGTTGAATTATTGATCTTAAACGAAACATTAAGGACTCCATTAAAATTATTTTACGCGATATGTGTGAAAGAGTAATCGAAAATTGGGTGTCAAGAATGTATTTCACCAGACGAAGCCAAGGGTGATATTTGGACAACATTATTTTCAAAACGTAATGCCATTATTTATTCTTGCCTCATTTTAAAATCTACTGCCACTCATATTGGATATCCCTTTATAACAGTGAACGAAAAAAATCGAGAAATACCAGATGTGTCGGTAATTCCTTTCCGGTTTTTTCGCTAAAGAAAACACGTTGTCTACAATGGATAGTAAAAATGTATTTATTCAAAGTATTGGCCATTTGATTCTATACATTTTGCCCACCTCTCAGGCAATTTATGGATGCCATTCCAAAAGAACAGTTTCTCCTTTGAGCTAAACCATTCCTTGAGCCATTTTTTAACTTCTTCGAAATCGGCGAAATCGAAAAGGCTCTACGAGCGTGTGCCCCATCGATACGAAAAGGTGGTAGTCGGATGGAGCCAGGTCTGGATAGTACGGCGGTTGCGATAAAACTTCCCATCCAAATGAGTTCAACAATTCTTTGACTGGTTTTGCAGTATGAGACGACGCGTTGTCATACTGCAAAATCACCTTATCATGTCTTTGAGCGTATTGTGGACGTTTTTCGATCAATACACAGTTCAAATTGGTCATTTGTTGTCGGTAGCGATCAGTATTATACGACACCAACCTGGTCCCACCAGATACCGAGCATGGTCCTGCGACCAAAGCGATTTGGCCTTGTAGTCGATGGGCCGGCTTCGACAGGTGATAACCATGATTTTTTCGCTTGGGATTTTCGAAATAAATCAATTTTTCACCTCCCGTTACTATTCGATGCAGAAATTACTTCCTTTAATACCTTTGAGGCAGCATTTCACTGACGATTTTTCGATTTTCTAATTGCTTGTCGTTCAATTCATCTGACAGCCATCTTCCCATCTTTTGGATCTTTCCCATCGCTTGTAATCGTTCACAAATTGCGACTTGGCTCACGTTCAATTTTTTTGCCAATTGTTTTTGAGTTTGTGTTGGGTCTTCATCCAATAACTCCTGCAATTCCGCATCTTCAAACTTTTGCGGCCTACCAGGACGTTCTTTGCCTTGAACGTTGAAATCACTACATTTGACTTGTCGAAACCACGTTTCGCATGTTCTTATGGTTGGAGCATGCTCACCGTAAGTCTCTACCAGTAAACGATAATCTTCAGCGGCTTTTTCTTTTGATGAAACAAGAAAAGTATCTATATATCAAATCATAACATTGCATACTTATGGCAAATGAAATATGTTACAAAAATCGGAAAGTAATTACCGACACACCTGGTATATATTACTAAACTCGTGTAAAAAAAATTACTATATTAGTTGATAACAGTTATTTAATGGCGGTATATATGTTAATTTCATCGTTTGCAGTTTCGATTTATTAAAACAAGAATCAACTATCAAGATACGGAATTAACAACAAAAAAACAGCAATATTTACGGTTAGACACAGGTTTATTTTAAATCCTCAATAGAATAGTTTAAAAGGCAGTACAACAAAAACACAAATATTAATTTCAACTCAACTTGATACCGCCTATAGATCATGTTACTCAGTTACGTTCAGTATCAAATTACCGACCGTGTTTGTAGGAAATATCACGATGATACCGGCCCCGCTGCTCGGTAAAAATCCCTTCAGGTGTTACGACAAGAGGTCCTTTTTGTTTTAGTCTGACGTTCAACTTGTTTCTTGAATGGGAACCTGACAGAGGTGTTAGAAACATAATTCTTGTATCTTCGTTTTACAGCCTGCGTTGACCAACGTTTTTTTTATTGTATCCGTAATCAATTGGGTAAATGAAATAAAATTTTATTGTTGTTGTGAAGAGATGGATATTTTCACACCCGGATGACGAAGGTATTTTGTTCTTTTAAGAGGTCGTCTGATGGAACTACGGCACAGGTTGTATAATAAAAATCGCCGGGAGAAAGAACTACAACAAATATTTTTTTAAGAATACATTCATTTACTTACAATCTGATTCCAGCGTATATAATAAAATGTATATAGTGAACTAATAAGTTTTGCATTTAATGAGCCCGTCTTCTGTGCAAACCGAATGTTGGGGGATATGAGTGCGCTCGCCATTTAGATCGATTGTTTTTTGCGCACCAATTAGTATACCAGTTTGAATATATTCAAAACATGAATAAGAAAATTATAAAAAACTGGTTCCACTTCCAGGGTTTCAACAAAGAACATGTTTATGCAGAAAAAAAACAGAGTATTAATATGAGGAAAAGAAGAGAGAATGGATAGAAGAAACATTTAAGCGAACTATTAAACACCCACGCAGAACATGAATATAATGAAGGGGAAGAAGTTACAGAGGACGTAAAAGATGACACATCAACACCAACATTCGAGGAAATACTCGAGGCCACAAAGACAATGCAGAATAACGAAGCTCCGAGAAAAGATCAGATTTCAATACAAATGATTAAGTATGGAGAACTGACAATATAAAGAGAAATATACCAACTAATAAAGGTTGCATGGGGGCAAGAAGAAATACCAAACGACTGGAAAGCTAGACAAACTGCTAGAAAAGCTACTAAATGTACAAATGGAATAAAAGTTATGGCAATACCAGGGAGGCTTCAGAAAACGACAATCAACGATCGATCAAATATGTCTACTTACCAAATACTAGAGTATTTTTGTGAATATAACACTGACTCGCACTATCTATTCATGAAATTTGAGCAAGCGTATGACTTGATAATCAGAAGCTAGTTATTTAGGGATGAAAGAACTAAAAATACCGCAGAAACTCATTAACTTAACAAGAGTGTGCTTAAAGGACATCAAAGCCAAAGTAAGAATTCAAAACCAAACTTCAGAGGAATTTTACATTACAGAAGGACTAAGACAACTATCTCTCTTCAATTTTAAATTAGAAGCAATAATAAAGAGAATATGAATAATACTAAGGTGGTCATGATGATATCACTGATGGTAGCAAATCTTAACATACGTAGATGTCTTTGACATGATGTGTAATAGGAAGGAGAAATTGGAAAAGATGTTTGGTCAGTTTAAGGAGGCTGCATTACCAATGGATCTAAAAATAAACGTAACAAAAACCAAACACAGGAGGTCAACAAAACAAAGAAAGGAACAGCATGTGGCTATTGATCTAATAATAAATGGAAGACAGTTTGAAAAAGTTAATAGCTTTAAATATCTTGGTTCAGTAATTGCGATGCACTATGAAGTATCAGAAAATATAGCAACCAGAATAATGCCTATAAACAAAAGTTTTCTCACGATACAGAATATCTTCAAATCCAAATCAATATCGAGAAACACAAACATAAAGATATACTCCACAAAAATTAGACCAATAGTATTATATGGATCAGAAACGTGAATTCTGACAACGAAGGGTGAACTATTGTTGAGTACCTGGGACAGGAAGATACTGAGGAAAGTATATGGTTCCATTTAAACGAAAGGAGGTTGGAGAATTAGAACGAATGAAGAACTAGCAACAATTTTTAATTGCTCAGATTTCATCGACGAAATTAGGAGCAAACGACTGAGTTGGTGAAGACACAGCGAGAGGATGCACAGTGAAAAACCGGTCGAGAGAATACTGGGAAGGAGTTTGGAGGGATCCAGACCGAGGAAAAGATGGGAGGACGGGGTGGAAAGGACCTGCAAGAGAGTGGAATAACGGAATGGAAAAGAAGAGCGAGAAATAGGAGGGAATGGGCAAGGATAACGGAAGAGGCAAGAAAACATTGATACAAACGGCAACATTCCACCTCTATAACTAGACTATAGACGTTATTAAAACTAGTGGATTGTCCAAGGCATCTGTTCGAGCCGATATGAACTTGTTAATGCATCAATGTTTGGCTGTTCCACCCTCCATATGCCGAAGAGGTTTTCAAAAGTTAATTAACTACCAGATTAGAAGAGTACTAGTCTTGGATTTTTTAATAAATTCGAAGTAAAAATATATACAGAACTCTAAAGATACGTGTAAATAAGGCAGTGTCCATTCTGTAGTAACATTTGCGAGCAAAACATAGATATTGTAGCAAAAAGATGTGTAATCATTGGAAATATGGAAAAAAAGCCCTTAGAAAATTTTTTGAAGCAGCATATTTACAAAGATCTGTACAGATACGTAAACCTAAACGGAGTCAAAAACGATTATTACGTCGAACATTTTCAAGGACGAACTCAGTTGAACTATTCACTTGAAGCGAACAAGACTTGATAATGTCAAATGCGATTTTGGTGAAACGTTGTGACCCTTCACAAAACAAACGGATCAATACCCGGAATAATTTAGGAACACATATATAAACACACACTTGTATATTAGTTTGTCGTCACATTTGCAAAGATCTATTCCTGGAGTTTATTCCTCGAAATATAGACCGTTGTTTTCGACTACCTCAACCCATCTTTGAGCCTGTACCTATATTTTTCTTCTGTAAAACGATGAGTCTTTGAACCAGACGTAAACTCTCATCTTCTGGGTCCTGAATTTGTTCCTCTCAGAGATTAACCCATGGACTGGAACAAGTGGTAATCCGATAGAAAGAGCGATCGGGGTTGTATGCTGTTAATTTTGAGGTGGTTAGATGTAAGGTGGGTGGTCATTTTGCAGGAGGACTTTTTTACGGTTGATCAAAGCTGGATACTTTTCAGCCAGAACAACGCGTGCTCTCTCTATTTGAGCTGACTAAAGATCTGAATGTATCGCTCTACCATCAGGAACTAATTCAAAATGAATTATTTCTTCAAAATTCCACCACAGTATAACCTATCTGACATATCTTTCTCGCCTTTACCCTATCATTAAAATTTCGATCCCAAATGCAGAGAATTAACTGAGTGTGAAAAAACTTCTTATTCAAGTTTAGACAGTATCTTCAGACATCTTGCAACATGAAATCGAATATTACCATATAGAAAAAATCTTCCCCATGGCCTGTTAAAATCTGTAGTAATCAGCTTTTGACATTTCTGTAATTGTTTGAACTGACTTTTCTTAATTATTTATCGGCCGCGTTAGCCACGGTGTCTAAAGCGGTGGCCTTGATTACACGATAGTTAGCGTGGGAGTGAATTCGATTCCCGTGCTCAGTGTGGATGTTTGTGACTTTGTTTAAATGTTTGTGAATGTTTCAAGGTAAGGATGTAAAATCGGATAAGGAATCACACCTCAGTCTCGCCAGTTCGATGCTGGATAAGGCTGGGTACCTTCTGAAAGGTATTTTACGCCATTCGCCAGTCGGTTGACTTCTCGAAAAACTTATGGTAAAAGCCCAAAACCAAGGGTTGATAGCCCGAGGTGGGTTATTGGTAACCGATGACCGTGGTTTGAAACCCGCGATAAAGTGTAGATTTAGTCGTTAAATAACACCTAATGTTACAATCTTAAACAATCTTTATTATTCTTGCTTATAATGCTTACAATTTGGCGTTCTGAAATTTTAGTCACTATTAAAAACCAATCACAATCATCTGAACACATTTTTTAATATCACCTTCAGAGCCATGTTAATAATGTGAGCATATAAACTAAATTTAACACCTAATACGATAGAAAATTATTTAACTAAACTAGAAACAAAGTAAATCGAAGTAATTCAAACTCTAATTAATAACCATATGCGATTTATTTAAATTTCAAAATAGGAATAAAAAAACTACTCGAGAAAGATAGAAAAAGCCGCTCTGGAATTTGTCCCGTTATTACAGTCGCATATTTATTAAGAATTATAATTAATTTATGCTTTTATTTATAAAATATTGTATGTTATGATACAGATCTGAAGAATTTACGGTCGACGTTGTGAGAAACTATATCGACAGAAAAACTTACTGTATCAATTTCAGTGTCATGCTTATTTGTACCATGCTATTAGCTGGAGCAGTTTTATTGTTTGACGCTTGATGCATTAGTTGTTATAAGTAATTATAAAAATTCAATATTTTTTCAAATTTTATTTATTATAAAAATTAATTGTTTTGCTAATTCTTGAGAAGCACAAAGTTCACTTAAATATAATAAAACTTAATTTAAGATATCTGGTAGAAGATCAACCTATATATATATATATATATATATATATATATATATATATATATATATATATATATATATATATATATAGGTATATATATATATATATATACATATATATACATATATATATATATATATATGTATATATATATATATATATATATATATATATACATATATATATATATATATATATATATATATATATATATATATATATATATATATATATATATATATATACATATATATATATACATATATATATATATATATATATATATATATATATATATATATATATATATATATATATATATGAAAAAGAAAAGAACACAAATGTATGCCTTAATGCGTGAGGATGACACAGTGTGCACGTCGCGAACGAAAATGTTAGAGGTTGTCAGTGTCATGAAGATCAAAAACAATCAAAGACAACAATACCCACGGAAGAACAAAACAATATTCTAGTGGAGAAAGTGACAAATGCATAGTATAGAATCGATGAAAAGCGGCAATGCTTCAGGAAAGGAGAGTGTAACTGTTGACATGTTAAAAGCTGCTGGTCGGACTTTACAAAAAAAAACACTGCCAAAATTATACTCAAAATACCTCAAAGAACAAAAGTACCTGAAAAAGTACCTGGCAAAATGCAGAAGTGATTATTTTACATAAAAAGGAGCACAGAAAGATTTAAAGAACCGTCAACTAATCCTCCTATAAGTAATATCAGTAATGTACAAAGTTTTCAAAACAAAAACTGTTAAGAAAACTGAGTGACACACAACCAAGAAAGCAAACCGGATTCAAAAGTGGATTCAGTACAATGGATCACATCCAAGTTGTACAGCAGGCCATAGAAAGACACAAAGAATACACTGTGCCACTGTGCTTGGCTTTAATCGATTATAAAAAAGCATGTGATTCAATCTCAAAGCATGCCATTATGGATACATTACTGAGCCAGGGGGTAGACAAAGCATATGTAAACCTATTGGGATCGATATATGATAAAGAAGCTACAGCGACAATTCATCTAATGATCTTGAAGTTGAGGTTAATGTAGAGCGAGGTGTACGTCAGGATGATGCAGTAGGGTGATGCCTATTCTTTTCTCAGCCTACATTGAAGAAGTATTCTGTAATCTGGATTGGAAACAGGATGGTATAAAGATCAATGGTGCAAATTTAAATCATCTTTGATTTACAGATGATACGTTCTCCTTTCACAAGACCCAGATGAGCTGCAAAGACACATACAAGAGCTTCAAAGGGCTGGCGAACTATTTGGCTTAAAAATAAACTCGAAAAAGAGTCAGGTTATGCTCAATGAATTTGATGAGGACAAAAGAATTTCAGTTTTAGGAAGGTATTTGGAGATTGTGGATCACTTTATATATCTTGCAAAGAGGATTTCAATGAAGAGGAACACGATCCGGGGGTGGAACGGCATGTTAAATGTGACTGGCAAGCATTTGGTAGGTTCAACTTAGTGTTTAAGATCAAAATCACTTTGCCTGAAAATAAAAGTATTCGATCATTGCGTCCGGCCCGTTATAACATACGGAAATGAAACCTAGAAAGTCACATCACAATCAATCCAAAAACTTCGGGTAGCACAGAGGGGAATGGAAAGATGTATAACTGCCATTACAAGACGAGACAGAAAGCTCTGCACATAGATTAAGGAACAAACGAAAGTGTGTGACATCATTGAAAGAGTAAATCAATTGAAATAGAGATGGGCAGGTCATATAGCGAGGCGATGGAAGACCAAAAGACGGATGACATCGTTAAGTATATTGGACCCGAGTGGCAGAGGAAAGCCAAGAACCGTGAAAGTTGGAAACATTTATTTATTCATCCAAATTACTTTTACTTTCGACTTCAAGTAATTTCTTTAAAGCAGACAGCGCCATTTCTTGATAATTTCTATAGACGAAGTGGGTTATTTAATAGAGGGAATAGATAAAGGTCACACGGTGACTTGTCTGGTGAATATGATACTTGTAGAATTATTATTGTGGTGTATAATGGTGCGTTATTGTAATGAAAAAATAATTTATATTGGTACAAATCTGGATTTTTTTCTAATGGACTCTAATACGTAATCGGCGATTACTCAATACAAAATCCTTGATTTTGGTAATATTTTCTTCATTGGTCCACATGGAAGGTCTTCCTGAACGAGGTTCATCTTCGGCTGCTTCCCTACCAGCACTAATATCCGTCGTAACATTTCCTTGCCATTAATGTATCAGCTCAAGAAATTCAATTTTTTAGAAAAAATTATATGCAAATCCATTTAAAAAAATCACCTAAAAAATGTCTTAACTATTACAAAAAAGCCCTATTTTCTAACTTAACAAACTAAATGATATGAAATATTAGTTAGATATCAGGACTAGTGACATCAAATAAAAGTTACTTTACTTTTTGATCAGAAAATCGGTGTATATATTCTCTTAATACATTTTTGAGAAGCAAACGATATATAAAACTTTAAGACCAGTAGATAAGTTTGCGTTAAGTGAAGTCTAGAGATTGGGAGTATCAGAAAGGAAACTTTTCGGGTTATGGGTGGTGTGCAAGCGAAAAGTATTGAGAAAGATTTTTGGAGGCAAAAAGGTCACAGTTACATGGCAAAGAAAAACTGAGGTGTCTGTTTGACAAACCAGAAATGTTGGGAGTTGTTAAAGCGCAAACGATGAGATGGTCGGGGTATATTCAAATGATGTCAGACAGAATAGTCAAGAGAGTATTTCAATATAATTTGGGAGGAAATAAAAGAGAACAACCATGGACAAGGTACAAAAAGATTAGCAGAAAATGAAAATTAAAGACTGGAGGAGGAAAATATAAAATAAAACAGCGTGGAGGATTGTTAATCAAAACAATAGCTTACTAGGCCCTTTAATGCTATTGTAAAAATAAACTATATTTGGAGATGAAAGGAAACCATTTTACATCAAATGAAGACATTCAACGGTCAATGGCAATTAATCTTAACACCATTGGAATCAACAACATAAAAAAAGTAATTTTACTTCCTAACTTGTAATTTTTTGTATTTCTGTTGGAAGATAACATATCGAATGCATAAAATGATTGTTGTCAAGATTTTGGTTTTTATTTTCTGCCACTTCTTATGTTATTGCTTAAGAACAAGAGATGCCAGCACCTAGAAATGTTTGGTAGTGAAAGTTTAAATGTATCACTAGGTAATATGAGTATTCATTTAAAGATGGATCTGCTGATTACTCCAAGATTCAGCCATTGGACAGTCTGGGTATATAATATAGCCTATTAATGAATATTTAAAAAAATAATCAGATGGTGCATGGATCAAAAAACAGAAAAATAATGACGTGTTATAGAAAGACATTTTAATATACAAGACGAGACATAGAAACGGAGAATTTTCACTGGAGATATTTATTAACTGTGTAGAAGGAGCCGAAAAATAAACAACATTAAAAAGAATTAATGGCGATTTAGGCGATAAAAGTGAAATATTCTATTTGAGTCGGAATGTAGGGATATTTATTGTGGGAGAAATAAATTACTGGCACGTAAGGTCGACAATCAAGGCGGATTCCCGGAAATCAGAGCAAAAGAAACGAGTTTGGTCGGTCTAGGAATCGTACAGCGAAACGTTTTAAGGATAGTTGTTAAGTTAGTCATTATCGTTGAAAAAGTTTAAATGCCTCGAGATTTTCTCCAATTAAAAGCTGATTTTCTTTCTGTGTGATGCAGAGGTATTTATATTAAAGTAACTGCGCATTTTTGTTACATAGTTTGTTTGCACATGTCACATATTTGTTTAAAGTGTAACTTTTTCGTTTATTAAAACGAATCTTAATAGAATGTCGTCATTAATTAAAGCAGAAGTGAAATTTATTAAAGTTGTAAAGGTTTCAAACCTTTATGTTATCTTGGGCCTTTTGTAACTTTAGACTGCTACAATGGCAAATCTATTTCTATTTTTAAATTCAACATTAATGAAATGTTTGTCTACCTAACTTTTGTACAGCCATTCATGCCTATAGTTATATAACTTTCACCATTTATGTCTGTCCTTCGCATTCACCTTCCAATTTAATATTATTCCCATTGTATGTCTTGAATTGCTTTATCTCCTTATCGGTCGTTCCCTTGTCTTTTTTCCTGCTGGTCATTATCATACAATTTATTTCAAGTATATTTTCTTATTCATTCGATCGGGATATCCCATCCACTGTAAATGTCTCATTATAGAGTTGGTAAAGTTTTTGATTCGTATGTATTTTAATATGAATTTTCCATTCCTTGTTTGTTCTTCTCAAGCAATCTTTCATATTTCAAGTTTTTCGTTTATCACCCATGCCTCGCATAAATTGACGATCCACATAATAGATAAAACAACCAAATTAGTTAAAATGCAAATAGATATTCACGAATCTCTTCGAACATATTGTGTCGTACCTTAAAAAAGATAGCTGATTTATATAAAGTGCCTCTTTGAGTATATATACACAACGCAACACTTCATTACTTTAATTTGTGAACAGCCTTTGTACTCTCCAGATCTGGCTTCCTGCGATTATATTGATTGTCCTAAATTGAACGAATCTTCATGGCGAACTGTGATTTTGTGTGAATGTGATTTTTATTTGTAGCATTATGTGAAAAGCAAGGTCTATGGTGACATCTCGAAAAATATCGCGAATTTGTAACTCAGAAATCATCATGAAATAACTAGAATTCGAATAGCAATGTTGCATTGTAAATTAATGTGCAACTGAAATTGGATGAATGCTATAAATAAAATGTTTGTTTGCCTATCTAAAATGTCTATCTAAAAACACAAAACTGAGGCATTACAACATAGTTATTAAGCCAGAATGTCTATATGAGGCAGAAACGCTCATTTTGAATAGAAAGAGAGACATTGAGGATATTGAAAAGAAGGAAAGAAAAATCGTAAGAAAAATCTTAGGCTGCAGACAAATAAATACAACAACCGACTTCGAGAAAACCAAGAAATCAAACAACACACAGATATACATAGCGATATGAGAAAAAGACTTAAGTTTTACGGACACATAAAACGGATGAATCCGAGTAGGCTAACTAGACAAATAGTCGAATTTTATAAAATACATCTAAAGTAGAAATAATTAAATAGATTGCTGCAATTAATGAGGACCTAAGATCAGCAAATATTACACAAAATGAAATTCAGGATAGTGGCTGTTTTAGACACAAGATTGACGTTTGGAAGGTTGGCCAGAGAGAAAAATGTAGGAAGACTGAAACAACTTGGTCTGACGAAGGGAAAAAAGCTCATAGCGAAATAATGAAATTAGTATGGGCGCAAAGGAAAGTTAACAACAACAAACGCCTCTAATTGTACTTCGAGTGGTCCACTAGGGCCCATACGTGAATAATAATAAAATGTTTGTTTCCTTCTCTAAAGTAATCTAATTTTTTATATAAAGTATATCTAATAATTACTAAGCTTTTATAATCACCGGTTTTTTTTATGAACCCTGTATATCCTACATGTGAATCCTATATATTATTATGTAAAAAAAAACGTTATAAAAAATGACAGGGCTTTGACTTCAGTACAATTTGAAAGATGTGAAAAACATCATATCCAATTTAATATCATTCGTTCTGGATAATATGTTTAACCCGCATAGTCATCTTTTATATGTCTTCTTAATTCAAGACATTTCTAAGGACAAATGGAATGCTATTCATATAACAGTAATATTAAGATGCCCCTTTCGATAATTCTTGTAGAAAAATATGTAAGAATAAGATTTCTAAAAATCTTATAAAGTGTCTTCATATCGAAGCGACGAATGATTTGTTTAAACGAAATCTAGAATCTGTATACTCGCATTCAGCAAATTTTTACTCAGAATCAGAATTTTCAGGCTCAAAATATTTCGCAATGACAATCAAACTCTAATTTAATCCGCGCTTTCTTTAAAACCTGTTCTAAAATTTACTTTCTTTCAACAAGAATTGTCTTTGCATGAAAAATTGTTTTATATGTCTTTCCCATTCTTTGTTTGTCCTTTTATTTCCATAAATTCTCATTTGTATTCCATCTACCATACTGCACTAATATGTTCCAGTTTTTTTTTATTTCTGCTTCTTCCTGTGCATATGATATTCACTGGACATTCCAATTACATGTGTTTATATGACACTTTGAGATTAACTTCTTCTTTCCTGTCTGGCTCTTTAAATTTTCCATTCTCAAGGAGAAGAGAAAATAAATAAATAAATAAATAAATAAATGTATGTATCTATATGTATAAATATATGTGTGTATATATATATATATATATATATATATATATATATATATATATATATATATATATATATATATATATATACATACTCTTCCCTAACTCTTCTCTCGAAGCACTATGTATATATATATATATATATATATATATATATATATATATATATATATATATATATATATATATAACATAAGTGTGAACACTTCTATAGGAGAAGATGGATATTTGAGTGCTATTATTTCCAAATAAAAAATGTTAAATTTCATTTTAACATTTATTTTATATTTTTCAAAAATGTTTTAAGTAAATACTGTTATATCCAGAAATACTAGGCAGTCAAAATAGATTGTATTCAAACATGTATTTTTTGACGATAAATAAAATTTCGAAAAATACCAATTTGGATAATATAAAACGATCTTTAGCTCAGTTCTCACGAATGGCAGTGAAAAAGAACTGCTTATGAAGTTATAATTATGAATGTCCTTAAATGCGAAAATTTAGGCTGCAGAAGAACCTGAGATGAGTTAATTTGGAAATATAAAAACTAGTTGATTCAATATTTATAAAATCTGCAAAGTTCAAATACCTTCACAAAGGGAATTCATCTCTTGTTTTTCTTGAACTCTTTTTTACCCTATTTTTTTTTCGGAACGCACCTTTACAGAATCTGTAGAACCCATCGCATAATCGTACAGTTCTTCTCGTGCAGCATCGATGTAATGGGTGTGTTATTAAATACCGTAGCTGTGTAATTGGGTAAAATAAAAGAACAGTGCTAAATAACATGGTCTGTGCGAACTCGGTTCAGAAAAGCGACTCGCCATATTAGTAGATTAAGTAGCATGAAAATAGCAGTCTGAAATACGATTTATTTCTCATAGTTGGCCTGCCAAGTTGCCACAGTTTTTTGTTTTTTTTCCGTGACGATTGTAAAATATGTGGATACCACCGGGACATCACATTCTGGTGAAGATATATTGACGCATTTCTTTTCTTTTGCTAGTTATTTATGGATATAGAACATAATTTTTAATATCATGAGTCAAAACTAGTTCATCTAATGCTTTTTGGATTATTAAAACTGTTTCAGGTATTTCAGGTACTTATTAAAGTTTTCTTGAATATATGAACAATGCGATGTTATACAAGATAACTACTAATCGACGAATTGATATCAAATTTTTGTATAGTAACAGTACAAACTTGAAAAAGTGTTTATAGAATGAACTCATATCAAGACTTTCAAAAATAACTATGAACGCGTTGGGTATTCTGTGAGATTAAAAACTTCTATGTAAATATAATCAAGTTTATCAGGGTTGTTCGAAAATTATCAACCTGATACAGAAGAAATATAAGATTGTTGTACTTCGTCAGTAGTATATAACAATATTATGTACAATATCATACATTTATCAATAGGGTAATCATTAATATATTTTTCCCTGTTTCAGTGTACTCATGGCTCCGGTATTTTCGAACTGCAAGTGCTCGAAATGGCTAATCCACGTAGCGAACTGTCAACGGGACAGTGTTGTGGTGGTGGACAACGGTCACCAATATCGAATCGATGTTCTACGCCGTGTCAAACATTTTTCCGTTTGTGCCTGAAGGAATATCAGAGCAACGTGACCAGCACGGGCTCCTGTTCCTTCGGGAATGCCTCCAGTCAGGTGTTGGGCCGAGACACCTTCACTCTTGCCGATCCAGATCGTGGAAAACTGTTTTTGCCATTTACTTTCAGATGGACGGTAAGTGCACAATTTAAAATGTATCAAATATAACGGATATTTTAAGAACCCTATGGTACCCCACGAAGATTGTTTGATGTATATCAATGTGCTATTTCGATTTCGCTAACCGTATTAGCATCATCCCGAGATAATAAAATCGATTTTTTAACAAAATTAGTATGTATTTATGTCTAATCATTCTTCTAGTCATCCATTAGTATGTATTTTGTCTAGATTAAGCGTATAAAAATGACAAGTACCATTGAAGACATCCATGAGCGTTATTAACAAGTGAGAAAAATTGACAAATTTTCGATGGCCTCTGTACCTAATTTTATGTCGTTTATCATTCACTAGGCTTTTCGATTTTAAACCACCATGAATATAAAAAATAGAATGAGACTTTTCTAGTCTGTGAACGACCTTGCTTGTTCTAAGAAGTTTATGGACCCCATAAAATTAACATTCACATGATTAGAATATACAAAAGGTATGATAATTTGTTCGAATCCTATGATTTACTCTAAATCCTGGACTAGGCAGTTGAATGATTGTAAATAGAATGGTATGTAAACCCAGATGGACATTGAATCAAAATTCATACACAATTAATGATCTAAAAATGTTGTGAACGTGTCAGAGTCGTTCAAATGAATGGATGTAGAATATGAAATAACTTGACTAAGGCTTTACTTCTATTTGGATACTGGACAACCAAAATATTGCAGAACTAAGAAAAATATAATTTATTGTATTAATTTTATAATTTTTGTGTTCACCATGACCGTATTAAATAAATATACAAATATCAAGAAATTTCACGTACATTCAGTTAAAAAAATGGGTAGATTTGCATTTAAAATTCCTCTAATAGTTACTAAGGACCTTTTTCCCAAGCATACAACAAAAATAATACAATTAGTTATTAAAATGGAATTAAAATGGAAGTGAGCAGGTCATATAGCGAGGCGATGCGACGACAGATGGACCAAAGTAATCCTGGAATGGATATTACTTGATTAAAAATGTCCACGAAGAAGGCCGAAAAAGGATGGACGCATTAGATCACCAAGTATATTGGACCCGAATGCCAGAGGAGAGCTCAGAATCGCACGAGTTGGAAGCATGCTGGGGAGGCTTTCATCCTACAGTGAATCAACAATGGCTGAATGATGATTTTGGCAAAATGTCCTAAGTTTTCACAGAACGAACGATTTTTTACCCTGAATGATTTTCGCACATTCTCTACCATACGTAAAAATATTCGATTAAATATCGAAATAAACAATAATTACATAACATTACATATTAACGTTCAATAATGATAAATCTTCGTAACACTTAATGTCTTAAAATGGCGATGAAAAATTTGTCATACATTCCAACTGTTGCTTACCGTTAAATATGGGAAAGCGTCCATAATATGTTCTTAAGTTTTTCGAGTTAAAATGCAAGCTGACTGTTCTTTATATCTCCATCTAAAGAGTTATTCGTATACGGCAAAATCAAACACTCAGTAGAAACAGCTCGCCACACCATTTGCATATTGCATATCTGACATATGCTATACATTCGCCTTAAAGATCTCTGCTTAAATACATTCAAGACCAACCGGGAATTTGAAATCTAGCGAAGAAAATTAATATTTAATGTCGCTGGAATTTACGAACCGATTTTCCGTGTAATACTATTTCTATGCAAATCGTACGCTTTAAAAAACTTCCTTGTATAAATTGATTTCTTTATTATTATAATGGTTTTTATTTGTGTCGTCTTTATTTGAAGAAACTAAATATATTTTATAGGATATTTCTCGAAAAAATTATTCATATTGAATGGTCGTTATGATTTTAAGACATAATGGCATCGAATAATGCAGATGGCATAAATATATATGGGATAGTGCTTCACCAATATAAATTATGATTTTTGAAAATTATTAAATGTGTAAGGAAAAACAAACAATACATTAAATCGTCTATATATTATTTTCAAAGCTACTTTATTTAAATTAGTTCATTATTATTATAATTTTTTTATTAACATTTTGTCGTCAGCCATATCGATTATATTTCAGAGACTGAAAATAAAATATCAAATTTGAATACCCACCAACGTGCAGGTTTTAAGACTAACTGTTATCTTATAAAGAGAGAAAATATACTTGATTATAAAAAGGTGGAATTTCCATTATACTACTATGATCAAATGTAAAGTGACTTTAAATAAAACACAACCTTTATTTATTAATCTAAATGTCGACTAAATCCTTTTTGATTATAGTATAATTACTCCAACGTTTTTTTCGACTAAATCCTTTTTGATTACAATACACTTATTCCAACATTTTTTTTCCAATCGAAACAGTTTTTATATTCAACATCTTGGATACTTGATTCCGTTTAAAGCAGCCAGTGAATCTCTCATGAAAAACTTATATACACTCAAAAAGACGTTTACAAAATAGTTTTTTTCAATTGAGGGAACAGGAAAAAGTCAGACCGTGCCATAAGTGGTAAATATGGTGATTGTGGAATGGTATTTGTTGGATATTTTGCATAAAAAAAATAATCGAATAATGATTACGATATGCAAAAACCATAAATTGTTTTACTACAAACCTGGGCATCTTTTTAGAATGGACTCCAATACTTATCGGAGATTACTCAGTAGAAGTTTCTTGATTGTGGACATGTTTTCTTCATTGATTGAGATGAAAGATCTTCCTGAACGAGGTAACTGCTGCTCTATCATAACTAAGGTCCTTGTAATGTCGACTAAATCCTTTTTGATTATAGTATAATTACTCCAACGTTGTTTCGACTAAATCCTTTTTGATTACAATACACTTATTCCAAAATTTTTTCCTATCGAAACAGTTTTTATATTCAACTTCATAGATACTTGAATTCGTTTAAAGCAGCCAGCGAATCTCTCTTGAATAGCTTATATACACTCAAAAAGGCGTTCAAAAAATAGTTTTTTTCAATTGAGGGAACAGGAAAAAGTCAGACCGTGCCAGAAGTGGTAAATATGGTGATTGTGGAATGGTATTTGTTGGATATTTTGCATAAAAAAATAATTGAATAATGATTACGGTATGCAAAAACCATAAATTGTTTTACTACAAACCTGGGCATCTTTTTAGAATGGACTCCAATACTTATCGGAGATTACTCAGTAGAAGTTTCTTGATTGTGGACATGTTTTCTTCATTGATTGAGATGAAAGATCTTCCGGAACGAGGTAACTGTAACTGCTGCTCTATCATAACTAAGGTCCTTGTAATGTCGACTAAATCCTTTTTGATTATAGTATAATTACTCCAACGTTTTTTTCGACTAAATCCTTTTTGATTACAATACACTTATTCCAACATTTTTTTTCCAATCGAAACAGTTTTTATATTCAACATCTTGGATACTTGATTCCGTTTAAAGCAGCCAGTGCATCTCTCTTGAAAAACGTATATACACTCAAAAAGACGTTTACAAAATAGTTTTTTTCAATTGAGGGAACAGGAAAAAGTCAGACCGTGCCAGAAGTGGTAAATATGGTGATTGTGGAATGGTATTTGTTGGATATTTTGCATAAAAAAAATAATCGAATAATGATTACGATATGCAAAAACCATAAATTGTTTTACTACAAACCTGGGCATCTTTTTAGAATGGACTCCAATACTTATCGGAGATTACTCAGTAGAAGATTCTTGATTGTGGACATGTTTTCCTCATTGATTGAGATGAAAGATCTTCCTGAACGAGGTAACTGCTGCTCTATCATAACTAAGGTCCTTGTAATGTCGACTAAATCCTTTTTGATTATAGTATAATTACTCCAACGTTTTTTCGAGTAAATCCTTTTTGATTACAATACACTTATTCCAAAATTTTTTCCTATCGAAACAGTTTTTATATTCAACTTCATAGATACTTGAATTCGTTTAAAGCAGCCAGCGAATCTCTCTTGAATAGCTTATATACACTCAAAAAGGCGTTCAAAAAATAGTTTTTTTCTATTGAGGGAACAGAAAAAAGTCAGACCGTGCCATATGTGGTAAATATGGTGATTGTGGAATGATATTTGTTGGAAATTTTGCATCCAAAAAATAACCGAATAATGATTACGGTATGCAAAAACAATCATTTTTTGATTATAATGGTATATATTTAAATCAAATTGAAAAGATACTCATAACACACATCTTTTACTACACTTTTTGGTATATTACGTTTCCGTATGTGATTGCAGAAAAGATGGCAAAGCAAACCTTTTAGGAAAATGTTTTTATCATGTTGTGTGCATACTAATGTATGCTTATAATGTATACTTTCATATGGTACTAATTATACAGTATTCTTGTGGTTCTGTTAAAAGTATTAAAAGTTCGTGCACCACGTCGTCTCTGGCAATTCATCTGGCAACACCATCTTAAACTTATTGCTATACGAAATTAACATGAACATACTTCCCCTTACGCGCACCCCAAGACATATCGCTTAGAATGGTACCCAGCTAGAATTAAAGACCTGGAATAAAACTCTATTTGCTTAGTAAAAAATCTTTCAGCAAAAATAAAGCCAAACCTCATACAGGTTATCAAAGTGTGTATATAGCACCTGAGATACCTTAGCGCAAGAAGGCATATAAGTATTATCTAAATGGTTGTAGCATGTTCATATAACTTTTTCGTTTTTTTGACAATTAAAAGAGTAGGAAATAAATACAACATAAGAACGACATCTAAAACAAGAAATACTCTTAGATCTATATTGATAAAAACCAAACCAAACAACACACAACAGAATACCAAAAATGTGGTTTACAAAATTCACTGCCAAAGTGGGAAATTTTATATAGGCGAGACATCTAGACCGTTAGATATTAGAATAAAAGTATATAAAAACCTTCTTAGAAAGAGTGATTTTAATAACTCTAGAATTTGAACGCATGGGAATCGCGAGATAAAGTCAACTGGAATAATTCCAAAATGGTATTAAAAGAATCGGTAACTAAATAAAACCCTCTATAATTAATTTAAATAAAAATAACTGTATTGCTATACCTTCGGTGGATTTAAATTCAATATGGTTCCCGATTCTAAAGAATACAATTAAAAACGTTTAATTATTTCAATACATAATAATCACACAGCAAACCTTACCTATATAATTTTTTTGGTAGTATGTCATTATGAATAAAAAAATATTATTGTGAATGTAAATATCATTGACATATACAAAATATATTTACTTACTATCTTTTAGAGTATTATATCGAAATTAATATAAATTAGTTTTAGATTCATTCTGAGAATGGGATGAATAGATCTCCAGAAATGTTCAAAAGATTGTATTTATTTTAGAAAATTTTCCATTTTTTTTATTTTTGTTCGTTGGGCAATTTATTACAGAAAAAGAATAACTGAGAAATTAGTCTCCGTTTTGTTTCTTACCCAGTGATTTTTTTATTTACATCAGAACACATTTTCTTTTTATTTCTTGAGTTTTAGATCGTGGCCAAAAACCCAAAAAAAAAAGGAAAAAAAATATAAGAATACATATATCATCTAATTTGGCCTATGCCTTGCAAAATTACAAAATGTTATAATAACAGTAGTGATTTAGAGTTCACTATTAGTTTCTTTGAATCAAAACTAAGTGGAATAACAAAATTAATTAAATATTTTATTCATAGTTATATCAGTTTTATTCTCCAGCATACATATTGAAAAAAGTTATAAATATCGAAGATATAAATGTTCTAGAAAACACTCTATATACGAAGGGTAAGTCTCAGGTTATTGTCCCTAATGTTACTTCACACAAAGTTTCAAGTTTGTATTTACATTTCTTAATCTGTATTAACGCTTACATTTATTTAAAAATAAGTAAAATTGAAATTAAAACTATCATAAAGTAAGTATCTTTGCATAAATAGTTTATCGCCATAATAATTTCACGATGATGTATTTAATAATGAATATCTCTGCCTGTCATATTAGGCCAAATTAAATTTAAGTGTTGCTATCTTAAATTTGAGGGAGGGCCTAGATACTGGATCACTGAACTAAACTCCACTTTTTTGTTTATCAATCAAAGGCTACTTTGTTAGAGGTCATCATTCGTGAACTACTCTGATACACATCAATTTAATTTGTCTTGAATGTTTAATGAATATTCATATATTCCTGAAGAAGTCAGAAATTTCTGACAAAATATAGAGGTATATTACGAAAAATATAAACCAAAAATAAAATATAATATATATTATTATCGAAACACCAATTTCCTTAATTTAAAACAATATTTGATTATTCTATAACATTGCTAACTTCACTGTGTTTAAGTTCGCAATTAGGAAAAATTCCTTTAGTATTCCATAGCTGCCTTTCGTTTCGCAATTAGGAAAAATTCCTTTAGTATTCCATAGCTGCCTTTCGTGTTCTCTGAAAATGTTATTTTCAACACACCATTTCCATTTCCATGAATAATTGAAGTTAATAACAAGTAATTGAATGAATTTATTACTAAAACTTCTATATATAACAACTACTTATCCTTATATAAACGTCTGATGAGACTCTGAGAAAAAAAAACTGAAAAGAATATGTTAGTTCTTTTGATCAGTTTCCTTCGGAGCGACTGCTGCTGTCATTTAGTTAATTTAGCTCGATTTATGGTTAAGACCTCGAGGGAAAAAGTAAATATTTGCACTTAAATTACTTATTTATGATAACCACACGTCAGCGGATGTCAAGACTGCATCAATATAGTAGTTTTTTGTTCACGTCGTCTCATTTGATTGCTGGAGTTAACTAAGTATTTCCTCTAAATGTCATGCACCATCCGAAATCACTCAGATGAGTTTCTTTTTTTTTGTTTTTCCAGTATATATCCTTGTTAAATTACATTTGCTTAATATCGGTTAATAAAATACCAATGATGTTTGAAAAGTTGCCTAAATATATATATATATATATATATATATATATATATATATATATATATATATATATATATATATATATATATATATATACATATATATATATACATATATATATATATATATATATATATATATATATATATATATATATATATATATATATATATATATATATATATTAAAAATACACATAACAGCCAGTGTATCTAAGGTTAAAAGAACAAAGACCTGTAAGAAAAGTACTCAAAGAAGAAATTAATACAAAGAAAAGGAAGAGACGACTAGAAACAGGGGGGAAAGACTTTAGTATACTGAGCGTCACTAAATGGGAGAATATTACGAGAAACAGAAAATAATGGACAATAAACACTAATCAAATCTTAATCCTACAAAGTATTTAGAGTTACAACTATATATATTTATGTAGTAAGAAGACATATCGACCATTGTAACCTGTTTATTGTAGTAAGACAGCACATATATATTCAGACAATACATATATCAACTCAAACAAGGAGCAGGAAGCATATAAACTCTTCGCATTATCATATGTTCTATAGGTGATAAATCAAGCTATCATGAAGTAATATAATGTACTGTAACACTTACAATATGCAGACTGGCAAAATATATACTAAAACAAATGATTCAAGAAATTCATTAGGGTACATAGACGATTTAGATGAACTTGAATAATTGCTAAGGTATTTCACTTTCCATGCTAATTCTACCCAGGGTCATCAATCTTGTTTTCAGTTTCCGGGTATCTCGGTCTGAGATTCTTCTTGGCCCTTCATGGTCCCTTCTTCAATATTGCTTATATTCTTAAAATCTGCAAATTTGTCTCTTCAACCACGAATAACTGTAAAATATTTCTTCGCATCCTTCATTACACCTTTCTTGATAAAAATGAATAAGGAAAAAACCATTATAAAAAATGTATTCTAAGATTTTGAAACTTTTTCAAACTCGGTAATATTGATAATAGTTTATTTAAGTTAATATACTATATTTATACCTTCAAAATTAGCTTTATTATTATTTCCCGAAACATTACACTTTACTTATAATTTTATTATATCAGTTAATCCCGTTTTTACAAATCCGCATTTCGTTTTGTTTAAAGCATTATTCAGAATCAATTTTTGCCTTTTTATGAGAAAAAGGTCTGATTTATTTTTAATTGTTTTAATATATTTACAATTATGTCTCTAAAAATAATTTTGTTTTTTACTTAAAATTATTTAGTTAATAACCTGGTTATTAGAGAAAATTTATTGAAAACTTCCATTGTTAATAAACAACTTATTTTTTTTTCTTTCTTTCAAAATAAATGTAGTGATCTTTTACCTTAAGTATATCTTAAATCCAATGGCCAGATAAGATGTCTAAGTTCCTTGGTTCTTTCATGATGGTTTCCTTCTTGTGCCCCGAAAATATAGTGCCATATATTTTTCGTGGATGAAACCCCATATGAATTAGTCAATTTTCAAATACTGTGTCTTAAAAAATGTGTCTTTTACCTTTAATAAAATAACTATATTACAGTGCCACATAATACATTTAATCATACCAAATTATAATATTTACATTCAAGATGAAGATCGCTTAAAACTAACTTTTAAAAGTATCGTTATAGAGTTTTTTTCTGAAGATTCGTAGTTCACACACGTGTGTTCTACTGGTTTTTGATGCTCCTCAGCCATGAATACCGGATCAGTCATTTGATCTTTTGATCGGAGATATAATAAAACAGTCTCTCCTGTAGGTCCCCAGCCTACTGCTTACATTTTTTTTATGTATATTGTTTTGTATTCGTATGTTAGTCAGATTTGTTTAAATTCAAATATGTCTAAAAAATATCAATTAAAGTTTATTCATATAAACATCTGCCCGTCAAATTGAATGTAACCTAGTTTAAATGATTTAACATAAATCAGTTTATAAATGGTTATACAGAATGCTTCAAAATTATTGCTAAATAAATTTCTGTTTATGTTTAATGAAATTTCAAAGGAATAAAGTAATGATCAATATATTAAAGTTGAGCTTTATTTTCTATTATTATTTTTTATAGATCATAATGTGTTTGTTCTTTGTTATCTACAAGTACATGATTTATGAAAATACAGAGGGGTATAATAATTAGTCTGATTCTTGTACATCACTTCTGAACCATTTCTTGTTGAATGAAGACACAATTTTGAATGAATTTGTCATTCATTGCACCACAAAATTTTTCGAAAACTTTAACTTCTGTAATTTTCTATTCTTTATTGTCAAAAAAAAAATCATTACAACTATGTTAAAGAAATTCCAAGCATCTTCAAGTGTGGATTTGAATTCCGCATCTGTGAAAAGGTACCTGATTTGGGGACCAATAAAATTCCTTCTTGAATATTAACATCATGATGATCACTAAAGCATGACCTCCTTTGTCCATCATCTTTACAAAATTTTTAAAAGACCCATTTTTTTCTAAGTGAGCTAATAGGACATCTTCTGGAGTAACTAATGACTTTTTGTTTATATGATAGCAATATCATATATGACGCAAACAACCATGAAGATAAGTTTAGCTGTATTCTCTAGCTGGGGATACCGATAAGAGAAAATAGACCACTAAATCAGTAAGGGAAGAAAGCGGACTAAAAGACAATAATAAATAACACATTAGTAAACCAAAGATGCCAGATTATTGATGTAAGGAGAAATTAATTAAGCGAAGACTCAATTAATTTCCCTCAAAGAGGGAGGAAGAAGCGTAGGAAGACCACCGCTAAGATGGATAGATTACATAAGGAAAGTGGCATGAGAAAAATGAAAAGCAGTGACAAGGTGAAGCACAAGAGAAATACAGGTGAAAGAAAACAGGAAAGACCTTGGTCCAGCTTTCCAAAGTCAAATTGTCCAAAGCAATCTTTAAAAACGTCAAGTCCATATCATGTGTAATGTAGATGGTTCGATAAATTAAATCTACCATGCAGTTAATTATTAAACCTTTATTCTAACTGTTAGTCGCTATCTCAATTAAATCTTAGTGTAAAACTAATATCATTTGAAACATCAAGAAACAAGTGGTTCTAATGCTCACCCCTATTAATTTTCTTCGTCCTTAAATATACCCAATTCTCATTTTTTCTCCGACATCACATTAACCGATGACTCCTTCTGACTTTTAACCTGTGAACTCTAAACTCACCGAGGTCTTGGATGCGGAATGTTCGCCGACGATGTACGTTTGCCACATCTCAACGGTTTAGCTCGTCGCCAATTCTGACAATTAATTTTACCGATACGCGAAAATGCAACTTGCCAACATTAAAAATGAACGTGCGTGAAAAATTCGTTATTTATTGTTTTATATCTCCGCCAGGTCAAATACCTGTTCCGGTGGCTGGCACTCGTGGAGTTTTTCTTTCTTTTGAGTTACGTGTCGACCATCGAGCTATGAAGCAAAGAGGTAAAATACCTTATGTTTCTATTTTTGGCTGTCTAATGTCTCCGTGAAAAAAACATTTTGTTTTATGTCCAGACGAATAAAAAGTTTAACTGGTAAGACTGTTGTTTCATTCAAAAGTCAAACTATCTTCCACTGCAATCTCCCCTGATTGTTTTTAGTTTAATTGTTCATTTCTTCTTCTTCCTGTGGTGCCACATCCAGTCAATATACCTTATTCAACCTTGACCTCCTTCAACCTTCGCTTCCAACCGGATCGATCTCCAGCTATCCCCTGGCCAGTTAATGATGTTCAGTGGTTCTTCAGCATATATTTTTACATTGTTCTGCCATCGTGCCATTGATCTACTTCTTTTTAAGAAGTAGATAACTCCTGAATCAACTGCAGATTTTCCCCGACCCAATTACTGCAGTTATATTTCTTCATAGCTGCTGGCAGCAAAGATTGCACTGACAGAAAAGATTATTTTTCTCTACAGCGGTACATCGCTTCCAACTGGGCTGGAGCCAATTTCTATGCGCTATTGAATCCTGTATCTATTGTTTTTGAAGGAGCAAACACCCCCAATATATTTACCATTTCACTATGAATTTCCATTTTTTAAAACATTTTTTTACAAAGAATGTAATCACTGCACGATTTTCAATATTTTCCATTTAAAAAATAACACTGATACGTTTACTTTAAGCTGTTGTTTTTGTAGCGATAAATTGACAGATCGACTTGAAACTTCACATACGTTCATATGAAGAATGAAACTTCAAAATGTATATAGGTGTCGCTCCGCGAACTTTTCAATTAGCCTAGTATATATAGGGTGATATTTTTCAGACAAGAGATCAGACATATTGAGACACAGATCTACAGATTTGTGCGCAAACGTCGTTTCCTTTGACAGGTTTGTTTGATAGCGACCCCTATCAGAAGTTATATATATATATATATATATATATATATATATATATATATATATATATATATATATATACAAAATTTTCATAATCTATGAAAATTACAATATAGTTTTCTATAGCTCCATATAAGTTTCTTAGCTCGATGATGATTGGCAACGTATGGCCGCCAAAAAGATAAAACTGCTGGTGGAGCCAACTGCTGGTGGAGATTAAGCTCGAAGGTATCCGGCTATGACGTTAAATATGCGCGCAAAAGGAATCGCACAGAAAAAAAGCACGATGATTATTTATCATCGAAAATTTATGGGATTCCTCTGGCGGGAAAACAAGAGGCGCGCGACTGATTCAAGATTAATTTCAATTCGTATCAAATAAAATTGATAGATGGCACAGTATGAGTGCATTAATGCAATTATTCGCTAGCATTCGACTATTATTGCAATTTAGATTTTTCTGTTTTTAACTATATGCCAATGTTATACGAAACCATGTGACATTCATAATATGTTATTGATTATTTATTGAATGATTTAGATGATTTTTAATATATTTAGTTAAACATTCTATATATGGGCAAACTTATAAGTTGTATAGTATTTGATTGCTTATTCTTTAGCTTCTTCAGATGAATTTAAATCATAAATGTTTGATCCCTAATTAAGGCAAAATAACGCATTTCTGGTATATGTATAACTGAGAAAATATACATCCTTATAATAATTTGCTTTTAGAAAGAGCAAACAGCTAAGAAATGGTTTTATACAGTAGTATATTTCGTTACTTTATAACAAAGTCTATAAAGTTAGTAGACTGATTCAGAGCCATCATTATACTCATCTTCATCATTATCATCACCACTCAGCTTCTAAAAGTCACCCTTTAGTGGTTCCACAGATGCGGACTTTGTGCAGCTTAAATCCAATTGCAATGAATGCGTTTTAAATCATCATGCAACTTGTTGAAGGACGTCTTTTATTTCGGGTGGCATGGTGCCAGGGTCTCGACTTAAGGATCTTTCAGGTCAAAATTCCATTCAGTTTATCACAATCAATTACAGTTCAATTTTTAATACACTTCACAGAAATATGCCACTGAAATCACTGAATAATTTGGTGCTACATATGGAGAAAACGCTGTCACTGTTGAAGGAGAAGATGTAATGTATAAATTAATAGAAACATTAATCGTCTTATTCCTTTGATCAGGGGCTGCCAGGGATATTACCATGTGTTGTTTCCACCTATTGTCGAAATCTGAATACAGTGAATGAGATTATTTTTTTGTGTTTGGATTTGGATTGATCAGATTTGAACTTACCTGCTGGTAATAAATTAGTTCTTTCTTATTCCAGCAGTTAGGTCTTTCTTATTCGAGCAGTTAGGTCTTTCTTATTCCGTTAATATTTATAGAATCCTACCCACTACGCCAAAGTCGTTATGTAGTGATTTATAATTACAATTACTACATTAGATAGATTCCTATGTTTCTCGAGGGACTGTTCTATATAACGCATTTTATAATATTTATATTATCTCATCATTTCAATATCAAAATAAGAGGATTTAGTCAATAAATATATTGGCAAATGTTGGTCATTAAAAAGATACTGGGTGTTGAAAGTGAAACTAAAGTTTAGAAAAATGGAGATCATTTAAAAACGGTTGAAGATATCAAGTTTAAAATCGGAGTAGTTGGGTTTTCAAAGCCAACAAATCTGAATTCGATACTAGCGTGAGCCTAGTTCCTAGAGGGCGCTTGCTACCTACTTTGTGAGGAATTAACTCGCTCAATTTTTTTACCCTATAAAGCTGGGAATATTTTGACTTCAAAATAGAGAAGAATCATAATTTCCACGTAAAAAAGGTACCCTTGGTCAATATCGATATCACGCCGTTTATGAGATATTCGTATTCCAATTTTCCATTACACATCTTGTCGATGGCTGAAAAATCTGCAATTCCCAAAGTGTGTCTTGAATATGAAGAAAACATTAAGATATTAAATATACAACGGACTTTATTTAAAATAACATTTTTTTGAAATTTACTTCAATAAATGTTGAAAGTGCCCACCGTTTACCTCAATACACTTTCGCAGGATCTTTGTTAAGTGACACCTCACATTTGAGAAGATATTTCCTTCATTTCTAATAACATTGACCGCTTGTTGATTTTTTTTTGTAAAAGTTCGTTTCATGTATTAATTTCATCATGGTAAACTAAAGACTTCATATAACCCCGCAAATAAAAGCCTAACGGATTAATGTCTGAGCAACGGGGTGGTCAAGGAAACTCACCACCGCGCCCAATCCATCGATGTGGAAAACGTTGATTCAAATGATTTCGCACTGCAACAGTAAAATGCGATAGCGCCCCATCTTGTCTTAAGAGTAAAGGTGTACTGTCCAAAACGTCTAATAAATAATTTTCTAAAAACTGGACATATTGATCTCCATTCGGTCTTTGCGAAAACTCAAATGGGCCGATTAAAAAAATTGTCGATAATGCCGCACCAAATGTTAATTGAAAATTCGTGTTGGAAATGTCGCTCTCTGTATGTAGTAGATTTTGACAAAATTCTGATCTAGCTAGCAAATATTGTGGCAAAAAATTTTAAACAGGCGAAAAATTATAGGAAAACAATTTTTCCTTATGGAGAACTCTTGAAACGGTAAATTTGCTAATTCCTGTAGATGCCTCCAAATGCCTAGTGCTTAGTTCAGGATTTTCCGCGATACTAACCAAAATGTCACCTTCTTGTTCTACCGTTATACGTTTCGGTCGTCCAACCAGGATTGTTGTAATAAAACGAACCTGTTTCAACTAATTGATTGAAAATTCGTTGAAAAATTTGTTGATTTGGGATGATTCTGGTTGGGTAGAGCTATTCATACCTTCTAACTGCAGCGCGACTATTGTTTTAGTTTTATAGGGTAAAAAAAACATGAGCGAGTTAATTCCTCACAACGTAGATAGAACGTCCTCTAGAAACTAGGCTCAAACTAGTACGTAATTCGGATTAGGCGCCTTTGAAAACCCAAGTAACCCAATTTTGAACCTGACATCTTCAACCGTTTTTAAATTATCTCAATTTTTCGAAAATTTAGTTTCACTTTCAACACCCTGTATCTTCTTAATAACTAACATTTACTAAATCTTCTTATTTTGATCTTTACTATCACCAGTTGCTCTATGGCGGAAAAGTTATGGGAATCATCATCATCATCATCATCATTATCATCAGCCTGCGTCCATCCACTGCAGGATGAAGAATTCTTCGGCATGCTTTTAAATTTCTCGGTACTGGGCTTTCCTTTGACATTTGGGTCCAATATACCTAACGATATGATCAGTCATATAAGTGGTAATGTGTCTATGTGTTTATGGTAGATAGTCAGCTTCGAACTGATGATTTTTGCGCACCAAGAGAGTAAAAACTTGAAAATAGCAAATGAGATTTTGACGAAACATCGTCAAGAATGAAAAATTTCTCAAACAAACTGATTGAAATCGAGAAAAATACCCCTAACATTTACTCCAAAAGCTACATGTTAACATAAATTATAAAACATTTTGCATTTGTTTTAACATAAACTTTTATGCATAAACTTTTACGCATTTTTGCATAAACTTTTACTTTACTTAAGAGAGGAATAAAAACTGATGCCATCTCTAGTTCATTTCGTAAGCTTTCGAATATTACATTATTTTAAAATATTCTGGTATTTTAAATATCGTTTAAGTTAAAGATAAGACAGTTATCTGAACGATGTGGTCATTAAGAATATTTATCGAAATAGTAAAAATTTATTATACCAGTTTCTGAATCAGTCTCCGATTCATTTATGAGCTTATTATTAGATATAACTACCAAACAGGAACATTGCTTTTTTCTTTTTTTTTGTAGTCTTAACCGGTCATTTAAATATCGTTTAATGTAAATGTGTCTGAATTAATGTCGATTCAGAGACGAAACGATCTTAAGCTGAGAATACACTGGCAACTGGTTTTCTTAATAAGACCAAATTGGATTAATTAGAGTATTACGTTCATTGAAGACTTAAGCCATGCAGGAATAATAATCTGCCAAACCTGCAGCTTATTTTTATTCCGGTGTCGTATTCTTGAAAAGTTACTACTCCCTAGTTGACTTTTATTGTTTTATTTGTGACCACTCAGGAGGCGTGATTTTAGTTTCGTAAAGTATTTTATGTATTTGCAATGACGATGCTACGAGAACACCGTGGACAAACGGAAAAAGTTACAAGAAATATTTTTACAAATTTGTCTATTCATTTAAAATAGTCTTTTTTGATATTTGATTTGGCACTTCGTTTATTATTCTGATCACAGCGATTAGCATTAAATCTAGAATGTCCTTGTAGCCAGTATCGTTTATAAACATTTCAGGAACAGAAAATAGTTTCAAGGAGCTAGATCGGCCGTACAGAGCGGATGGTCACGAGTTTACCATACCTTTTCGGGAATAATCGTGATTTTCCGTAACAAGGATGTATTGTTAAGTAACAGCAATCAGAGTCTTACTTCACCCTTAGGCAGCAAATTCAATCTTAAAGATCAAAACACCTAAATAATATTTCCTAATGTTGTTCTGGTCGTTTGACTCCCAATCAAAGATTCATGCAGAATTTATCATTGACTCACTAGTTCATAGTATTTTTGAAATGCAAGGAATTAAGTTCAGCAAAGTGAGGAGGATGGCGGGATTCAGCCATGGAAAGAATAGAATGGAGCATAATAGGAAACAAAGTCGAAGCCATGGCTTAAAGCCTGTCGAGCTGCTTTATTATTATTATTATTGTTATTATACATATAGATATATATATATATATATATATATGTATACACATACATAAAGCATGACACAAAAGAAGTTCTCTATTTAAAATTAAAATAATGTTAGTTTTGGTTTAAATTCAATATAAAACTCAGGAGTTTTGAAAATGCAGCAGTATTCGCTTGCAACATAATCACAAATTATCCTAATTTATAACATTAGAGATATTTTTTTCAAAATACGCAAATTGGTAGCTGAATTTTTGGAAAGTAAGTCTGTAGGTGATAGTAGAAGATAGTATATATATATATATATATATATATATATTTATATTTATATATATATATGTATATATATATATATGAACACATGAAGATCTTGTTTAAATATATTCTGTCGGGACTATCGTTTTATTCCCAGTTGACATTCCTGAAATTTCCCAAGCTCTTTTTCTTCTATATATTGAATGTTTTCAGCTGAGCTTGTCTTCTACTATCACCTACAGACTTACTTTCCAAAAATTCAGCTACGAATTTGCGTATTTTGAAAAAAATATCTCTAATGTTATAAATTAGGATAATTTGTGATTATGTTGCAAGCGAATACTGCTGCATTTTCAAAACTCCTGAGTTTTATATTGAATTTAAACCAAAACTAACATTATTTTAATTTTAAATAGAGAACTTCTTTTGTGTCATGCTTTATTGTATGTGTATACATATATATATATATATATATATATATATATATATATATATATATATATATATATATATATATATATATATATATATACATAACAAATATAAAATTGTTGTTATGGAAATTATGATTCTATCGTATATCAATGATATTAACTGAGAAATTGTAGTAATGATAACATAATATCATAGGAACAACAATTTTATGATATAATGGATTAAACAAAATATCAAAAGAAAGAGAAAAATAATAAATATAAAATTGCAAATATATATCGAAAAAAAAATTAAAACAAAAAAGCAAACAATATAAGAATTATACTATTTTTATAGAACAGCGCTAAATAAGCGATTTTAAATTAACGTCGATTAAAGTGCAAGATAATTGACATAAGTTTATTAAACAAAAAAAAACATGAAACTACTGAATAAGGCTTATTTTGTGGGATAACATTTTTTAAAGTAGCTGGTACCACTAAATATAGTACGACACAATTTTTCATAAAAATAAATATTGCTACCATATTTTTCTTTGTTGTCGAGGTAAATGGTTCCCGATAATGGTTTAGGACTAACCAATTGTTTTTTTCCACTTACAATTATGGAAATATATCAATTCCCAATTACTATAGGCTAGAAAAAGCTCCTTTATTCATTCTTAAATAGCAAGAAACTTTCTACAGACAAACGATTACATTTTGTATTTTGTGCTGGTAGACATTTCCTTCTTTCTGTATCTTCTTCATGAGATCTATTTGGACTTAAGATTGATTTTTCAAACTGTACCATGGAATGGAACCTTTCTTATATGATGAAATCTGAAAGATGAAATGTGATGAAAGATGAAATCTTTCTTATATTAATTGAAGTTTACCCCGAAAGGAGGCATAGGATCGGAAATTTGGGGGCTTTCTAGTTGGTTGGCCCAAGATGTTACTGAGCTTTTTTCTCGTGGTTAGATCAAAATCGGCATATTCCGAATAAGTGGATTTTCATGCAGCAAGAACACATTCAACAACATCGCAAAAATTAGAGGAGTAGACTGGGATCTAGACCTTATTTAAGATCCGTATAATACAATGTATATCACTATAGCCCAATAGATCAGGATTTTTATTTTTTAAAATATTTTTTAAGAGATTTTATTAAGAGATTATTTCTCATTCTGCAATCTACCGGATATAGAAACTTGATGAGATTAAATATAATGCTATTTGTAGCCAAATAATTGAAAGTTAGTCGACCAGCAGTCTGATTTCGCTTATTTTGCGATTTCTAGAGAAGATAAAGACTCGTGGATCCTCATAGAATTGATCCACAGGCAACAGAATTTCGCCCATTTCATTGAGCTGCTTCTGAAGTGTGTTTTGGGTTGGAGACATGTGTAGTGATACGACAAAGAAAGAAGTATCGTCATGAAACTTCAAAATTATATGCATTATCTGTATGAAGATTGAACATGACCAATGTAACAGGAGACCCCCAACTCAATGAGTTAACTGGTTAAAAGGGTATTCTTTATTTCATTGGAAAGATCGTGCATTTAAAAATGAGCTGATAGATTAGATCCCGAAGGAAGCCTAATTCGATGGTGTTCATCATCAAAAGTTCATCTGGCCATATTTCATCAAAGGTTTTCGAGATGCCAAGAAAGATAATACCGAGATGTATTATTCGAAAGGCTTGATGAACTTCAGACCCTAATAACATCGAAACGAAACCACTTTCTACTTATTTTTTTCTGATGGAGCTTCCTCACCATTAGTTTTAGACATTATATCATGTACTTTAGCTGCAGTTTCTTTTAAATTCTATTTCATATCAATTAATTTTATATATTTCTTTAAAATATATGCTGTTTAAATTATGACAAAATATGTAACCTTAATCATAAATCAGTTACAAATATCTACTACTGTACTATAGCTATAAATATATTTTAATTAGTTTATCATACTGTATGAACTAATATATAAAATATATAAGATATATATATATATATATATATATATATATATATATATATATATATATATATATATATATATATATCCACCGTGTATCGTATTCCTTTAAATTTCATTACTTTTTAATGAAGCGTGTTTAAACTTGAACTTACTAAGACATGGCCGTGATAAAGCGACCGGAGTCATATTAGCGATCCAGGAATCGAGTTCCAAGCTTGACGGATTCGCTAATTCCTCGACCGCCGTGAATGGATCGACGCAGTCGTCGTATGACATCACGGGCGTAGTCAGCCACCGTGGGAACCGGCACCGACGGGCCTCATTGCGTATGCTTCGGCCGCTCGGTGTTCGCCGTCGTCTTGCAGTCGGTCCACGTCCGCTTCACCGTCGAAATATCAGGCGTGTTTAATAACGACGACTGCAGAACCCATTTTCGAGAATTTTTATGAACGGAATAACATTGGGAAGAAACGGGTACCAGTATTACGGTATGTCGAATGGACTTGGGCGAGTTCTTTGGCCTTCTGCTCGCGTTGCAAATCGCGAAATAATTGATCAACTTGGTTATATTTATCACAAAAACACCCATATAAATTGTTTTCAAGCTATATATCATAATATAATCGCTAAGCTACAGTTAGGAAAAAAAAAATTTGAACAAACGAATTTGTTTCAATTTCCTTTAATTTAACTGCATTAAATTTTCTAACGTTATATCAACGCAAACTACAAATGATTTTCAATAAATTGATACAAACTTTTTTTGGAGTAATTAATAAGATAACGATTTTCCATTGGGAAAAGTGTATTTGAACAGTTGGTTTTATTGATTTAATGTGCTTTAGAGATAATAAATAACTTCAATTCATAAAAATATACAAATTTAATCACTTATCTAGGTAATAATTTATCTACAGTACATTTCATAATGAAAAAACATGAAAGAACTAGCCACTTTGAAACAAAAAGGAAAGGGCGACCAAAAACATTCTTTTTGTTGAAATGGAGCCGTTCAACCTGGATAGTAGCCTTCATTTGAACCAGAAAAGAAGCGCCACAACCAGAACAACCATACACAGCCTCAAAACCATAGCCACGATTATTCCTGCAGATGGAGCCGCTTTACCTTTCTTTGGTGTACTTTTAACTGTTTCTTCTTGGATTGGATTGCTACTTCATCTCTGTATAAAGGCAAATCCATGTTTTATTTCCTCTTCCTCTAAAACGTCGAACCTCTTTCCTCTTAAACGTCGAAGAAACCCATCAGAATTGAGTTAAAATAAATATAAACACCCTGGAGCAGTCGAAACCGCTTTTGGTCATCTGCTAACAAACTCAGTATACATTGAGCAGACATTCATTCATGAGCAAAAAACATTTTCATATTCAAAATATAGTAATCTGTAGTAGATACAATATATCAAGATGCTCACAATGCGATCTAGATCTTGTACGCAACAGTCGGAGCTCATTTTGTACGACATTGTGGATGTTTGTGACGATTTTATCAGTCATAGCGATTTTTGAGTATCCCGAGCGTGCATTATCTTCAGTAGATGTACGAAAAGGTTTAAATTAAATGCAATAAGCATCCCAGTCAATTTAATTCAATTAAATTCAATAAAAAGCTCACTTTTTTACCGACGAAAAGGAAATAATCTTTAAAAGTGAAGACTAACTTTTTGTATGGCGGAATTAAACCCCTTAAAACCAAGTAATTAACAACATCTTGAACAATTACAGGATGTAAAGGACAATACTTTCTTAAATTTAATAGTCCTTTATAAGGATCAAAAATTCAAGGGTTGCCGAGAAAAAACTTCAATGTTATTAAATCACCAATCGAACAACTATAATAAGAATTAACGAATTATTTAGTTATTACGGTTATTACTTAACAAATAAACTAGAAATAAAAGAATGAACATTGTTAAAACATTTTTTACAATTAAGAATAATACACTACATCAGCCTACAACAATGTGACAATGTCGTAATATCGCCACGGCAATGATATTTTGAAATAGCGACAATAATTATTTCAGTGTATGTCAATGCGTGCGATTAAGTGCGATTTAAAACCAAATATATTTTATGTACGCGATTATCATGATACGCTTCGTATTTACGAAGAAGCTCTCCAAAATTCCGAAGCGACTAGACGTATTTTTGGGCAATGATACCTGGAAAGAGCGCTTCCAGCTCCACAAACATTTGTCCAATTTTATCAAAGACTGTTAGATGGTGTGGTTCCATAATTTGAAGAATGTGGGAGCCAGGGAGGCATAAGTCCTGAAGTCGAAGATCTAATTTTACATCTTGTCGAAGAGGATTTTACCAGAACTACTCGAGGTGTTGCGAGACAAGTTGAAGTTGTACAAGTTTGTACATAGGATACTAAAAGAGCAATTACTCTTCCTTTATCAGGTACAGTGGGTAGAAGAACTCGCACCCGCTGATTTTTCACACACGCTAAAATATTTTGAATGGTTTATTGACCAAAGGAATCCAAATTTTTGGCTCCATATTTTATCAACCGACGAAGGTTCTTTCACCAGTAATGGGATGGTGGACATGAACAATTCATTTAATAAAAAAATTAATAATGTTTTTCTTAATGTGAAAACCAAATTTATGCTGAAACGTATGAAAATGGCTATAAAATATATTTTATTTTCAAATAATACCTTAAAGATGGGTCCACACTAATAAAATTTTGCGTGTGTATTTAATTTAATGAAACAATTTGTTTGAATTATCTGGTGGACAACAGATGGTTCGTGTGCGTGCTATGTGGTGACAATATTTGTGTGTCAGATCATCTACCTTGCCGCGCATGCACACTATATACAGTCAGCACAATGCATATGTTTATTGATGTGGACCCAGCTTAAGATGCCAATGTTACAAAAAACTGAATTCCGATGGATCTAAATAATCAAGACGATGAAACGTTAGTAATTGTTAAAAAAATAAAATAAAATAAAATAGTGACCTGTTTTGCGCGGGAATGGTTGAATTTTGGATAGACGTTTAAATGAAACTTTTTGCTCAAAATAATTTTAAGAATCGTTGGATACATTTACGAGTAATTTCCCTTACACCCTGTATAATCTAACAAATCATACATGACACATAACATATTCATTTGGTTATACTGGCGCCATCTCTGTATCAGACCGAGAACTTTTCGAACGACCCAATTGATTAATATTACAAATAAAACGATTCTATATATGGAACTAATTTGTAAATAGTTACCCGTTCTCCGTAAAATTTATGATATTCAAAGTAAGAAAAATGTAAAAAACGATATGAATACAAAACAGACTTAATTAAAATCCAAAATGGACCACCACACACTGAGCGAACGCTGATCAAACCAGGCACAACCTGTTACACACATCTAGTAAAACAAATAAGCAAACTAACTCTCGTTCTTTTCTTTTTCGAGAACAAACGTTAGGGCTAATAAATAAAAACTGAGCTTATTAATCGAGAATCGCCGCTAACGAACTGATAGATTTGTTTTTTGGTTGCATGATCGATCGACGAACGGTGCACGCTCATCATTTTGGACGTTGTCTATTCTGGTAGCTATTAATCATTAGAAATTATCCATATTCAAACACCTATCCGTACTAATTGTGATTACTGATTTGAAGATTGTGTTTGGTCGACTGGTTTGACCTTAAATTCTTTAAGATCAAGGTTACGAAACTTTACTCGCGATATATGAAAGAACAAGTATAGAATAACAAATGTACCATAGTTCAACCAACATAAACTGATAAAACATTCAATATCTAATGGTTATAATATATAATAATTATGCTATTGATTACAAGATATAATCATAATTAAGGATGCCCGAAAACATCAAACTGTTAGTTAATATTAGTATTATACCGAGACACAAAAAACACTCAATATATATATATATATATATATATATATATATATATATATATATATATATATATATATATATATATATATATATATGGAACAAACCGAATATATATGAACTGTAGAGTTTAGAAGAAGACGCTCAATAGATCAATTGTTCATCGTATGTCAAAAAATGGAGCAAACATCCGAATTTGAACTTCTTTATTCCAGAAGTTCATAAATTTCAGACACGCGTAGGTGTACGGCGGTCGTACAACCTCCTATAAAGAGCAATAGTATACGAGGCCATGGAGGAAATGAGAAAACTAGTTGAGCTTATTCGATAATTCGGGTGATGATGTTAAATTTCAAGGTAGTAGTAAAAATCCAACAACACACCACGATAAAATTGAATGAAATGGAAGGTTTGCGTCAGGGGGTTGTATTGGCACCACTTCTGTTTAACATACTAGTGAACAAAGTCAAAAGCGAAACGAACATAGATGTAAATAAGACTATGATCGATAAAGAAAAACAGATCGTACGATATGTAGATGACCTAAACGTATTAATACGATCGAAAAAATTATTAAAAGAGATATATAAGGAAATAAAGGTGAAAGCCAAAAAAAGTCGGTCTAGAAATAAATATTTATAAAACAAAGATGATGAAAAAAAGAACCAATCCAAGAAGAGAACAGAACTGGGCAATAAACCATGACAATATTGAAGTTGTGGAGGAATTTACTTATCTGGGAAGCAAAATTGACGAAAATAACAAAATCACAGGAAATATCACAACTCGTATAATGGGGGGTAACAAAGTTATTTATTCACTACATTATGTGTTAATATCTAAACTTATTCAAAGGAACACAAAAATTTGGGTCTATAAAATGACTTCGAGACGTGGACCTTCATAAAGCAAACAGAAGAGATATTTGAAAGAAGGGTACTCAGGGGAATTTTTGGTGCTGTGAATAACAATGGAATTTGGAGGACCACAGGAAGAAGAAGAAGAGAAATATACTATGTCTTGAACACAAAAGCTGATACAGTTTGATTTTCTTTATATATATGCATGCGATTGCGTAAAATGTTGTTAAATGAATGGTTTAAAAAATGTATTGTGATACTAAACTTGAAGAGATTTACAACTAAACACCAAATCACTTTTTTGAACTTCTCGACGCACGTTACGCTAATCATGTTAGCATCATCAGGAGATTATTGAATCTCCAGATTCAAAAGTTCTAACCTGTTTTCTATGAAAATGGTTACATTTTGTATATATATGTCTTAAAGAAACCTTTTGATTAAAAAAATTTAGATAATCGTTAAGCACCAAATCACCTTTTTAAACTTCTCACTTTTTGAACTCTTCAAGTTTAGTGTTTCACACCAAAGGTTCCAATAGAAGAATTGATGTATTGTGATGTGTGTGTCTGGATTAAAAGATGCATTGTGAGAATAATTTTAGCGCGAATCACAGAAAATAAATATTTAACATTTCATTTAACAGATCATGCAGTATACTGGATGTTTCCATATTGGAAATTTAACAAAATATTTGAAATGTATTTACAGGTGGAGCTCAAGGTTTAAACATATTAAAATTTCAGTATATCAACTATTTATTTAGTCACTATAATTATACTAATCCAAAATATAACAAAAAGTATCAAATATACAAAGTGAATATAGCTGCTAGTTTTTATATACACTTCTGAGATAAGGAGTAAGTTGTGTACAATAGAACTCTCTGATTTCTTCTTAAATTGTTTTATTATTGTCGGTAATCACAAAAAAAATTGTCGTACATAGTAAGCAGAAAAGTAAGTAAGACTAAGCTGGCCTATTTGATTTCGAATGTTTTTATACGAAAATAAAATCGAACAATAGTTTTTATATTAGCGTTTAACTGAAAGGTAAAAATTTATTTTAAGCAGACAGAGCACAAGACAGTTAAGTCTTTTAGAATAAACGTTAATAGAGAGAGAAGAGTAGCCATAAGAAACCCTTCATTAATCCGAAAAACAGGGAAAAATGACTCCAGTTCCCTAAAAAGAACTTAAATTATCCGTTAGACTTCAGGAAATCAGTCATTGTTACGAGCAAAATAAGTTTTGTTGATTTGGTTCCGATGGCCGCTATTATTGTGTAGAGAAATAAGAGGGAATTGGCAGTTCAAAATACCAGTTAAACTCGGTGTTGGAAATATCATAGTCTAGAAATGTATGTCTCAAGCTGAGTACACCTTGTAATTGCTGACTTAGTATTCCATGTACAATCCAATGGGAAAATCCAAAGAACTCTTCCGGGTTCTTCAGGTAGAATCGTCTTCAACAAGGTGCAAAATTTGTTCTTCGATTTCGAGACCGATATTTCACTGCCGTTCATATTCTTGAAATTCTGGAACCACACTACCCATATCCAAGAATTTTTGAGAAACTTATCCTTAAATAAGAAGCATATCGTAATATTATAGTAGACAATATATTTATGGTTTTAAATCGAACTTGTATGAATAGACACATTGATATACACTAAAATAATTTTTGTCGCAATGTTGATGATTCTTTACGGATTAATTGCGACGTTACCGCATCGATGTTGGCTGATGTATGACGTGATTTCTAATAAAAAAAGTTGTTTTTACAATGTTCATTAGTTTATTTGTAGTTTATTCATTAAGTAATAACCAATTAATATTTGCTAAATATGTTTTTATAAATATTTGCTTAAAATATCAATTCTTATCATAGCTTTTCGTTTGGTGATTTTAATAATTTTGCAATTTTTTTCTCAGGAATACTTACGTTTCTGAACGTTGTTGTAAGGAACTTTTTTCTACAAAATTATGTCAAGAATCGTTGGTTAAATTTACTAAAGTAATTTTCCTAAGACGCTTTTTATATATTTATTCGACCTTATTCTGTTTTAATCATGGTATTGTGTTGATAATCAGTTGGAATTTGTACTAATGTATATAAATTAAACCTGTACTTCTTGAAAGTTAATATAAAATACTCAATAGTTATTTTGTCGTCATAAAACTTAAGATATATTAATATTTGAGATCATCATCGGGAGAAATTACCCTACCTGAGAACTTTGTTTAGGTACCTATACAAAATTAGTTAAACTAAAAGCAGTATCTTATTTTAGTCGTATTAATAATCTTAAATGAGTGACATCCGTTAAAAATGTTTAACAATTTCAATTTTAATTATTGAAAAGTTCCTGAATACTTTGTTTATGTAGCTATACAAAATTAATTAAACTAAAACCAGTATCATATTTTAGTCGTATTACTATCATATTCATAGTATATCATATTCAATTTTAATTATTGCCAGAGCCAAATGAAAAAGTTATTCCATACTTCCACCTTACAAATACCAAAATTAGCCAAAACTAAACTAATGCTCAAGATACATTAGACTATTTTAACTAAACGCCAGATACAAAGGTCTAACTAACCAGTTAAATGCGTGTTACAGTTGCTGAGATACAATTTAGTACAGTCGTTAGGCCGTTGTATCGGTTTAGAATCTCTCGGAAGTCCTGCAAGGGTCGACTTTGGAATAAATTAGTCTGGATTGCAATCGCATCAAAATGTTTTTAGTTAGTCGTTGGTTGCCTTTTTTGGTTTCAACGTCGAATATCTAGCCTTTATAATCATTAGTTTTGTAATCCGCGATGTCTGTTGAAGATATAACTTGTTGTTTTTATACTTGAGAATTCAAAAAATTTGACGCCATGAAAAGTGTTATATACTAAATTCATTTTGGAATTTTTGTGTACTCTTTGACAGTATTATGGAATGGTAAAAATATCAAGAAATTCCACTTATATTTTATAAAAAAATATTATTAGTAGGTTCGCCACGGTTATTTTAACATTCTCCAACTGTGTGGGGCATGAGCAAAATTGGAGGATTTATGTCTTCTTGTTACAAGGTATCGCAAGCACGTTGCGCACATGCTTCAAGTTCATAGAATGTGCTACTGGCCAGAACAATTGGCCAAGAGTTCAGCCATTTCTGTTCACAAATCTATTTGACGAGCAATATGTAGTTTGGCTCTCTATCTTGCGAAACGATGAGATTAGAACGAGTTTACAAATACAATATAACAATATAATATAAGTCTAAATTTTACCTATGGCCTTCAATACTTCTAAAAGGATCAAAATCTCGTTTTATGTAAAACTTTGATACCAAAACCATTTTATCCATGTCGTCATGACGGTAGAAGTAGCAGTGTCCAAGTGTCTCGCTGGTTCACTAAAACTTAAATCTGCCTCTTTCATATCTGTAACTTGCCCCTTACATACCAAAATTGCTTGTACTTTGCTACATTTTTAGTAATTGCGTGCAAAATCATAACAGGAAGAATATAAAAAATCTATCGGTTTTTTGGGCATTTTGTACCGTTCATGTATACTGGGTGTTGTACTTTATTGCTCCCCAGTATATTTTAGTGTTAAAAATAACAACGTTTCATTCAGGAAATAAAATCATTGTTTAGGTGCAAATATCGAATTTGATTGATCAGAAACAAATGCTTGGTTACTAAACTCGAAGAGATTTACCACTAAACACCAAATCACTTTATTATACGTCTCGACGCACATATCCCTAATCATGTTTCATCAGGAGATTATTCAGTCTCAATCTCGCTAGAATGTATCATCCCCTGATGATGCTAACATGGTTAGCGAAATGAACATTGGAAGTTTAAAAAAGTGATTTGGTTTTCAACATTTTGTGTTGGTTTTGTGGTAGAGTCTAGTGTTTCACGCCGAAGGTTCCAATAGAAGAATTCATGCTTGGTTAATTTACTTAATGGTTTATGACCATCAAGAGAATACAGGCAGTGATTAAGTCTGAAGGCGATTATAATGAATAAATATGAGGGTTGCTATTAACGTATCCGGAATAATAAATTAAAAAAAAATTATCATTGAAAATGGTTTTATTATTTTTCAAAATATTCTCCGCTATGATCAATATAATTTTGCATACATTTGAACCAAGTTTCATAGCACTTTTTCCATTCCGATTGAGGTATCTTCAAAACATGCATTTTGAACACATCAACCGCATCTTCTGACGTCGAAAGTCATTGACCACGGAGTAACACTTTTGGCAAACAAATGATTTGGTACCATTCAGAATTGACCATTCTACGATTCTCTGGGCAACCAGTTACTTCGAAGTGCTTCTCAACTTTTGTTGAGTTCGCCTCATTCTGAAAGACTCATACAGTCGACTGCTGTTTACTTTCGGGCTCACCCGCATATATCCAGTATTCGTCACACCTATGTAGAGGTTATACACGGCTTTTGATATATAACGGTTTTATTTTTTGAGCATTTTTTTGCACCAATCGATACGAGCCTTTTTTGAGCGATTGTCACATTATACGGAAGCCAACGCGCACAAATATTTTTCACAGCTAAATATTCATGTAAAACCTTGTGTATGCTTGGGATTGTAATGCCCAGGAGTGGCTCAATCTCAGGATATGTCACATAGCGATTTTGCTTTATCAGTTCGCGCACATTATCGATGTTTTCTGGCACAACAACCGATTTTGGACTATTTTCTTTAAATTCGTTTATGAACGAACGACGGCCACGATTGAATTCACTAAACCAGTGATATACAGTGGCTTTAGATGGTGCTTGATCGCCAAAAGTCGAAGTGAGTTGATCGATGCACTGTTGTTGAGATAAGCCACGGCGAAAGTCGAAGTAAATCACCGCACTAAACTTTTAACCGAGTTAAAATAAAATGTTCAAGTTACTAAACAACTCAAATAGCATCCGTATGACAAAAAGTTCTGAGTACGTATACAGTCAACAGTGTCAAACCTTACGATGTGTATGTCAGATGCCCCCTAGCAACATTATTGTTACCAATTCCGGATACATAAATAGCAACCCTCGTATAATCGTTTAGTTTTAGTTCCCCTAAAGACATGCAAAGCTTTATTGTAATTCTTAATTTTCCAATAATAGTTATGTTTAAAAAGTTTGTATTTTGCCCCCTGTATGTATCTCTGTTTTCGTTCTCAAGTTTTGCATTTATGATTTGCTCTACGAAACAGTTTTAATAACGTATCTTTACTTCAATTTAAAGATGGAAAAATCTTCATCTCCTAATGTTACTGCTAAAAGCTTTAAGTCATTTGCGCATCCAACGAATCGATTATAACCACATTATCATCGTCAGTAGTTAAAACTCACTAGGTTTTATTCCGATTTAATATTATTTTCTCCCGGACAACTTTATAAGAAAATAGCGATGGAAAACATCAGCCGCGTGAGTGAGGTATATACACAGATAATTTAAATTGCTGAATACGAAGATGGTATTCGGCATAGTATGGCAATTTGTTAAGAGATATAAAGGAATTCAATAGTGGAGTAGTATGGAAAATTGGTGTGTAGAACCGTTCAATCGCGATTGAGATTTTATTACATCCCGCATATATTCCTGAAACAGAAACGTTACGATTTCCTGAAGCAAAAATAGAAATTCTAGATGGAGAATTTGTAATTTTCACTCTATGGTTACAACATTGTAAGTTTACCTTTATAGAAATGAGATAACTGATTTCGTTTTGAACGATAATTGATTTTCTGGATCAAGTGGCTTGACCAATATTCATAATATCCAATTTCAGATTAATTTCAATAAATATTCACTTTGCAAAGTAACTTGACATTGTTAGTTCCCATTGCCATAGTCTGATAAGAAGTTTCCGCTTTTACCAGAATGAAGTATCGGGTTTCTCATTCATAATTTATGTAATATTCAAACTAGATACGTAAAAGATAATAAAACCAAATATAATTATCATTAGATGTTATTTTCTCGCCTAATTTGTCATTATTTTACAAAGTACCCGAACCGAAATCATACTGATTACACCATTTATAAAAAATAGGCTATATTCAATATTTTGAACGTGCCATCAATCGTACTCAACATAATTTAAATGCAGTTTTTAAATAAAAGAAATTGTTTAGTTTTTTGTATCCGCGAAATTCTTCAGGTTGAAGAAGAGGAAGAAATAGCTAGAAGCCAAATCTGGCGAATAGGACGCATGTGGATACATTTCGAAGCATAGGTCACAAAATTTTGCAGCATAAATCCGAGATGCGAATATAATGCGCATTATCAACGCGAAAGAGCCTTTTCTTGTTGGCAAGATGTGGAAGTTTAACATTAATAGCACCTTTAATTGATTCAGTAATGAAGTGGTGAAGCTTAATATTACCCGGTTGTGACCCTGTCTTTTGCCACGAGAATCCTAGAAATCCGTAGTAATTACTTTTCCAGTAGATGGAACCGTTTCCGCTTTCTTTGGCGTACATTTCCACCTACTATTTAGGCTATTGCTTCATCTGTAGCATATAATGGTAAATCTATGCTTCATTTACTCTTGTATAGCATTGAAAAGGCGCAACAAACTCATGTTTAATTAAATCTAAACAAACTTGAGGCTTTTGCGTTTTTTACAATGTCACGTGCCTTATGTCAGTAGTAGTTGGTGATGTTCAATAATGGTACAATCACGTTTAAATTCAGCTGGGAAACTTTTTTTAACGTTGAAAACGAAGATGAACTTTACTCCTTTAAAATGAAATATAATTCTTTATTTAAAAAGGGTCTACCATTAGGGATAATAGAACTTTGACGGCTGATGGCGACCGTATTTGTTTACTGATTTTTGACATGGTTTTCCGAAAGGTTTGCAATTAAATCATGATTTGTTTCAAATTAGAAGAACGTTTGGAAATTGTCCAATTTTATTACGCAAATTCGCATTACGGAAATTCCGCTAGTGCTATTCACAAAGTAACTCAGAGCCATCGTGGTATTCGTCGTGGTGGTCCTTCAGAACAGACTATTGATCGTGTTATTAGAAATGTGAGTTTACTTTCCATAATAGCGTGGTGCCTGTACGGCAAGAAAAAAGCCAGAAGTGTTAAGAATATTGCCGCCGTTCAAGCAAGTGTTGCCGAAAATGACGTCTCGGTTGCTCACCGCTCGCAAGAGTTAGGCCTTTATACACAGATTTATAGCAATAATATCAAGTAAAGTCGGAAATCAAGTAAAACAACGAAGTTTTGACATTTTCTTACAAATGTATCATAAAAAATATTACATTATATTATATGATACATTTTTAAGAAAATTTCAAAACTTGGCACGTCCGAAACTATGCAGCACACCATTTAGTAAATCACACTTGGCAGATATGCGCCATCTTTGTGTCAGGTTGAGAATTTAGTGCACTGACCCTCGTAAGTAAATTCATTTCATAAATTATAATTTCATAAAACAAAAAACGAAAACAACAAAAGCGAAAAATAGAATAACTAACATCCAGTTAAAATCCATAGAAGAAATCTTAAATTAAACCTGAGACGGCCAGGAAAACTAAATTTTAGAATTCATTAATCATTGTTCGTGTCGCCTGATACTTCAACCGCAAACCAACACATCCAAATTTAGTGCATTGTTGCAACGTACACAATAACCACACGCCTCATCTCTTACATAACATCATTGTTAACCATTCTAGTCGCCTACATAATAAGATCACGAATCAGAAATTGATGGTTCATTAGATGACCAAACGGAATGAAAGCAAAGGAAAAAAAATGATGAAAGGAATTTTTTTCAATTAAAAGAATTTTGGGATCGATGAACGAGCGTAAAATCGAAGGGAATTTAAAAAGAAATGAAAATACGATTCGTTCAATCTTGAGCATTTTAGAAACAATAGGTGTGTGAGTATTTCGAGCTTTTCGATTCGTGAACCTTTTTGGTTTTGGTTAACCATGAAGTACATGTTACCAAGGGTGTTCCGCAGGGTTTGGTTTTGGGTCCATTGTTGTTTGTACTATATATTAATGATATCACTAATGTGTTGAGTGAACAAACACTTATGTATGCAGATGATCTGAAAATTATATTTGGTGAGGGGGGCATTGGGGATGTACAGGTAAGTGTATATAGGGCATGCGATGCTCTTGATCTGCTAAGACACTGATTTACAGATTTGCGCGCAAACGCGTTCGCGCAATCTGTTTGATGTTGATGATCTGGGTTCATTGATCGTGACCCCTATCGGAAGTTCTGACACACTAAAAAATCATTCATGCATATATATACTCCTTTATACTAATTTAGGGTATCGAATCATACTTTCTTCGTTTTTTGTGAGAAAAAAAGTTCAGATTTTTCTCAAAAGTTCGTTCAAGAAATTGCTTGAAAGATAGCAAAATATTATTGTCGTAATATTAATTATTTTTGTAATAAAATGTATTGTATAAAAAAATTTAACAGAATAGAAAAAAAATATCTTCCAGATGAATAGAGACTAGATAAACCCAAGACGCTATAAACACTATTCTGGATTGTAAAATTCAATTAAAGCAATCAGAAAATTATGTGAAAGATATCAACATATTATTAAACAAAATGACTAATACATTAATGAATATATGAATAGAGAAGTAACGCCATAGAATCTTCGTCAAGTTTATACTCACGAATGAAATGCTTGATTATAAAATTCTGCTAAATGAAAGTTGGAAAAGAACTCTGAGAAAGTAGACTGCGCTAAATGTGAAAAACTACTTCTGTTTGTAATGAGTTCGCTTTGCCACAATCGTCTGATTTTTTGTAAACTTTGTCTTCTTTAAGGAAATCTGTGTTGGAGAAGAACAGGTTTTTGCCTCTACACCATCATCATTGCATGTCCATCTTCATAAATCCATGTCAATACCCTGACAATTTAAAAAAAAATCAAATTCTTATAAAAAATCCTATTCTTCACAGTATTGGTATATATTCGATGGTATAGATCATCTACCACCAATTTGTGATGCATTTTTAATACGTATTGATGTGAAAACAACAGGGTTGGAAGCATAAAAAAAGGAAATGAAGCAATCAGAAAATATCTGAAGCAAAGACGGTTAAAGAGGTTTGGGTCAGAATAAGTAATAAGAAGTTGGAAGAACTGTACAAAGGATCTGTTATATCAGGGGCTATAAAAACTCAAAAGATTACATCCAAATTAATAATGATAAGCTCAATAAATTGGAAAAAGAGATAAAGATGGGCTATATGAAAATCAGTAGATGGTTAAAAATAGAGAATTGCGAAGGAACATTATTAACAAACCATGGGTCAAATTGGTGCTGAGTCTATATATATATATATATATATATATATATATATATATATATATATATATATATATATATATATATATATATATATATATATATATATAATACAGCTGATAAAATAAAATACATGAGCAGCTCTTAAGTCTTCGACCTTGTCTTCGAAATTGAATAAACGGAAAAGCCCGGCACTTTTCAATAACGACCTGACAGTTTAACTTTGTTATGATGATTTTTTGTTACGTTGCGTGAAAGACGGAATTGTGCTTCCAATGCGAGAGAGCGAAATAACGATAGAGAGAGGACGTCCAGGTAAATCGGGATTAGGCCCGGTTTTGGTTGGTGAAGAATTTAAAGGGTCTGCTCGTTTATTTTCTTCATTAACAGTTCGGACAGTACGGAATCTTTTTTTTTTGTTGTGAAGGGCGGTCAGGACAAGATGGTCTCCAAATTGAACTAAACTTATAGAGTGGTAATTATTAGGTGCACACATAAAATTTTAAACTTATTTTAGATACTGTTAACTGATAAAAAACCTGAAACTTTTGTTTAAGTTTTCACTATATTTAAAAATTGTTTCGACACACAGTGTCTTTTGCAAATATGAAACTGCACTGTAGTTCTCTTTTTAGACTTTTGATCATGTTGAAACGATCAATCTTAGAATTTTAAAGTTCATGTTGGTAAAAGCAAATTTATATTTGTAAAAAGTTTCTAGTAGACATTGACGGTTATATTAGTGCTGAAAACTGAAAAAAGAAAACTACAAAATTATATTTTTCAATGAACACACAATGTATTATATTTTACATATGATTCAATTAAACTTATTAAATATCCAACACACTCATATTTTTTTATGTTTATAGTAAATTTAGAAAAGATTATTTATTGGTACATGATAATCTTCCATGACATTTTAAATTGCATAGTTTGCCCCATGATCTACATAAACATCTCTTGGTGGAACATTTTCGAGTACAGTTACATATTTGGAACCCTTGCCCGCCAGATACAGACTTTTTCGCACTGCTGCTCATACACTTGTTTCATTGGCGGGAACATTCGAGCAAGTGATGAACCTTTCTTTGCAAACGGTAAATTGCTTCCTACTAAATACATGTACAAGAATTCCTTCACTTATTCCAAGACAATAAAAGTCTTAATCTCCTTCAACAGCCAATTCTGGGGTCTGTTTTAGATCGATCGAAACTGGTGTGGCCTTTCCAAAGTCCTGATTTGAATCCTATTGAGCACCTCTGGGAGGAATTGGATCAACGAATTAGTACGCCCACATTCTCCAAAACTGGTCAGTTAATGGCGTTGCAACAAGAGTGGAATAGGCTTCGGTTGGACATTTTGATCAATTTAGTCGATACCATGCCGTGTAGATGTGAGGCCGTGATTAAAACCAAAGGTTATTGAACGAAATATTAATGTTTAAATGTTGTTCTTTCGTTTTTGTTAAAGTTGATTAAATTTTTACAAGTATCCCGTTTTTATGACTCCCTCAATTTCCCTCCCTCCCTCCCTCCCTCCCTCAAAAAACCATTTAACATTTTCTTGATTCATTTAAATAAAAAACCGATTAAAACATCGAATAAATAACAAAATTCCCAATCAAACAAAAAAAATACATGATACCAATTTTATAAACTGAATGAATTCTGAATTATATTTGAAATTTCAGACTGTGCTGTTCTTTATGATCCCTACTTATATATTTACTTGTATATATATATTACTTATATATATATATATATATATATATATATATATATATATATATATATATATATATATATATATATATATATTGTACCATACATACTTGATCTTTCAGAACTTGCTACAAATGATGATAGCACACTGGAAATATATGCCGACCATTCTAATAACCTTACATCGTTATCTTGTGTTTTAAAAATTCGTTGGCTTTCTATATGGTAAAGTTTCTACAGGTTGGTATTACTGACATCTGACAGAAGTTTTATATAATTTCCGTTGTTAAGTTAGAAATGTCTTTTATAATCCTTAAAAAATTTTCTCGATGATTTTTAAAATTGATAAATTGATTTTAGAGATGCTTTTTTGGATAATAACATTATGAAATACTTAAATAGCAAAACAGCTCAACTATCAAGCAATATTGGCAAAACAATTCAAGGACACACTGCTACACCGCATTAATCATTCGTCAGTTTTTTGCTAAAAGTCAAACAAATGCCCATCCACAAGCATCATGTTCACCAAATATGGCACCGAGTGATTTCTTCTGTTTCCTCGATTAAAGAAGCCATGACATGGACAAAGTTTTGAATTAACATAGTTCACTGGTCGCTCCAAGGATAAACCAGGATTATTTTGAAGAAGACAAGTAAATTTAGATGAATAAATAAATACTTTGTGTGCTATTTAAAGTCATCACGCGCCGTTATGAATCTCCCGGGACCGGCCTCCAGCCCCCCAGCCGTCATCTGCCGAGCTCCCGATGAACGCAAGGAAAGCCAGTGGCCGCAAAAATGGCCAGTTGACATGGCCTGGCCCCGATCGTCTCTCCCAACTCGTCTGGAGCTCGGCTGATGACGGCTAAAAGGCTAGAAACCGGTCCCGAGAGATACATGACGGCGCGTGGTGACAGTTGGGCGAAGGTGATCGGTAGCACCACGTGGAGAAAGGGTGAAAGATTTCTGTAATATATGTATATATATATATATATATATATATATATATATATATATATATATATATATATAATATTAAAATATTGTTTTTCCAAAAATCGAAGACTCTCGTTTAATAACTGATCTCAAACCGGAATATAAACATCAGCTGCTCACTTATTCGAAAAAAAAAGAAGAAAAAAAGAGAAAGGGATCAACCTTTGCGTTACAGTAATTGTGTGAATTTTCGTTTCTTCTGCGAGCTGCTTATTAGTTTTTAATTCTTCGTGGGTATGCTTTCATATAACCTATGGAAATACCATTATTTGCATGAGTTTGCGAGGAAACTAACTAAACCACTGTAATTACGACATGTGTGTGCTACCAGAAGAACGAGAAAAATAAGGAAAAAGTATTCAAGATACTCTTTTCAAGAAACATATTTAAACAATTTTACATTTAATTTATTTATAATAATAATAAGTAGGATGTTATTACAAGTTTGCATATAACTACCGTTTCAAAAATGATGATTCTTTAATTTTATAATAATTAAAGAAGAAAGAGGTGGTGCTGTATTCTAGTTATTAACAATATTTTTTTGGTCTTTTTGCTTATTCTTTAATCGCGCCAACGACTTCTTTTGTCTAGACTTTCTTATACAAGGATTTTAACCAAATCAAACTCAATGCTCCACCTACCGGAAAGGGAAAACAACATATGAATGTTAGATTTCTTTGAACAGCGCCCATATATAGCCAAGCACCTAACAAAATGTTTCATATATATATATATATATATATATATATATATATATATATATATATATATATATATATATATATATATATATATATTTAGATCTTCGAATCGCAGGTAAATAGATTTAAAATTCTTTAGGATAATATATTCTCATATCCACAATTTACAAAATATCAATTTCACTGAAGAATATTCTTGGCTAAACATATAGCATACAAGTTCGGAAGGACAGTAAACAGTACCTGCATACATCACATGTAGTCCAGAACAATAATTTCAATGAAAAAAATCTGAATTCACAACAATCTCCAGATTTTACACTTAATGGAGTAATCGATTACCAGATTGATTACCAGATGTGGCGGTAAATTGTTAATGTTTCCTTTAAAAATTAAAATGTGTATAAAAACACGTTTTTTTCTGTAATTTGGGAGAAAGATAAAAAATGATTTATTCAAAGTATGCGTCATCGCTAGCTGCACATTTTTCCCATATCTCTGGCAATTTGTGGATGTCCTCAGAAAAACCGTACATCTTTTAAGGTGGTGCAGTCATCAAGTCATTTTTCGACATAATTCCGTAATTGTTGAAGTGTTTCATGGAAAGTGCGTGAGAAATCAAAGAAAAGAAATTATAACCCGAAGGAGCCAAGTCTGGTTTGCGGCGGGTTTGGCAAGAGTTCCCAGCCAAGTACAAAAACGGAATCTTTGACCGCTTTCACTGTGCGTCTGGTCGCTTTTAGATCAATGCATGGTTGTATTGATCAATTGTTGATGGTAGCGAACAGTATTAATTGTTTCTACTGGTTTCTGAAACACATGGCACACGACACCCTTCTGATTCTAATTGTCTTCTTTCCAGAGCTATTGGGTCTAACGGTCGATGTTGATAGTTTGTGTTTTCGAAATATATTCATTTTTCGTTTCCAGTCACGATCCGATGCAAAAAATCCTTTCTTTCATGCCGAAAACGCAAAACAATTTTTTGCTTTTCCACCTACATTTCAGCTGATGTGGTACCCATTTTCCTGCCTTCTGGATCTTTCTCATGGCATGCAGACGATCACAAATGGTTCGGCGACTAACATTTAACCTCTATGTCATTTCTTGTTGAGTTTGCATATCGTATTCTTCTAACAATGCTTGCAATTCGGCATATTTAACTATTTTCGGTTGACCTGGACGTTATCTGTTTTCAACTTGAAATCACCACTTTTGAATCGTCTAAACTAACGCCTACAAGCATCTTGCATTAGGACATTATCACCGTAAGTTTCCACAAGTATACAATGCCTTTCACTCGCGTTTTCCTTTTGATTGAATAAAAAAAGTAGTACGTGCCGAAAATGCTCTTTATTTGGTTCGAAACTCGACAGGTTTACCACACGAAAAAAATTACGCTAATTCAAAATCGTTTAAATACCAATGGCGTATTGAAAGGTATTGTCGTAGCAACAAAATTACATAAGAGATTAGACTGTGAACCGACCCTAGTTCTCAGCGCCACTCCTGATCGCACTAAATATCGGGTGGTCCGAAAAGTTCACAGGGATTTTATAAGAGAAAGAGAAACGCAAATAGATATGTAAATATTGCCTATAAATGAAATGTATTATGCTGGTATATTGATATTTATATGTATTATATACATAATGCCTTTTTACCAAAAATTAGCATCTATATTGCCAAAAAATATCAACAGGTTGATTTTCACGTCTTTTTTCCTTTTAAAAGACTTACCATTTCATTAATTTTGAAAGGAACGGAATAGATGGTAGTCCGAGGATACGATATCCGGTGAGTAAGGTGGATGGGCAAAATATCTAATTGTTGCCGAGTTCCTGTTTACTAATTGTGAACAGTAGACATCGGTGTTAATGAGTTGGTAGCTGGAAAAAGTGTATTAGTCCTTTTCAATCCCACCAAATGCAAAGCATAATTTTCTTCGGATGAAGGTCGTTTTTTACTAACCTAACATAGGTTTTTGCTTACAACCCTTTACTACCATTTACAGACAACTCCATAATAATAGCATATAACCGAACGTATTGGTTTTCGCGTCGTCATATAGCCATCCATGACGTTGAATTAATTAGAATCCTACTGTAATCCACTTTTCGTCCCAAGTGCTCATCTTCAATCGATGTACGAAAAAGAAGGCGAAAATCCTTCGAGGTGGAATACTGCTCAGTTTGTATGTCCGGCAGATTTAAACTGCGCAAAACAAACAGCCCGAACATCATTTTTATCTATTTTTTCATAAAATGTTTAAACTTTATTTCTTTACTTGATCACCACAAACAACCAACTAAAAACACTAATCAACTTACTTGCACGGCCTCTAATGAATCATTCTTGACAAATATCATTCATTTGATGAAATCTGCACCATTTTTTTTTGTCAAGACGAGAACATCTCGAATGGCCCTCGTATATTAATTTTAATAGTTATTATTATCGATAACGGTTAGGTTACACATAAATAAATTATCACGATAAAACAAAGTAGGAAATCTTTAGGAAGTTTCTTTCAATTTATCATTTTCCTGTTTGCAAAACCTTTCTTCGGTTAATTTTTTTCTTGTGGACCATCAACATTGTTCACATCCTGAAACTGAACACATTTGCATGGTAATAAAGTAATAGTCAGCTAACATTAAGGTATATTAATTTGGACTGAACCAAAAGCCATTACCGTCTACGAACATCCTGCCTTATTACGGCAAATAAGCAGGTATATATCGCGTTCATTCTCATCGGGTTCTTTAAATTAGGAAGTTCTTGATTTTTATCGGCGAATTTTATAACAGGAGGAGCAATAAACGTATTCCTGAACTCTCTCTCAAAAATACATTATTATATATATATATATATATATATATATATATATATATATATATATATATATATATATATATATATATATATATATATATATATTTTATATATATATATATATATATATATATATATATATATATATATATAAAATATATATATATATATATATATATATATATATATATATATATATATATATATATATATATATATATATATATATATATATATAAAATCCACTGCAAGATGAAGGCCTCTTCAGCATGTTTCCAACTTTCACGGTCCTGGGTTTTCCTCTGCCACTCGGGTCCTATATACTTAACGATGTCATCAGTCCATCGAGCTTTCGGTCTTCGTCGCGACCTTTACGATCAAACGGTATCTACTCCAGGATCCTCGAAATATGGCCTGCCCATCTCCATTTCAATTGCTTTACTCTTCCAATGATGTCACACATTTTCTTTCTCGTCACACACTTTCAGGGCTTTCTGTCTCATTTTATAATGCCAATCATACGTCTTTCCATTCCCCTTTGTGCCACCCGAAGTTTTTGAATTGATTGCAATGTGAGTGTCCAGGTTTCACTTCCGTATGCCATAACAGATAGAACGCACTAATCGAAGACTTTTCTTTTCAGGCAAAGTGGGAGACTGATCTTAAACACTATGTTGAGTCTGTCAAATGCCTACCAGCTACATTTAATACGCCGTTCTACCGCCTATCCCCCTCCATTGAAATCCTCTGCCCAAGATATATAAGTGGTCCACAATCTCCAAATTCCTTCCTAAAACTGAACTGAATTTATTGAACATAACCTGACTCTTTTTCAGGTTTATTTTTAAGCCAAATGGTTCGCCAGCCCATTGCAGTTTTTGTATGCGTCTTTGCAGCTCTTTTGAGTTTTGTGAAATGAGAACCGGTAGCATCAGCAAATCTAAGATAGTTTCAGTTTGAACCATTAATCTTTACACCATCCTGTTCCCAATCCCGTTTACGGAATACTTCTTCAAGGCAAGCCGAGAACAGAATAGGCGACACTGCGCCACCCTGCCATACATCTCGTTCTACATTAATTCCCACTTCAAGATCATCAAGGTAAATTGTCGCTGTAGCTCCATCATATATCGAACCTAGTAGGTTTACATATGCTTTGTCTACCTACTGGCCAAGCAGTGCATCCATTATGGCATACTTTGAGATGAAGTCAAATGCTTTTTCGTAGTCGATAAAAGCCAAGCACAGTGGCACGGTGTATTCTTTGTGTCTTTCTATGGCCTGCTGTACAACCTGGATCAATTGTAGTAAATCCACTTCTGAATCCTGCTTGTTCTCTTGGTTGTGCGTCATTTGGTTTTCTTAATATTCTTTTAGATATTATCTTAGTGAAAACTTTGTATATTACTAATAGGAGGCCTATTGGACGGCGGTTCTTTAAATCTTGCTGTGCTCCTTTTTTATGTAAAAGGATCACTTCTGCATGTTTCCCTAAGTCATGTTTCCAAAAAGTACCTACTTTTTGTATTTTGAGGCATTTTGAGTATAATTTTGCCGGTGTTTTATGTAACGTACAACCACCAGGTTTTAGCATTTCGACAGTTATACTGTCTTTTCCTGGAGCCTTGCCGTTTTTTATCGATTCTAAGGCATTTAATACTTCCTCCACTAGGATATCTGGCATTTGTTCTTCACTCATTAAATTAATGCGTGAAAGTCAATTTTTATATAAGGCATTGTTCAAATCTTAATACAGTAACGTGGTACTCGTGAACCCTCCTTATTTTCCTGATTTGACAACATTGAAAATGATCTACAACCAGGTCCATTAATATCAATTAAACATTACAAAGTTCACTGAAGATCGTATTTTAATAGATTTTTCTTAACTACGGTTTCCTGGCTAAGAAAAGCATCATGGTACTAGACCGTAATCCCATATTCGCCGAATTTGGCATAATTTGTTCTTCAAAAACTCGTAATCCACTGCACTATTGTTCTGTCATGTTGTTTCATCAAGAAATGATGTCTTCATTATATCGAATATATTTTTTTTGCTCATTTACTCTTTGCGCTATGCTTTTGTCGCATAATATTTCTGTTTGTAATTATTGTTAGCCTATCATTTATCTACTTTCTTTTCTAATTATACAGTTTATTTGATGCAAATATGGTCATTTTTCGATGGAATTGATTGATGTAAAAAATCAGCGGCTCCACATTTTCGAGCGATTAATTATCCAGAGAATCGATAGGGACAGAAAAGTTCAATAAAGGCCATTAATAATGTCTTAGATACGAGGGTCATTCAGCTCCCAACCTAATACAAGATGGTGCAAGTGTGATCAAATGAAGATAATATTCAATAAATTTTTGCGCAATAATTCCATAATATTCACATTCAAACAAATATTTCTCCAGGATGTTAGAACTCATATAAACGCTCAATATCTTGGACGTTCTATAACAGTAGACGAAATATAGATTAATCATCATATGTCAAAGATGAAGGAGTTCAAACAGTAGGTAGGAGTAGGTGGAAGTACACCCAAGGAAGCAAAAATGATTCCATCTAAAGGAAAAGGCGTGGCTCCGTTTTTCTATGATTAACGTGGTGTGCTGCTTATAGACTACCTGATGAAAGGCAGAACCATCACTTGAAAGTCTTACGTAGGATTCAGGTTAAACATCTACATTTATCCAAAAAAAGTGCTCCTTCACCACGATAATATGACTCTACACATATTTTGGATCCGAAGTTCCTGCAGATATACCGTATTCGCCGAATTTGGCTCCCAGCGATTGTTTCCGCTTGCCAAATTTGAAGAAATGGCTCGCTGGCCGGAGATTCACCTCGCTCGATTTCACTCACCTTTATATATATATATATATATATATATATATATATATATATATATATATATATATATATATATATATATATATATATATATATGGGAAAAAAAGACTTTCGTCGTTTACTTTCGCTTCTACTTTTACTGATTTGGCTTCTTCTGGTTGAGTTTTATATATAACTTATGATTGACATGACCTCTTTCTCACCACAGTATTCTAGACAATTCAATAGTCATTCATGTAAGCATTCGCTTTTTTTAGTTCGAACATGCAGAAGTTAAATTAGAAGATGAATTACCCATTAAATCAGATGCACGTGTTCTCCTAGCTTGAGTGAAGGACCTTTGAATTGGGTCTAAAAACAAAATATGTTAAAAATGTACTATAATTAACTGTTCATAGCAGCAGTTTAATTTAAAAATACAGAAACAAATCCTGTAATACCACAAAATCCACTTTGGGTGAAGAAGATAATCATAAACCAACAACTTTATGTATTTTTAAGGACGACCCATCTGTCGATATAATCAAATTAAATATATTCATTTTAAAGACACGGATACTCACCTAACAATTATTAAATTATACATTATCACCGAAAAACATGTTGTAACACGTTTTAGACGCAGCAAGACGAACAGGTAATATTTAAAATCCGATTTCGGAATGTAATAAAATATTAATATTTTACAGCTGCGATCTTACCGAAGAAATATCGGTTCTATTTTAGAAACAAGGCATCATAGCGTGATGTCCGATACTCGGGATAGGTATAAGCACTTTCATAAAGGTTAAAACAAGATAATTTTAATGGGATAATCGTTTTATGGACGAGAAACTGTTGGTTCACCCGGTGTGCTTCATGTAACGTTACCAGCATTACTACGTGTTTATATATTTAGAAAAAAGGAAGTAATAATCATAGTACATAGCTAATCAATAGGAAAAGAATTGGAATTCAACGGAATATTTTCGAAATTCTTATTTGGTTGTAAGAAAACCAATTAAACATTTTCGTCTTCTGTGATCAGTGAAACAGGATGCTCAGGAACGTTAACTATTATCAATAAAACTTTGAGATAACCCTTCTTTATCCAAATATTCTTTCACTTCCGGAATAAATATCGATGAAACCACTTCAAAAACAAAGGGACCTTGCCCCACGCCTTCCGTTTGGCCTACGCCAAAAAACAGGCAGACAACTTTATTTTTTTCTTTTTAAGGGCACGTGGATTCTGGGTTCAGTAAACAAATCCATGTTTGATCATATGAGCAGCTGCATTTACACACAGTAATTACGTCAGTCTGACCGTCGCAGTATTATGAATATTGGTTCGTTGGGCCTTTTTTTCAAATAAGGCCGATTTCATTGTGATTCAAAACTTGCTTAGAATGATAACTTTTTTCTGCAACAATTTGTTGAAATTATCCTGGAAACGAGGCAGCCTGCCTCAACGGACGCCGATTCTACCCATAATTTTTAAGTCTTTTAGATTAAACCTAGTTTTAAATATATGCAAGAAGTCCTTTGTTGCTATAAATGATTTTCTATCTTCTTCTGTTTCACTTTATGGCCATAAATTTTTTTTATAGAATGAATACTTTTAACCATATCATGTTACTATCAATGGAAATATTTTTTTATCATGTGTCTCACCCACAAATTGAAAGCTTTTTCTACTAAACCTTACACGTAATACACCTATAGCTTTTGTAGATTTGGATACAGCAAATAAACTACCACCAAATTTATCTTTGTTTATCACTATTTCACGTATCAGAGATTAATTTTTATTATAGATTTTAGCAACGGCTGCAACAGACTTTTTTTCTATTTCAACCATATTAATAAATTTTGGATTTTTACTAATACTGAGCTCTTTACGTCTTCTTTTATGTTTCGAAGACATTTTACAATATTTTAAGGATTTTGGACGGATGGTGTGGACGATTTTGGATGGATTGGACGGATTGGACAGACTAGCGGCTTTAAAATAACTAATTTAAACGAGGAGAAAACGGAAATAATGATTATCGGCCGTCAAAACAACAACATGCCCAACATCAGTCAGATAGCAATCTGGCTCTCAAATAAAGATCTGGAAGGATAGGAACATAACAAAGAACACAAAGAAACATATCGTAAAAACTTTAGTTTGTCTGGTATTGTTATATCCCACTTAGACATGGAGCATTAGAAAACAAGGTCTCAAGCGCATATAAACTTTGTTCGCATTCCGTGGACTATCAGACGAACAAACCCATCCATCCATTATTTCAGAAATTAATGAATTCTTCTGCTACATTGAACACAGTGATATCAATAATACATAAAGGCTGGTGGTACAGGGACATATGAAAAGAGCACGCGGCAAATCCCCAAAAAGATGAACCGACCAAATTAAATTTCTAACTAGTACATCTCACTAATATGCAAACAAAGAAGCCAGAAATAGAAAACGCTAGCGAGAAGTAGTCCGAAAAGTACGAGAACATAATGAGTTTCGATTCTTCTGTAAAGAAGAATACGAAGAAGGAGAACTTTAAATATACTGATAGACAAGTTCTATTTTCTCCGCTAATTCGAATAGAAATAAGCTTGAGTATGTTTCACACCTATGTGTAAGCATGTTTCCACCGGTACCCTATAGTTTCGCAGACAGACCGGCCCGCGAATACAAAGGTCCTACTTTATATCAAAGTCATCAATAAGTGTTTGGCTCATTCAGATTCGGCGCACAAGTTTGGGCAGTAAGTTGTATTTAGAAAACGTTCAGTTACATTTATTCACAAAGTTTTTCCTGACATACTGTTTAACGTTATAGAGGGGCAGGTTTTTTGATGACAAAATAGTGTATTTTCAGTACAGCCCCGTATACATTGGGTCGATTACCATACAATAGATGTTCACGTCGACAACTTGACTTTTGAAAGCATCTCTATGAAGAATATGCCTCAAAATCAATGCCATCGACCAAACACGTAGTAATATCTTCTTGAAGAACTCTTGTTTGGCTACTGGTTGCTCTACTTGTTCCCGATTGAACTATTAGGTTTTCCTTCTCAGGGTTATTGAAATGGCTTTATTATTTGTTCCCTTTTACTCCTTTTGAAGGAAACTTGAACTACTAAAATCGAAGAGATTTACCACTAAACACCAAATCACTTTATTTAACTTCTCTGTATGATTTCATTTTCTTGATTGAATCACCTTGATCGTTGATGCTTAGTGGTAATGACACCGAAGGTTTCAATAGGAGAACTGAAAGCTTGAATTGTCAGATATTCGAACTACATACCGTACATCTATTAGTAAAAAGAAAACTAAACTAGACAACTTTTCATTCAAATCAATATTAATTCAGCTACGATTACTATAACAATAGAAAAAACAAAACCGAAAGCGATTTGTCCCGGGCGACTGGCGAAGAACCATGAATCAATCACCGACCATCGAGAGTACCGCGTTATCAGGTACCGATCACGTGACGGAATGTCGCGGTCGATACCGGGAATGAGTACCCACACAAACAGCTCTTTCCTACAGTTTGTCCAGTATAAGGTTCGGATGCGTGCCATACATAAATCATGAATGACATTGATACGGGCGTAGTTGCCAAATCTGTTGAACACTGCGAACTTTCGATATCAGAATTTGGTAAAAAGCACTCTTTCATTGTATACAATTGTTGGAACGGATGCTAGACAATTCAGTTTGTTATTACCAATGACACTACCTCATTATGTTTGTTCGTTCTCGTATAAGTTTACTATGGACTACGAAAGTGGTCAGGTTAACAGTTAAATTGTTGGGCACTCTGGTCCATTTTTGAGAATTTTCTTTCTAGCACATATCTCTTTTTTTATATGGTTTTGTCGTTGTTCAGCCTCTTTTGGGCGCTTTTATTTTAACCGTCTCTAAAACTTGATATGGGGTATTCCTGCCTCATTTTCCGGTTTTCTTGTTCTCACTAATCCTGATGAGTCAACTGTGTATATAGAGGGATCAGATGGGTATAGTGCATTATGAGTTGCTCCAGCTGGTCAAACAGTCACTGCTGACCATTAATAACAACAAGTAATTCGTATTAGTAACGCTCTAGAGAAAAAAGAAAGCTATTTTGCTTCAGGATAACACATGATTAAACTAGGGAAAAAAAGGATGTTATTTTGCTTCAGAATAACACATGACTACATACAGCAAAAATACTCTAAAAACGCTCTCCGAGTAGGGCTGGGAGATTTAATCGTACCCAGCAAATTCTCCAGATTTGGCTCCTTTTGATTTTATTTTTTTGCAAAATCACCTGATTGATAGCCGCTTTACATCTGTTGAAGATGTCAAAAAAGCCCCAATGGCTTTATCACATCAAAACCACTAAGTTTTTTTTATCAATCTGGGATTGGTCGGTGGCCTTAAACATGGCGAAAGTGTATAGAAAGTGAGAGAGATTAAGTTGGCATTATGTTCTTCATAAATAAATGTCAAATATGATCAAAAAAGACCGAGAATTAAATTAATAACCTAATAATATGCCGGAAATTGAGTAGAATAATAATTAGAAAAGAAATAGAAAGAAAATAGTTCACTGGCGGGAAGAAGAAAATTAAAGACATAAAGGTATTGAATTAATTTATATTCATTATAATAAAGGATATTCCCGAATTAATGTTTGCAATAAAATTACAGCTTCCTCATTCGGGATTTCGCGATATTTAATACGAAAATCTACTTGATACATTAAAGCAATGAAATCTGAATTTAATAACGCTGCAATCACAAACGTCTATGTCTGAAACTCGTTCTTAAAAAAATTAATAGCAGTTCACATTTTGTTTTTACTGCCGAAAGGTATCAATAAAGTTAATGTCTGCAAGTGGAAAAACTATAACTACCATAATTACGCTAATAGTCAAATGGTAATCTTTTGTTAAATGAAAAGAAAGACCATTAGGACACTAACTGATCTCTGTCACGCTAACTGCTTTGGCACAGCTTTAAACTTGAAAACATGGATGGTTTAAATTGACGTCTCTCTTAGGTCGTATTTTTTTTATGAGACATTTACGAAGTAGGAATAGAGAATAATTGGAATAGAATAGGAAAATCAAATTCCATAATCAGAAAAATAAAGGGTGATTTTTTAGTGAGCCCGAATTTTAAATTCAAATTAAACAACAACCAATTTAGATGTCTTGAAAATTCTTATTTTATATGAAATAACATTCAGTGGCATTAATGATTGAAAAAAATTGGACAAATGTCAGCTGCGACAATACGCATTCAATCAATCCAATTTCCGACCACTTTTTCGAGCAACTGGGGTCTTGTATCCGCAATTGTCCGAGTTATTGTGACTTTCAAGGCGTCTATAGTTGCTAGTTTATAGACATAGACCAAAGATTTAACATAACCCCAAAGAAAATAATCAAAAGGCGTTAAATCACATCCTTGACGGCAATTAACAGGTCCGGTCCTCGAAATAATTTTCTCATCCAATTGTTCCTTCAAGAGATCGATTGTTGCGTTGGCTGAATGATATGTGGAGCCGTCTTGCTGAAACCACATCTCCTCGAGATCAACATAACCCTAAAGAAAATAATTTAAAGGTGTTAAATCACATAACCTTGATGGCCAATTAACAGGTTCACTTCTCGAAATAAATTTCTCACCGAATTGTTCCCTCAATGTATGTATGATATGTAGAATCATTTTGTTGAAACCGCATCTCCTCCAGATTAACACCATACAAATTCAGAATTAAATAGTCCATGTAGCCGAATAACAAAACCCCACTTTCTGCGAACGGCGACGAATTGATAAATTTGGATCCTCATCAACACTGCCAGCAACAGCTGCGATATTTTCTTCGGAACGCACAGTTTTTTGTTTTGCTTTTGTTTTAATGTCGAGCAGCCTGAAATGCGTTCGTAATTTATCGATAATTCGGTGAATTAATCACGAAATTCAAATTCATGATGTGTTCCATAAGTTTGACCCATAGAACACTGATTTTAATTATAAATTTCGAGAATTCCAAGCATTCATCTGATGTTAAACGTTCCATGATAATTTGCCAGACTATTGAGACACAGGTTTGTAGATTTGCGCGCAAACTCACAGTTCGTTTGACAGCGACCCCTGTCGGAAGTTCGGACAAACAAAAAAAAACAAACCGCTCTACATTTAGTCAGCAAAATAATTATTATATATGTTTTTAATTCAAAATTTCACATGGTGGCTAGCGATTCTATGAGCAGTTTTTAGTTAATCTAGTGTTTTAAAATTAAGGGGATATTAAAAATGATAAAGTTCACAAAAACATATTAAGGCAGAGAATAGTACCAGATATCGAAGAAGGAATGAGCGAATATCAGGCAGGGTTTAGTAGGAGTTGCTCAAAAATAAATCAGTAGGTTTATAGTCTGAAAAATAATTGAGAAAAGAAAAGAATGTGTTGCCCCTTTACTCTAGATGTTCATAGACTTCACATAGGTGTACGACCACATACAAGTTTATTAAATTAACATGGATATATATGCTTAACTCTAAGGTAAGAGTAAAAATTCATCAAACCCCACAGTCGAATTTGAAATTGGAGAAGATATGGAACAAAGAGATGGATTAGCACCAGCCCCGCTTAATATATTATTGAACAGTCATCAGCCTACTAGGATATAGATGTAAATAGAATATAGAAAAATAAATAAAAAGAGATAGTAAGGAATGCATATGACCTAAACATATTAGCATGATCGAAAAGATCATTAATCATCATTAAGGAAACTAAGGTGAAAGTCAATAGAGCCAGTCTTGAAATAAATATTTACAAAACAAAGCTGATGAAAAGAAGAACCAATCCAAGAAGAGAACAGAACTAGATAATCGGCAATCACAACATTGACACTGTGAATTAATTTACTTATATGGGAAGCAACCTCGACGAAAACCGCGACATAACAATATAGATCAGAAATCGTATTATTAAGAGTAGGAAAACTACTTACTCCCTGCAGTTTGTCTTAAAATCTAAACTTATGTAAAGGAATACGAATTCATGATGAGTCTCCCTGCTATTCGACTTTCTGGCATTGGCACCACATATCCCGCCATCTGAGTCGCTGAATCTTCTCAGAGTCTACAATATCCAGATATTTGTGGAATTGCATGAGTTTGAAGTTACACCTGATCCTCAAATTACCATTATTATTCACAGCACCAAAAGTTCTTCTGATTGCTGTTCTTTCAAATACTACAAGCATCACTTATGTTTTCTTTGTAATCATTTATCACTTATGTTTCTGTGTGTCGCTGTTAGCGACTACTGGCCGAATGAGTATAGATCTTAACTTTCGTATCGTCTATTCGTCCCTCGAATAGAGGGTAACTCGAGGAGAAGCAGACCAAAGACACGGTGGTTTGACAATGTAAGAAGCTGCTGAAGAGCTACTACACTTCAACGAAGATTGATGGAGATCAAGGCCCAATAATGAAATGTATCACCGCAGAAAGACGATGAATTAATTGCGTTAATTTTTGTAGAGATATTATAGATGTAACATTTAATAGCACATATTTGCTTGAAGAAACATTACAAAAGAACTTTATTGCTAATGTTAATCATTGTATCTAATAAAATAGGATATTTTAATAACTTTTTGCTCATGTACATTCGATGAAACTTACTGGGAATTGGATTGTTTTAAATCATTTAAATTATTTTGTATGACGAAAGATGAATGATATATTATGAAGCAAGAGAAAATCAAATTTAAGTCAATTTAAAAACACATCCTGAAATAGTGGGTAACAATTAAATAGAAACAAGTTTAGAAAAAAGTATATAATAATATAAAGGTTAATGTATGGTATTTTTTCTTATAATTTACTAGTTTTTAATTTAGTAACACTTATTTTGCGGCACGGCGCATCTTCATAATAAAACTGAACAAGAATAGGTATTATGTTCTTAATTCCTATCATAAACTTTAGATATTCGATCCCAAATACCAACCAATAACCTTACGTAATCATATTTAACATATTAACGTCGTTTCAAGCGATATTCTCCGTTCTTCGTACAAAACTAACGGCAAATCTTCTCTCGACGACATGTTTTCAAACGATTGATGAACCATGCCTACGAGCTATACCAGGAACACCGACTCCGGTAAATGTAGATTACCATCGCAATCACACGAATTCAATGCCAAAGCTTTCTATATGATCCTGTATCGATTCTAGAACATTTTCCTTCGGCGCATTCCATACGAACTCGTACTTTTTAAACAGATCATCTTATGAAACAGACATTGCCATTGATTTTCTATACAGTGTGGTACTTTATAAACTAAATTATTCAGATTATATTAATTTAACGTGTTTACTGATGCTTTATTTAACGAAAAAAAAAACGGAAATATAAACTTAATACTTTCGAAAAGTTCCAGTCTTCTGCAGACTGCACTTTTAAAAATCAATTACCGTAGATGTTACGCCATTCTCACGTTTTTTTTTGAGGTTATCAAATCACTAGAAGTTGAACAGTTTTATACTGAAATGAATATGGACGATGTTCGATAACTCTGGCGTGTTTTTCCCTTATAATTACCTTACCATAATGAAAATATTGAGCCAGTAAGAGCCAAACAATACAAAATCCATGCCCCGTTTCAGTGAGCAATCTTATGCAAAATAAAAGGCAAACATATATAAAAAAGTACAACTCAAAGTTCGATGGAACTATAGACAGAAAACGAAATCACTGGATACGAGAACCCCTGAACTGGAGACGAAATATCCATCATTATACACTGTAGACTATGGATAAGTAGGAGAGGAAGGGAAAGAACGCAGGTGAAGTAGCATGCAGGACTACTATAACTAGAAATACTATATATATATATATATATATATATATATATATATATATATATATATATATATATATATATATATATATATATATATATATATATATATATATATATATATATATATATAGTATTGTAAAGGTTTATATCAAAACTACCTTGAACCCAAACAAAATAGGTATTTTAAACACTTTCCAAATGAGGTGTCACTTGCCATACAAATCCATTGATAATTATTGGTCATAATGACACTATGGCGTCATCTATAATAATTACGTTATCAGCTATCACTAAAAAAGGAGTTTACGTCCACTCATTTTCACATTCCAAATTTTATGAGTTTAAGTATAACCGTTCAAAATATAAAAGGGGGGGAATAGGTAGTATATAATAGCGGCAGCATACAACTATTGTTAATGTATTAATAATATCCTAATTCTATATAACACATTTTAAAAATTTCATAGTGGCCCTGGTATATTCAAAATATTTCTTACTTATTCATTTATTTAATGACTGATACACAATCTAGATAAGTAATTGATGGTTTCCGTTTTCTACGCTTTGATAAGTTCAACCCATGTAGAAAGAAATTCACGTGGTACCTTCCTCACGTCTTTAATTAATGTTTTTCTTTAATTGTGAGGTGTGATGTAAAGTGCGATGAATGAATATAAAGAATGAGTTTTTTGTACGTAGTTTCGTTAGTTTTACCTTCATTTTGTCGTTGATGACTATACATAATGGGAAAAGAACAAAAAGAACAGTCTTATAATTAAATTAAGTAGATAATTGGTGATCTAAGAATTTTTATAACAAGAGAGTCACGCACATAAGAAGATATTTGTTGATTTGTGGGAAAATTGAGCAACAATACGTTCTAGTTTTTCATTATATGTTGAAATAATTTTCTTTAACTCTTTTTGTTTTATATAGGCATAACATTATTAATGACCTCTATTAGAATTTATGTTAATTATGCTGCTACTATTATTAAGTGACAAATAAGTACTTGTTCTGTAATAATAAGCAAATCATTTTGATGATTTTCAAAATAAAATATCTGGAAGAAGTAGAGAATTAACAAAGATCATCTTAAAAAAATGTCAGTCAATATATTGCGAAAAAATCAAGGTAGATAAGTCAACTCGGTTTTTCTTCACTTAATTTTCTATCTCCATTAGCAGTAAACGGTACTCGATGATTCTTTTAAAAACCTATGAATAAATGGTAATATATCTGGCCCTTTTTCCCTGGCTGACAAATTAAAATCAGGTTTGATCTTATCCTGCTATCGGCGCATGACTCCTTTCAACAACGTCCGTTAACCTTGCCCCAGAAGTTAACAGACAAGCTTCAGCAACTTCACACAAAGTTTCAGAATCTATCGTATCCTATCAGTGCGAATATGAACTGAACTGCAAGTGAAATAATTTGTTTAACTCCTGCTACACAAATTGAGACTGCCTTTTTATCTTTCGGATGTACTACCAATGGGAAGCCTCCTAAGCGCTCTTCTGGCACAGATTTACATGGCTAATTTTGAAAACAATTTATGTAACGACAGTAATAATACAAGACACATACATTTTTGGGCTAGGTATGTCGATGATATTATTTGCATATAGACGAGTACCGAAAGACTATTGAGTCAATTTATTCGATATTTAAATAGTGTAAACACAAAAATCCACTTAACAATTAAAATTGAGACGGGCAAATCATTAAATTTCTAAGATTTGAAAATAATAAAAACACCGAATAGATTAGAATTCTAAATATTTAGAAAACCCATATATATCGAACTATTCACGTAAGTTCAAATCAGCCATGGGATGTAAAAATCTCCACCATTCATAGTATGATTTCTACCTATTCACAAAACACCAATGAAAAAGAACTTAATATAAACAGAAATATCGCAAAGAAAAATGGATCTCAGCCCAGTATTTTAGATAAAATGATAAAAAACAAAATTAAGAAAAACAACATCAAACATTTTTATGCCGCAACACCCCAAAAAGATTCTAAAAATTGCATGTTATAAACTATATTCATAAATTAAGTTCCAGAATCACAAATCATTTAAAAAAAGAAAGTATTAAATATATATATATATATATATATATATATATATATATATATATATATATATATATATATATATATATATATTTGGGCCAAATGGGCAGATCTCTCAATGATAGACTACATGAACATAAAAACTGAATTTCACATAATCAAAGAAAGCTGGGCTTTGACGAAAATTGTATAAACCTGAATAATTTTTTTTTAACTATAATAATGCCAAATTAATACATAGCTGCAATAAAAGCAGGCTGTTTAATTACTTGGAAATTTTCGAAATTAAAAAAGCCATATACGATGGTCTACACGCGGAGGGAGACAGTCTAGGAAACAAACCGATCTCCTTTAGACAGAACTTTGAAACTTTAGTTTAGTTTATACATAACTCTCTTTGAGAATGGTCGCGAGGCCGAATCATGTCAGAGAATATCTTGAATATATTGTGAAACAAATACCAAATGTTTTAATCATTATCATTGTTACTATGTTTCACCAAGAGCCAACTGGGCAATACTTTTATCTTCCGCATCACTTAATTTTTAATCGCATATATTTTTCAACAAAATTGTAAAATATATACTTTATTTTAATAAAACATTCAGCATCCTTTTATTGAAAACTATAACTTCATCTTCCCCATGGTCACCCATCACCATTGAATCTGATTTATTCTAATTTGAATTTGCCTTTAAAGGAAAGAAAAAAACAATATACATATTAATTTCCTCTTTTTCATTGTTATTAAATCTTCAACGTCTCATTGGTAACACACGCGCATCCCATTCTCAAGGAACTCACAATAAAATAATACGTTTTTTTTTTCGTTTTCGTTATTGTCTCTCCGGCTTACAGCTATTTTAAAATAAATTAACCTTTTTAAATGTACCACCGGGCTCATCGTCCTCCCATGGAAATGTTCGTTTCTACGAAAAAATAATGATACATTTAAATGGTAAACAATTCTTGTTTATTAATAGTTTGTTTTTGTTTGGTTGATAGGTGTTTCTGTTAATAATGTTGATTTTTTCACAAAATTGGAGCCTTTAATTTCAATAACAAAATAAATCACCTTAATAATCAGAGTATTGGTCAACGTTAGCTACTACTTTTTCCCATCTTTCTGTCAAAGAATGGATTCCGCCTCAAAAGAACTTTTGGGTTTTTAAGGTCAACCATTCATCAAGCCAAATTTTCACTTCGTAAGAATGTAAGTGTTGTTCTGAAGATCCGTGCTGCATCGATCGAAGTAAGTGGTAGGCCGAAGGGGCTAATCCCATTTAACGTTTTCCAAATAGTTTTGTACACATTTTGCAACATGGTACCGAACGTTATCATGTTAAAAAATTACCATATCGTGTCTTTGAGTGCGTCCTGGTATTTTTTCTTAAATACTCGATTCAATGTTATCAATTGTTGTCGGTATCAATTGCCAGTAATCGTTTCACCAGGTTTCAGTAGTTCGTAATACACAGCTCCCCTACTATCCCACCTATTACACAGAAAAATCTTCTTTCCATGTATATTGCGTACTGGTTGTGATGGTGAAGACTGGCCTTGGTCTATCCATAGTTTTTTGCATTTTGGGTTGTCAAAATAGATGCACTTTTCATCACCTGTCATAACTAAATGCAAAGCATTTTCTTTTCTGTCTTGGAAGCAAAATTTCACAAGTGGTTTTTCGCCTTTCAATGTTTCTTTCGTTCAATTCATATGGAACTCATTTTCCTTCCTTCTGGGTTCAGAAATGCTGGATTGGGCAACATTCAATGCTTCTGCTAATTGCCCAATAATCCAATAATGCTTGTAAATTTGCATCTTGAAATCTTTTTAGGCTGTACTGAATGCTCCTTGTCTTTCATGTTAAAATCTTTACTTTCAAAGCTTTTTTACCATTTTTAAGTTTTTTTTTTCTTTTACTTTTAAACCACCGTTCACAAGTTTTTTTGGTTAGAGCATGTTCATCATAAACAGCAACAATCAATAACTTTCAGCAGCCATTTTCTTCGAATGGAAGAAGTTTATTAAACTTCTCCGCAAAACGTTTTTTTCTAGTACGCAATTCGGCATAGCTCGGAAAATCTGATATTCGGAAAATGTGAAGATAAAGCCATTGAGAAAGAAAAACCAGTGGCGGCTCATGAGAGAGGGTGCTGGGGTGCCGCCTCTCCAGCATTTATCATAGTAAACAATTTTTCAGCGCAAAACACCTTATTTTAGTTCCGTTCAGTTTCTTTCCTTTAACTCATTTTCCTGGTTCACCTCCTGTATAGGGTTTCAATAGCACAAAAATAAAGAGGAGGAAGGGGAAAGCAAACAAAATTCTTCAGCAGCACTATTGTCTTCTACGCCCTGCCACTTGAAAACCCCACAAGCCGCCACTGGCATGTACACAAGATTACTGAAGAAAGGTTTACCAAGGGACTAGATTAGTAGGAAAAAATAGAACTTGCATATAAAACGAGTCATAGATGGCACGGCACTCAGTGGCTGACCCAAGACAGAATTATTTAGAAAAATAATTCCTACTTAACTCTTTCCACAATATGACCCTTAACAGTCGTATGATGAACTAAGGAAATAAGCTTATCAAGAAACAAAGCGAACTTTGGGAGCACTAAAATGAAAAAACAATAAGAAATGCTTTTATAAATGCCTTGTTATATTGATTAAAACTCTCCCTGCACTAAAACAACGTTCAGGACGAGTAATTAGCATTCCAAAAGATTTATTCAGCTTTTGTTTTGGCTCATCGTTTATTATGAAATTACGACAAGACAGTTTCAATCTCGGGAATGTTCTTGTAACGAGCTCCTTTCGTTGGAATTGTAAATTTCGGAAATATAAAATAGTCCCAGCTACGCGTATCGATAAAAAATCGATTACAAAACGTTCCAAAATACCCAAACAATTTATCTTGCTGACATTCTGACAATTTAGACGCATATTTCTATTTCATTTACGCAAGATTATTAAATATATATATATATATATATATATATATATATATATATATATATATATATATATATATATATATATATATATATATACATATATATATATATATATATATATATATATATATATATATATATACATATATATATATACATATATATATATATATATATATATATATATATATATATATATATATATATATATATATATATATATAAATATACATATATATATATATATATATATATATATATATATATATATATATATATATATATATATATATATATATATATATATATATATATATATATATATATATATATATATATATATATATATATATATATATATATATATATATATATATTTAATAATAATATTGACATTGATAATTATATGACATAAACAGTACAACACTCAGGAGGTAGTACAACACTTACATTTTTTTTTATAATTCTGTTTTACTAAAACACATGTACTACAGCAGAATATCAAAGATTTTCCAAAATACTTGTACTTCAGGTCTTACCGATATTCCATAAATCCTTGGAAACTGAGGCAATTATCCTAGCCTTCAACCCATCATGTTTAAAATTTGCTCTATAGTTAAGATAATAAAGAATATATGGCTTCATTATTTTTTAAAGTTAACAATATTTCCCTAAGCAAGTATACATGCCACTCTTGGCGATTGAGATCTTTCTCTACATCGCTGACTTTTTTTGACCATCATGTCCCTCCACCGAATGAAGATTCATCACCAAAAATGACTTGAAGTTATTTTTATGTTTCAAATGCTGTCGTTCTCTGCATCACTTTAATCACTTTAGTTGATAGTGCCCAGTCAAATTAATTTTATACAGCAGGAAACCATTTGAACATTTACAAATGAGTCTTGTTCGCCTAAGCACCCATCAGCCACAAACGGAGCTCTTCTTGGATGTTGGGTATTATCAAACGGCAGGTAACAACGACTCAATATCAATTCTTCTATTGGAACCTTCGATGCAAAACACAAACTCGAGGAGATTAACCACTAAACACAAAATATTTTTTTTAACTTCTCGACGCGCGTTTTGTTAACCATGTTAGCCTCATCAGGAGACGATTCAATTTAATCAGACTGAGATTTACTCAATAAAAATCCAATCAGTTTTTTAGTATCTCGACGCGCGTATCGTTAACCATATTAGTAGTCATCAGGATATTATTCAATTTAATCAAATTTAATTAAATCTAATCAGATTGAATCATCTGTTGTTAATTCTAGCATGGTTAGTCAGACGCGTAAGTACACTCAGTGTGTTACCTACTGGACGCTGTCCAAGCAAATCTAACATTTCATATATGCGCCATCCAACGGGAAGTCGGCGAAAGTATAGGCTATTGACTGTGGATGGAGTCTCCATATTCTTGACGGGAGAGCATGTGTCGGTACCCTGACGAGCCTGAACATCAAGAGGCGAAACATATGTTCTCCAATTGAAGGGATAGGTGGGGCTCGTCCCCAGTCAAACACCTTACAAAATGTTCATTTAGGCGGAGACGTAGGTTGCTGTGTGTTCCACATGAGATTGTGGAATCCAGCGGTTGGGTGTAGGTAACACGCAGCTACTGTTGTCTCATTGGACGCTGTCCAGGGAAATCTAACATTTCATATATGCGCCATCCGACGGGAAGCCGGTGAAAGTGTAGGCTGTTGATTGTGGATGGAGTCTTCCTATTCTTGACGGGAGAGCATGTGTCGGTACCCTGACGAGCAAGAACATCAAGTGGCAAAACATATGTTCTCCAATTGAAGGGATGGGTGGGACTCGTCCCCAGTCAAACACCTTACAAAATGTCCATCTAGGCGGAGACGCAGGTTGCTGTGTGTTTGGGGTAGGTAACACCAGCGGTTGGGGGTAGGTAACACTCAGCTACTGTTGTCTCAGCTACTGTGTCATCAATAAATGTCATTGGTAATTATATAATCTTTTTATTTTAATAACCATTTAAATATTAAAAAAAGACGATGGTTTTTGAACGAACGATTTTACGTATGTGAATCTATCTAGACGTACTAAATCGACGACACTTGAAAGACTTTCAACATTTATTATAATTTTGTTAGTTACTTTGTAATTTGCATTTAATTTAGAGTTGAAGTTGTGATGTTATATATATATATATATATATATATATATATATATATATATATATATATATATATATATATATATATATATATATATGATAGAGCACTAAATATGCAAGTAATTAATGAATAAAATAAGTCAAGGAGAAGATAAAGAACTTATATGATACGTGATAAAATAAAATTGTGGTGGATATCTTCAATTTTTCAAAAAATCAGTCATTTTTGTTCGTTAAAGTCCATTATCAATTCGGTTCAGCATATTTTCCAAATTGCTTGAACAGCAAGAAAAGGCAACAACAGCAAAAGCTACCACTTACGAGCAATATATAACGTACACCTATATCGATTTATGAAAATTACTTAAACGTTATAACATCAGTTCCGAACTAAATATCGCCTTATTTATGGGATCGACTGAGAGAGAAAGAGAAAGAAAAAAAAACGAACGGTAAAAACCAGATACAGCTCACGAATCGCCATCAAATTTCCAGTCAATCAAAAAGCATTTAACTTAGTTTCCACGCTTTAACGTTCTACCATCGTTTCGTTTTATTTCTAGATTAAGGTTCATCGTTCCTCTAACATGCTACTTAAAGGAATTAGTAACCGCCTTTGGTTTACAGAGTGTTCATATATATCCGGTCAACAAAAACGTTAGCCCGGTTTTAAATATTAAGATTGGGACAGCCTCAAGAGTTATTTCGAATGGTTATAACCAGGAATACAATTACGATTATATTTTTAAAATATAGTTTTTTTATTACGTCGTTCCTTAAGATCGTTTCGTTTTATTTCTAGATTAAGGTTCATCGTTCCTCTAACATGCTACTTAAAGGAATTAGTAACCGCCTTTGGTTTACAGAGTGTTCATATATATCCGGTCAACAAAAACGTTAGCCCGGTTTTAAATATTAAGATTGGGACAGCCTCAAGAGTTATTGAATTCCGACGTTAAAAAAATCGGCCGCCTGTGAAGAAACTCAATTGACGACTGCAGTTTTAACTTCTTCGTCATCGTTGAACCGTTGGCCACCATCTACATTAAGTACCAAATCAAATGAAATTCACTGGAATCCAGAGATTCCCCTCCGAAAGATCTGATTAGACCTTATGTTTGTGCAGAAACATGTGGCCTTACATTGTCATGGGGCTGCATCATCCCTGACGGCAATGGCCCCACCGCTTGTTTTATTTGGCATGCCAGAGTTTTTTTCAAGGTGACACCATACGCATCAGAATTGATTGTTGTGACTCTCAGTATAAAATCCACTAACAAAATCTCTCTCCTGTCCCAAAAGACGACTGCGATTATCTTCTGTGCTGAAATTGTCTGTTTGGCTTTCACTCTGGTTGGCGACGATGCGTGTCGTCATTTCATTGACTCTTGCTTGGACTTAGGAGTCATATGCGACACCCAAGTCTCATCTCCTGTAACTATGTGGTCTAACAATTCCCCACCTTTCTGATTGTCTCTAGTCAAAAAGGATAAAGCACAGCCTTTAAATAAATCCCTTTGTTTTGTGATCCCCAGAAAGCAGTCTTGGAATCCACCGAGAGCATAATTTTCGATAATTCAATTTCTCCAAAACAATGGTATACAAAGCTAACCTTGAAACCTGTGAAAATTTACTTGATAACTTTGAAATCATGAATCGTTGGTTCTCTCGAATTTTGTTTTCCACATCACGAACCAAATCTTCAAAAATCAAAGAAAGTCGGCCAGGACGTGGCTCATCAAGCACATTAACCCAACCGTTCTTGAACATTCTCACCCACTTTCAAACTTTACTATCACTCATACCATTATCACTGTAAACGTCACAAATCTGACGGTGAATGTCCGTTAAGTCAGGGGGCGACTCAGTTTTCTTAAACATTATAAACTTCTACAGCTCAGTACACTGACAGACGATACTGTTGCAAATAGCGCCTAAACGCGCGCAAACATGCTACAAGCAGACGCGATTGCGGCGATTGCGCGCCATTCTCACTCACTCTCATCTTTTGCTGAAATTTTCTTGTTTAATTTAATTTGGGGACTGTTTTACCTTATACCAGTTTTAAGATTTAGTTTACCTTACCAGTTAGTTTTAGTTACAGTTATACCTTACGTTCCAGAAGAAAACATTCCCGATTCGTCTTTACAGACTTCATGCCATTAAATATGAAAATAAATATCCATTAAACTATAGGCAACTTCAAAAGAACATATTAGATGCAAACTAAAACAGGAAATTTTCTAGTGCATAAGCCACGGGCAACGAAAACAAACAAAATAAAATACGAGTTCAAATAACGTAAACTACAAGAATTTCTAACACTATTTCTGGGAGTTAAGATCAGAATCTACAGGACATCAGTGCAACCAATAATGACACACACAGCCAAAATAATATATAGCACTAGGACTTCTAAAATAATGAACACGCTTAAAATGAGAATTCTAATAATACTTCTTGGACAAAGCATTAAGAAGCATAGTAGGGAAGGAGGATCTAAGACAATTGAGCAACGTAGAAAATGTAACGAAATGGATAAGAAAAGGAAAAATTCAAACAAGGATATATAAAGAAATGTCGACACAAAACTGATCATAAAGATACCCTCCGAAAAATGTTGTTATTATTATCATTAAAAGCTCTACATGCTCTTATAAGAACAGAGCTACGAAACTTCTATACTTCTTAATTCATTTTATTTAAATTTCCATATTATCCACCATTACTCTGTATTTAACGCTACTTCTGTTCAGACATCTATTAAATCCTTCCACCATTACATTGCTATGACACCTTCTTATCATATACTTTACCTCCTACTTATATCGCTTTTTTAACTAATAATTCAATCGTTTTTCAAAAATAGTTTTTCAAATTTTCAATAAGAATTAAATTTTCGTCATCGAGAAAAATCGATTAACCCTTAAATATCACATTTTAATTCGATAGATCAACTCTCAATCCAAAGTTAATTATTACTGTGAATTATTTGGAAGTTTAAAGATTGAATAAGTTAAAATTACTTCTAAATGTTTCGTACACACCTGGTATACATCAATGATTAATGGTTACTGTCTCGAGATAATTTCCACCTAACATTTTGATTTACTACATGAAAATTATGTGAGCTGTGATTTAGCTTCTGCGTTGATTTATAAAGATTTTAGGAGAATTTATATTTCAAGTTAGATTATGCAACCGGACTATCGATTATGGTTGTTCGTTGATATGAGGCATGGTGAATTGCTACTAACAAGCTTTAGTTTTTTAGGAAAAATTGTATTGTGTTCAATATAGGTGAGGATTACTATTAAAATTTAATATTTATTTGGTATATATTTTTCATAGAAAAGAATGATTACATATATATATATATATATATATATATATATATATATATATATATATATATATATATATATATATATATATATATATATATATATAGGGTGAGCCGAATATCCGTTTTTTTCGAATTTCTTGTAATAATACCGAAAATATTTTTCATCATGCCAAAAAAAATAAACTTGTGCCAGTTGTGCCAAGGGAAAAATTTTAAGTCGATATCTTAGGCTCCTCAAAGTTAGTCAAAGTTCAAAGTTTTCAAAAAAATATTTTCTCGACTGATTGGAAATTTAATTCTCTACAATAAAGATCCTTACACCAAATTAAGTATTAATAACGAGAAAATTATTGAAAAACTTTGAACTTTAACTAACTTTGAGGAGCCTAAGATATTGACTTCAAATTTGTTTCCCTTGGACAAACTTTTTTTTTGGCATGATGAAAAATATTTTCGGTGTTTTTAAAAGAAATTCGATAAAAAACGAATTTTCGGCCCACCCTAATATATATATATATATATATATATATATATATATATATATATATATATATATATATATATATATATATATATACAGTGTAATTTGCCTGACATAGGCTAACTTCTTTTATTTGAAGTGATTTGAAGTGACTGGTACTTCCAAAATGCAAAGTAAACATATTCAAACAATGTTTTCCGATGTTACCTTTGTACATAATGTTTTTACTTTCTGTTTAACATAATTTGAAAACTCATAAAATTCGAAATAAAAAATTGTATGAAAACATCTAAAATAATGATGTCATTGTGTTATTTGAAAGCTGTTGAATTTGATATTTATGTATAAAAATAACGTTTTAATTCAGGTGCTAAGACGAATCAGTTACTTCATCAAAAAGAAAGAGTTGAATTAATTTTTCTTCAAGTTGGTGGCTTAAGTCTACATGAGCCGTGGGCTGAATTCCATACAAGATATCCCGATAAGTTTCTTCCAAATCCGATGTTTTTAAGAAATAACTTTTGTGGATCCTTGGGCACACACTACCAGTTGTTTTTAGTTTTACTGCCGCCACGACTACTTCTGACAAAGCGCATTTTGTCAATCCAATTTCCGATCACTTTTTCAAGCAATTGGGGTCTTATGTCCGCAGTAGTCCAAGTTATATTAGTTTCCAACGCGTCAATAGTTACTGGTTTGTCGGTATAAAAGAGAGATTTAACACAACACGAAAGAAAATAATCTAAAGGCGCTCATGTAAAAATAATCACATGAGCTTGGTGGCCAGTTAACAGGTCCGTTTCTCAAAATAATTTTCTCACCGAATTGTTCCCTAAATAAATCGATTGTTGCGTTGGTTGTATGACACGTGGAGCCATCCTGTTGGAACCACATCTCCTCTAGATCAATACCATACGACGAATTGATAAATTTGGATCTTCAACACTGGCGGCGATATTCTCTTCGGAACGCCCATTTATCCGCCCGCCAAGTTTTTGTCTTGTTCTTGTTCTTATTCTAATCTCGAGCAGCGTGAAATGCTTTCTGAATTTGTCGATAATACAAAGCTCGGTTGGATGATTATGTGCACCATAAAATTCACGTTGCTCTATAAGTTTGGTACACAGAACATTGACTTTGATAATAAATTTCGACAAATTGTAAGAGTTGCTCTGATGTTAAACGTTCGTTGATGATTTGCCTGACATTTTATGTACAATGATGATTGTCACGACGATATTTGCCATGATGATTTGCCAACGACCCCTTTTGGATGTTTGGACACGCTAAAAAAATTACATTATATATATATATATATATATATATATATATATATATATATATATATATATATATATATATATATATATATATATATATATATATATATAGTGGTGGTTAATAACATAAGAGTTAAAGAAAAAAATTGTAAAAAGCAAGTCTTCTTTTCTAATTGATTTATAAAATTATCTAATTTATTTATCATTAAATAATATAATATGCTAATATTAACGGACCTTTAAACATTTTATTTACAATAGAGCCAAAACATTTCATTACTTTATTGCTATCTTCTTAAAGAATTTATTTCCTCCTAATATCGTACTTCAGTAGTGAAAAAATAAAGAGTCTGCTAATTTTATACACATTATCGCGTATCAATTCTGATAAAATATGTATTTATTTTATTGATACAGCAGAAGTTAGTCCGTTTCCCACTATATTAAAATAAACCTTTTTTTTCAATTTTCAATTCAATTTTGCAATTGTAATTGCAATTGTGAAGCAAAAACATATCTTAAGCATTTATTAGCCATGTAATCAAACCATAAGGCGACATTTATAACCGAAAACCTTATACGATAGAAAAAACAGAAAATTTCGGTTGTTAAGTAAACAGAATATAAAGTAGCTGTTAAAATGTATAAAAAGACACTGTATTGGACATTTCCAACGAAACTGGAAAATCATACTTTCTAGCGATGAAACCAAAATTATTTTAGTAGGTTCTGATGGCAAATTGTATATGAAAAGAAGGTGAAGTCTTAAACAAGAATTCATCCACGTGATACTTTGGATACAGTGAATCATGGCAGTGATAACATTAAAGAATGGGGGCAAAAACCTATTGGGTATGAAATGTAACTACTTTATTTATTTTGGGAAAGGAGGCATGAAATATCTGAATATGTACTCTTTATACGAGGGTTGCTATTAATCTATCAGGAATAATATCATTGAAAATAGTTTTACTGTTTTTCAAAATATTCTCCGCCACGATTGATACACTTTTGCATACGTTTGAGGTAATTTTCATAACATGCAAGATCTTTGACCATGTAGTAGTTTATTCTTCACGGACGTGAACAAAAAGAAATCATTGGGTGCCAAATCAGGACTGTACGGCGGATGACCCATTAAATCGATGTTTTGACCGGTCAAATATTGAATTGTTCGGTCCGATGTATGAGAGTTCCCATTATCATGGTGAAGAAGGATCCTGCGTCGCTGGTTGTATTTTCTTATTTCTTCAAAGACTCCTGCCAAACAAATGGTTGTGTACCATTCAGAATTGCCATTCTACGATTGTTCATACGGGCCACATGCCCATTTATCCCAAAAAAATAGGCGAACATTTGCTTCGAAGTGCTTCTTGGGCGAATAACTTTTGTTGGGTTTGGCTCATTTTAAAAGACACATACAGTCGACTGCTGTTTCGTCACCTGTGTAGATGTTATACACGGCTTTTGACGCACCTAGATTAAATATTTTGAACATTTCTTTGCACCAATCGACTCGAGCCTTTTTTTGAGCGATTGTCAAATTATACAGAATCCAACTCGAACAAATATTTTCTATGGTTAAATGATCATGTAAAATCTTGTATATGCTTATTATATTAATGTCCAGGGATACCCTAATCTCACGCTATGTCACGGGACGTTTTCTGGCACAACAACCGATTTTGAACAACCTTCTTTAAATTCGCCCATGAGCGAAAGATAGCCACGATTGAATTCACCAAACCAGTGAGACACAGTCAATCTTTTTTATGAATTATTATTATAACATTTTTAAGACAAAAAAACTTAAGACAAACTCTTTGTTCGTTTTTTTATCCATTTTAAAAATAACAGAATATACTGGCAAAAGAACATACAATGTGGTATCCAAGTTTTGAACATCTTAAGAACAAAATTTGCAAAATTAATTTCAGTTTTACCCAGAATCTCATTAATATAGTAAATTTTATTAATGATGTACCCTGATGTATGGCATTGAAGTTTATTAAGTATGTAATGAGGTTCGATAAAAGTACTTAAATGTAATATATTGTTACCACTGTAATCTTCCAAGCTTCCTTAAATTAAGTCTTCCATTACCGACATCCTTTTTTTTTACCTTTAAGATATCAAGACATCGGAAATTTATTAGGTAATTTAAAAATTCCACATTTTACGACAGTTCTATAAATTGCAGAATATGCAGGTACGGTACGAGATTTCTTCTCATCGTAAACTCGTCGTCGAAAACATAATTTAAAGAGTGTATTAATTAGATGCAGGTGCGCGGGCTTTTTAACATCTTTTTATAAAACAACGACTCGGTCTCATAGGGAACCCAAGTGAGAACGAACCCAAGGCTCAGTACCGTTTCTGTATAAAAAAAACTGGTCTCGACCAGATGCAGTTCTTCTTGTTCTTCTTCCTCGTCTTCCGATTTTTCATAAATATGGAATATAGGTTTTTAAGCTGACTCTCCTTAAGTAATTGATTTATGTAATGAGTTCAGAGTATTTTCATTGCACAAGTTTCAATATACTGAAAATAAAATACCGCAATAATTTTTCTATTAATGTTTTTGTTAACAAATTCTTGTTCATATATTGCAGGCAATATCTCTTGAATGGCTTTCCATATGTCAGTCTTAACCAACCAATTATAATGGGTGGAGCAAGTATCACGCTATCATTTTAATTATTTATAACGTTTAAAAGACACAAGACATAACCGAACATCTTTTTCTATATTATGATGATTTCATGTTTATATTTTGTGGTAATTTATTTCTGGGGGCAGTGTTAACACATTTTTAATAATAATTGTCAACATATTTGGTGTTAATGGTTTATATGGTTTGGGACATATTTATAGAAACATTTTCTTTCAAAAATCCTCATACAAAAATAATCCCAAGGCGTCAGATCCGGAGATCTGATGACATTGGAATATTTTAATAGCTTATTATTGTCTGTAAGCAACTGGTCTTGAACAATTTGAATTTAATTCAATTAAAGTAAATTTAAATATTATAGGAAAATAGATGGAAGCCGCATCTCAAAATTCGACGAAAAAAGCCCAGGACTTTTCTGGAAACTCCTCCCTAGACAACGATAAATTGTCGATTTATGAGGCTCCAGATTATTACGATATTGTCTCGTACATCCACGGTGTGTTACAATAATTGAACTATTTCTTATTGTGTAAATTGCAACAATTTCACAGCGTTGTTTAAACGTGTATTTATCCGTAATAAAACTTAAACTGTCACCAAAGTATCACGAAAAAAAAAATGGCGCCAAAATAAAATAGTAGGATGATATTCGCCTTAACCTTAAGATTACATACCAGCATACCACCTTAATTTTTCTTTTGAAAAATCGATAACTCTTACTGGCAACAGATTTCTGGAAAAATGTTTATTTGATTAATAATAATTAAGTTAATTTGATTAAGATTAATTATTGATTACTCCATATTGTCAAAACCATAACTTTCAAAGATGTAGTTAGAAAATTATGGGCAAATGAGATAGTGATAACACATCGGTCAGTAAGTCCCCGGTCTGACATATAGATGGAGTCACTTACGAAAAATCCTTACTAGTGGTCGATTGTACCATCCTTCGAACGTCATGCATCAAAATTTCATGACAATCTGTCTATTAGTTTCTGTCTAGTAGTTGTGCTTATAACGATGCTACTTTTGTTATTTTCAAAACAAAGGAAAAAAATTATTTCGTGTGTTGATTAAACATTGTTTTTGATGAAGAAAAATGCCGTTAAAGGTTGATGGTTGATTTAGCACACTTCTTCACGTCTAGCACACTTCTTTATTCTTTTAGCACGCTATACGTTACGTAGACCAATAAAATAAGAGTGATAGGAAAACTTTTAAAAACCAAATTTTCGTTTCTAATTTATTTACCATAATATATAATGCAATATGCTAATATTACCTGACCTTTAAACATTTTGTTTACAATGTATCCAGCGTATTTTATTACTATTTATTTTTTAAAAGAATTAATTTAGCCTCCTAATGGTTCGTACTTCTTGGGTGAAACAAACAGTATGTACTAATTTTATACACATTATCGCATAGCATCTGATAAAATATGTATTTATTTTGTTGATGCACGAAAAGTTAATCCGTTTCCCACTATATTAAAATAATATACATATATACGTTCTGTCAAAAAAGTATGGTCAATAAAACACAAAATGCTTATTATTTATTCAAATTTATTGTATCGGCTTTAAAGCAGGCCCCTTCCAAAATAATACAATTATGCCAACGAATAATCCTATTGTCAAAACATTTTTTAAGAGCATTTTCCGAATTCAATTTCAGTTCTCGCCGCGAATTCTGTTTTATGTCGACTGAAAACGGGTGCCTCGAAGTGGTAATTTGAGTTTTGGAAAGAGAAAGAAGTCGGTCGAACCCATATCAGGTGAATACGGTGATTGTTCGATGGTTTTTGTTGAGTTTTTGGCCAGAAATTCGTTCACAATGATAGCCTTGTGAGATGGTGCGTTGTCGTGATGTAAAATCCAAGAGTTTTGTTTCCTCAAATCTGGCCTTTTTCGACGAATTTGCTCTCTCTAACGCCTCATAACGCTCAGATTTACCGTCTGAGCTTCTGACAAGAATTCCGAGTGCACAACAGCACGATAATCAAAGAAAACAGTCAACATCACCTTAACGTTTTGATCGACTTGACGAGTTTTTTTCGGTTTCGGCTCAGTTGGAAGGCGCCATTCCGAAGCTTGTTGACTTGTTTGCATGTCAAACTCGTATGCCAACATCTCACTTACATCACATAAAATGCGTTTACGAATATGGGGTCGCAATTGATTCATACTAGCATGTTTTCAGCGACCTTTACGCTATTGAGTTTCTGAAGAAAATTCAGGTCTTTCGGCACTAGTCGAGGAACGCGTTTCGTGCCCAAACAATCACTTAAAATGGTACAAATTGATTCGTGAGACGCAGAAAGATCAGCGGCTATCTCTTTCAAACTTAAATGATGATTTTCAGTTACCATTTCCTTCACTTTCGCGCTGTTAACTTCAGTGGAAGAAGTTGATATATTTTTTTCCTTTATTTGGGTTTTTGGCCACTATCTAAAACTCAAAAAATATTTAAAATACCTAGATAGTGGCGAAAAACCCAAATAAAGGAAAAAAATATGAATACGCCACAATCATTCAGACATTATGAAGAAGTTGATGGCCGACCAGAGCGAGGCAAATCTTCCACCACATCTTGACCGCTTTTAAATACACTAAACCACTCATATACAAGTGTTTTTGATAAAGTCGATTCACCGTAAGTCTTCTGTAACATTTTCAGCGACTCGGCACACGAAATTCCATTTGCAATGTAAAATTTAAGACAAATTCTTTGTTCGATATTTTTATCCATTGTACACATAACAAAACATACTTGAGATGAACTAACAAAATCGAGCACTGTAAACAAACTAAATGACAGATGACGTTCAAACTCCGCGTTATTATAGAGAACAGTTCTTAAGAATTTTGACAATCCCTTTGAGCGGAGTTTTCAAATGATTAATTCCCTGGACTTTTTAACAGTATATATATATATATATATATATATATATATATATATATATATATATATATATATATATATATATATATATATATATATATATATATATATATATATATATATATATATATATATATATATATATATATATATATATATATATATATATATATATATATATATATATATATATATATATATATATATATATATATATATATATATATATATATATATATATATATATATATATATATAAATATATATTAACATAGGCTTCAATCCAAACTACCCAAACTTTCCATACAACTCTCAAATAAGCGGTATTCACCAGATATAATTAGTCCTCCTCGCATTTTAATTTATCAGTCATAAATATCGAAAACACATTCTTAAGGTGATTCTGTTTAATTAAAAAATTGGGTTTTTATTTAAAAAAGTAACCATCTTAAACGAAAAGAATGAAGCAATTTCATGGAGACAAATTAACTTGGAGTTATCGGGTAATTAAACGGAAATTTCTTCATTGTTCGATAAAATTGAGGAATCTTAAGTGTCTTTTTTTGTTATTAGTTAAATAATTTAACAGTTTTTATTGACGCGGTAGTCATAAGTCGTCGGGATGAGGGTTTTATTATGGTACGACTGTATTAATGTTGACTGGTTTCATCAGTTCCCATTAGCGTTGCGGTTGAATAAGTTTTATAACTTATTTGATGTTGATTGTTTTAGAAAGATTTAATGTGATAATCGATAATAAAACAATAAGTGTATTTTCAAATATTTTGATTGTGAGGATGGTTTAATAAAGGCTCGTTAAGGAAAAACAAACAAAACATTATATCAGTTCAATTAAGGTGTTTAGTAAACCTTGTTCGTTAATGATAATTTAAATTAAATAAACAATATTTCCAAAGTTGTTGACATGATCAGAATCAGAGATTTACAACTAAACACCAAATACATTTTTTAACAACTTTTCGACGCGCATTTTCCTAATCATGTTAACATCATTAGGAGATGATTCAGTTTAATTCTAAAATTAAACAACCCTACCTAATGAAGCGTGTACAAATTCATGAACCGTGAAGTTAAATAAGACTCAAAAGTGCAAATAATAGTAATGTTTTAGATGCCCATGAAAGCATTTAAATAGAAAAATGTAAGAAAACTATGAACCGGGATAAAGAACCTATACCTTTCAGTCATTTCTTTAATATTATTATTATTATTATTCACGTATGGGCCCTGGTGGACCACGCGAAGTACAGTTAGAGGCGTTTGTTGTTCCTTTCCTTTGTTTTGCGCCTTCCTTTGCGCCCATACTGATTTCATTCTTGCTCTATGAGCTTCTTTCCTTTCGTCATACCAAGTTGTTCCAGTCCTCCTACATTCCTCTCTCTGGCCAACCTCCCAAACGTTAACCTTCTGTCTGAAACAGCATCTATCCTGAATTTCACTTTGTGTAATATTTGCTGATTTTAGGTCCTCTTTAATTGCAACAATCCATTTAATTATTTCTACTTTAGCTCTACTCCTATTTTCATAAAATTCGACTATTTGTATAGTTAGCCTACTCGAATTCATCCGTTTTATGTGTCCGTAGAATTTAAATCTTCTTTTTCTCACATCGCTATATATATATATATATATATATATATATATATATATATATATATATATATATATATATATATATATATATATATATATCTATGTTGTGCTATTTATTTGTTTGGGGTCAAAGATTTTTCTTATGATTTTTTTCCTTCTTTTCAATCTCCTCGATGTATTTCTATTGAAAATGAGCGTTTCTGTGCCATATAGACATTCCGGCTTAATAAATGTGTTGTAATGTCTCAGTTTTGTGTTTTTAGTTATGAATTTTTTGTTGTAAATATTTTGTGCTCAATACAGTTTCAATTTTTTGACATCTACCCTTATTAGCCGCTTTTTCCAACCCGTTTTCCATGATTACTTCACCCAAATATTTGAATTGAGAGACTCGTCTGATGTTACCATATTTTGTTTTTAGAAATGGTGTTCTTAGTCTGTTGCAGGTGATGTATTGTGTCTTTTCAAAGGAAATTTGGAGTCCTACCTTTTCTGCTGTTTCTTTTAGGATTTCAATCTGTTTTTGTGCCGTCAATACCTCTTGAGCCAAAATTGTTAGATCATCAGCAAACGCCAGAAAATCAATTTGATGTTGGTTCTCCCCATTTAACAGGCTGGTCAATATTCAGGGCCGACTTAGTATTACTTTTTCTAGAATACAGTTAAATAAGAGTGGCAAGAGTCCATCCTCTTGACTTACTCCAATTTTAATTTCGAAGGGCTCTAAGATGTCACCAATAAATTTAACTTTTGACCTTGTGTTAGTTAATGTTGCTTTAATAATTGCCTTTGAGATCAAGTCACTGTTCTTTCAAGATTTGGAATAAAGATTCGCAATCAATAGAATCATATCCTTTTTTGAAATCCGCAAATGTACATACGAGATTTCTATTGTACAGTTTTTAATGTCTTAGGATCAACTTTATATTCAGGATCTGTGCAGGGCAGGATCTGCCCGGTCGAGAACCTGCTTGATATTCACCAATTCTAAGATCTAACTGTCCCTGTGATCTGTCTAGTAGACATTGAGATAGAATCTTGTAGCAAACTCTGTAGTTGTTTGCATCCCTTCTATCTCATTTCTTATGCAGTGGATGGATTATGCATCTTTACAATCTTCCAGAATCCGCTCGGTTCGCCAAACTTCTTGCAGAAATTTGATTATTTTCTTGATTGTACCTGGACCAGCGGACTTCAAAAGTTCAGCAGTGATTCCATCTTCACCAGAAGCTTTGTTATTTTTAAGTCACTTGATTTGCCTAATTATTTCGTCTTCATTCGGTGGTAATGAATCTGGATTTGTTTGTTTAGGGTTTAGTGTCGGTAATCAGTTTAAGGGCTCAGGACAGTTTAGTAGTTGTTCAAAATATTTCACAAGTTCTTTGCAAATGTCTTGGTTATTTAGAAACAAACACTTTGGGGTTGATAGCCTGTTAATTTAGTTTTAAATGTTTTGTAAAAATTTTGGGTGTTATTTTTCTGGAAATCCTTTTCTATTTCATTAAGTTGATTGTTTTCATATTTTCTTTTAGTTTGTCCAATTAGCTTCGATGTTCCTTTTCTTACTTCCAAAAAGATGTTGTAGTTTATTACTGTTTTTTGATTGTTCCAATCTCAGATATCTAATCTGCTCAGATGTCTAATTTCCATTGCATCTCTCCTTTCCAAGTGTTCCTTCCGTATTATCGAATTTTGCTTGTATAATGTTGAGCAATCAATCTATACATCAAAACCACCAAACCAAAACTTATACATATTGACTCAGTTGACATTGATAATTCAACTCCCATAAAGTTCTTTTGCTAATTTAAAGAAGGAAATTTTGATTTTCACCATGGCCACAATTGTGGGTATGGTGAGCTAAATTTCTGGTTTTTATTGGTGTGCTAAAATTCTGTATCAATGTCATATTTGCAATAATTTTAACTTCTCAACAAGCTCAAGGCTTGAGTGTAGCATCAACTGAGCGATTTACTTACATAAGACCATATTTTTCTTGCAATTAGCTGCTTTAACATGAAATCGCATATTTTCCCAAATAACTCATCACTGGGCAAAGGTTAATTCTATATCTCAATCAACAAAGATTGTAGTTAAAGCAGGATCAGCCTGCAAGATCCATAAATTAATACCAACAAGTAATAACATTGATCAAACTCTTGAGAGACTGTCCTGTCTATTGTCGTTTTATTTCTTACAAACATGGTGGTTTCAAATTCAATTTCTCGCAAATAAATATCTAAAGTGCTGGACAAAAATATTGTATATTTTTTCTATATTCTATTTTAAATTTTTCCGTAACATTTCTGTATTTTTTATTACTAAGTCTGTTATTTTGTGACCTATGTGCAGTAATACCGTTTTCTTTACATAGGCCTAGCGTTAGAACATAATCGTGATTGATAAAATGAAACAGAGTGTTTTTGCTACAAGTTTTTGCTACAACATTAAATTGAAAGAACACCAAAAGTGGCAATTTAAAATGATTTTTTAGCTAACATGGAAATGTATCAGTATTGGGTCTTTCGTCTTCTAGCTCCAATTACAACCTGCACCCTTCAGGGCAGGTTTATCAGAAGATCTCTTATGGTCTCTTACGGAATTTGATTCCACTCTTCCCGAACGGAGATTCCTAATGCTGCAATCGCTCGGTGCCTTCATTTGAGAATAGATAAATGGGATGGGATTTAAATCGGGATTTACAGGTAGCCAGTCAGGCGACGCAATCTCGACTTCCGGTAAGTACTGGAACACTGTTTCGGCAATATCTGCGCAAGCATTATCGTGCTTTAGCACAAAACTGTCATACCCAATAAAACCAACATAAGGTAGAACATATCCTTCAATAATGTTGCCGATGTACCAGTCTGCATTCATTCTTAGATTTACTTCAACAAGCACAAATTTACCTCTTCAAGCTCCCCATAGCATAATGGACCCTCCACCGAAGCTCACGGTTTGCATGAGATTACACCCAACATATCACATATAGCAACATCTTCTATAGACTCTATCACGTCCATCAGGCTTCCACAATTGTATTCGTGTCTCATCGGTAAGAAGCACCTTGCTCCATTCACGTTCATCCCAATGAGCATGGTCTCATGCAAATTACAACTGGGCCGTTTTGTGATGTGGAAGAAGCCGAGGGACTTTGGTAGGGCATTTTTGACTTAAACCAACTTTCTTTAGCTTTCATCTTACTGTTTTTGCACCAACATTAACTTGCCTTGCATATAACAGTGCAATTCGTTTAGATGTGCAAACAAAACATTGTAAACAAAAAACACTTAACCAGCACACAATAATGTACTAACAATGTCACTCTAATAATTTAAAACAAGGGAGCAACGTTATGAATCGGCCAAGCACACTATCAGATGTTGGCATAATTATACAGTAATACTAATTCTTTTACTAAATGCGATGTAAACATTTTTAGGTATCCAGATAAGTGTTAAACAACACTCATATGCACAAGACACTTCAAAATAACAGACATTAGCATTAAAACATTAGACAGATGTTAAGTCAAAATTGAAAAACAGCCCTTATAACAAATATTCAATATTTTTGTCCAGCAGTGTACAATTTAATTTTTCACTGGTCTAGACTAAACCTGAAACTAAAGGGGGCCTAAACGTACCACAAATCTTTATATACATTAATTTAGTATTCTGAAGAAGCCATATTACTAATCATACCAGTAACTCATAGATAGAGTTAGAACTTATTATGGATAAAAAACAAATATCGATTTATAACTTTAAACATTAATTATGTCATTTAAACATAAGAAAAATCCACTGAAAATGGTAATTTAACAAGTTCAAACTGTAAATCGCAAACAATTCTTAATAAGTAATTAGAATCAACTTGCGCGAAGGTTAACTGCTCGTGTTGTCAGCGCAGTTGTAAATCGTTCTGTTCTATTATGTACTATTTTCTTTGCTTTTTTTTGCTTTTCAGGAAAAATTAAATTACAGGAATGCCGGTCGTAAGGCTGGTAAACGATGCGGAAAATAGGAAAAAAAACTAGTTAATGTATATATTTTTTCGAAATGTCAAGTAAATGACGTACAGCATACCAGGGTAATTTTGAATGTACTAAATATTGTAAAAGTATGCGCAATGAATATCATTCACTTGATTCAATAACATGTATAGCTGGAATAGCCGTGGTATTATGTTATATGGATATTGATCCACGTAATTGTAGGTCTGGTACTACCCAGTTTCTCTAGTATGATAATTATACCTATAGGAATGGACATCAATTTTCGAGTTTGAGTGATGAGAGTTGCTGGATAAAGCCGGATTTTTGTCACTTTCCGTTAGATCTCATCTTTTCTGCTCTGTTTTGGGCTCCTCCCTGAACCTCACAATACTATCGAAGAGAATAAAGTTGCAAATATACAAGGTGTATCTCACAGCAAACAGAACCTTTAAAAACAAAGATTTATTTTTTCCGCAAAAATCATTATTTTTATTCAAAATACCCCCCTTGCGCGCCAATAAAACGTTTTGCATGGTCAATTAGGTTGAGAAATGAATTTTTGAGCTCGACCAAAAATATGTTCTTCAGGATGGCGGTCGACGCCTTTTGAATTGCTTCAACCTCGGCATAACGCTGTCCTTTCATCGGGAATTTTTTTTTTGAAAAGGTAGTCGTAGGGGCGGGGGTATGAAGTAGAAGTCGCAGGGAGCCAAATCAGGTGAGTATGGTGAATGATTGATGATTAATATGCTATTTTTGGTCAAAAAATCAGTGATAAGCGTCGAGTACGAATACACGACAACAGACGCTTCATAACACCAAGATAAAATACAGCTTTGATCGTTTGACCAGGTGGAATGAACTCCTTGTGTACAATTATCTCCGAATCGTAGAAACAAATCAACATTGTTTTGAGTTTTAACTACTCGAGACGGTTTTTCTTCGGATCATTCGGCACACCACATCTTATCACCAGTAACAATGTTGTACTTAAAATTTTCGTCCGTTTTCGATTATTTAATCAAGTCATTACAATGTTGGATTCGGAATCATTTTTGGCCGCTATTAGCTATACAAAAAACTTTTAAAAAACAGAATAGGAGGACCAAGAAGACTAGAGAGGCCTAGATTGAGATGGATGGATGAAGCGATTAACAATTTAACATAAAATATTATCAACGATTGTTAGGTATTTAAATTCTGTCCGGTTTTTGAGTATTCTATATCTAAAATTTTTTTCATACGAAAAATGTTTAATCCTCAAATTGGGTACATCCTGGAAGAGTCACGAAATGCATTCATAATCTGTTTCTCCTTTTTTGAAAATATTGTGCAATAGTTCAACATGTCAAAAATGCATTATTAAATATTTTATTTACTAACACATTTTTTTTAGCTTTAAATATATTATTTAATGTCAAAAAACAGTACAACCTTCTCTACTTGATTTGAAAAATGAATTATACAAAGCCATCATTTAATCCTATAACGCTCGTGACTAGTGATTTATTTAAACTTAGAAACTTTCATTTTTTATGTTGAATTATTTAAAGGTGGTATCATCTGTCACCAAAAATATCACTAAAATTTCCCCTAGAAATGTTTCCTTTTCCCCCATCATCGCTATCTTGTCATCTGTCATCTGTTGTCAGCAACAAAATATATTTTAAAACCACTTTTTAAACACATTTGTTTATGTAAAAGAATTAATTTTCGTTATTTGCATTTCATCAACAATATTTTCCATTCAAAATCTACGACATGCACTTATCTTCTTTCTTCCGTCCATGGTATCTGCTTCAATTAAGCTATTTAAACATTTTTTACTTTAGGTTCAAAATAATCTAGGGCTGGTGAGTTGTTATACTAATTTTCGTTATCAGTGCTAAACTGTGTATATAATTCAAAGAAAAAGATTATTTACAAACACTGAAAAAAAAACCTATAAAGGTATGTAGTAGTTTAAAATATTATTTATTTCATGTTAATCATTACCAAGTTGTGATGTTGCTGTCCATCTTTATATGTCATGTGGGTTTCGGTAATAAATGAAGGCTCTGTATAATAATTTTTATATATTACACGTAGTTGCAATCAAACTTAACCGTCGAACTTACTTACGTAACGCAGAGAAACCAGAAGTAAATTCATATAAGTACACGATATTTTCGGATTCGAGATTCACCAATTAAAAATTTAATTATTCCGTTTCCGATGACATAAAATTCTATAAAAAAACAGAGAGCATAATTTATATATTCCTGCCACAATTTTAATTGGTCAAATTATCACATTCAAGAAGGATATTATAATCAGATTAAAATCGAAATTTTTTCTCTAAATTATCAGCAGGTTCCGGATGATTCATTTGTCTGGTTCAGCTTCTTGGTTAACGTAACATTTCTCTAAGAAAATAACATCTGTCCCTTGAGCGGTTTAAGTTCTGAGGTCAATAAGTCGTTCAGCATAATTATCATTAATTAAAACTGTACTTTAGAAATTATAACAATTAATGAAATTTATCGCACTAGACTCAATATGTACAGGGTGATACATGTATCACCTTATTAATAAGAGTAGTTTTATTATGAAAGACAGTTATGAAACTATTAAAAATTTCTTAAAAGAGTTACCATACCCGTGTAGCAGAACATTTTTTTATTAAGCATCGACGATAATAAGTAATCACAGTCACACATTGCAAGGTCAGATGAGTATGGTGGCTATTCCATAACCTACCTATTTTTCCTCTAAGAAAGTTTTCAGTTTAAATCTGGTATACACACACACACTTTTTTGACGAACTTTATACGGCCCGAGATTTTCTTAATGAAAAGTGTTATTTGACGAGCTTGCAGATACGGTCTAAAAAAAAAAGTTAAATTTTGCCTTTCACCCCGAATACGTCTAAACTGGCTAGGTCCATGGACAGTAATACATATTAAGAGTATATTTATAGATAGTGATTCATGGTTGCTGAAACATTTTTCATCCGTTGATACGGTAGTTTTTGTAAAAATGTGAAAAATGTATCAACGGATGTACACCCGGAAAAAATGTTTCAGCAACCGTGAATCACTATCTATAAATATACCCTTAACATGAATTAGTGTATATGGACCTAGCCAGTTCAGACGTATTCGGGGTGAAAAGCGAAATTTAACTTTCCTTAGGTCGTATCTGCAAGCTCGTCAAATCTCACCTTTCATTGCGAAAATATCGGGCCGTATAAAGTTCGTCAAAAAAGTGTAGTTGTTAGAAGAGTTTACGATAGTAATATCCGATTGGCCGGTGAAATCTGTAGATTTATCGCCGACAGAATATGTGTAGAATAATACTGATCAAACTTTTGAGCGATTATCTGTAGCCAGTAATTTTAAACATCTATACAACGCATCTAGGATATACGCATTTTTGGATTATCACAAGAATATCTAATTTGTAGTTATATAATATGATATGATATCAAATGTAAATGAAATTTATTGTTTTTTCTTATTATATAATACCACCATAATATCCAAAAAAAATATAAATTATTTTGTGATCCAGTATAAAGTTTTTCCACTTTAAAATGTAACGTTCACTATTGAACCGCGTTCTGTCCATAAAATCATAGATTTATTTTGTATTTGTACAACCCATCATTGTAACACCCACTTGCAAGAAATTACTTGACTTTCCTCTGTATAGGCGCGGCATAGAACATTACACAGGTCGACATTATTTTTTTAACATTGATGAGAATGCCTTTTTTGCGTTTCATTTAGGTAGTTATTAAAAGACGTTTTCACAGAAATGGCCTAGCACGTCCCATTTTCAAGTAGTTGCTTCTACTTTATTTTATGGGATAATTGAAATTATTTGTACTTCACTTTGAACTGGACAATATAGAAATTAAAAGACCGTAGAGGGGTATTTATTTTAAAGTCAAAGTCTAGATATATATATTCGAGAAAGTCAAAAACGTCTATCTTTTATATTTTAAGTGCCAAATTGGAAAGCAAGATAAAAATTAGGCTCCTAATATTTGCTGTGTGAGTTGTCACGTAAATTAGTGCAGTAGATGCATCGCTAGAAAAATTCTATGATGTTTGCTGTTACTATGGTGTGGCGAGAACCTACTGCCTATGTAAGTAATTGCTACTTGTGTATCATCGAAACAGAAAGGATTTCAAGTAAGCAAGGGAACAAAATTCAGTATCCAAATTCGGTAATCCAAAAAAGGTGGTTCTTCCGCCTCTTCATGTTAAGCTTGGACAAATGTAAAGGTTTGTCAAAGCCATGGATAAAGAATGTAATGGTTTCAAGTACCTAAAAGAAATAGTTCCTCAATTAAGTGATGTAAAACTAAAAAAGGACATATTTATTGGATCTCAAATAAGGAAGCTTCTAAGTGTGTTTTGTAAGCGTAGTAAAAGGAGTTCTGGACAACAAAAAAGATGTTAACTTTAAAACCCCAATGGATGAACTCTTGAAAGGCAGTGAAATATTGGGGTGCCGCATGTCCATAAAAATGCATTTTTTACACTCCCGTTTAGATTTCTTTCTGGAAAATTTGAGTGCAGCAAACGACGAACAAGAAAATGGTTTCTCCAGAACATCAGGACGGTATAAGCCAGATACCAGGGACGCTGGAACTCATCTATGTTGGGCGACTACTACTGGTTTTTAAAAAGAGATGATGCTACACGACACAAGAAGAAAAAGTGAAAGTCATTGTCGCTGTATGACATCTTATGTAATATATTTTTTATTCACATAATTCTGAGTGATGTTTTTGTATAGATTTAACACATTTTACATGCTTATATTAAATAAATATTAGATTGTCAAAATATGTCTTCTTTTTTTGTTCCCCACCACCGACCCCGTGTAACAAAAAACTGTACGTGTTACAGTAATTAGCATCCAATCATATACACCAATTTTTTATCAATGTTACCTCACAAAAGTTTAAATTTTTTCAATCTCTGTTATTGAAACACAGCCTCTCATCTCTATTCGTATGGAGCACTCATGACACATTACGTGTTTGATCTTGTACAATTGAATATTACCTGTCAAAACATTAAGAACCCAGACTCCCTCTATACAGCACCATCTGCAAATTTTGCTATTCATGCTCCTACTTTACTGAGTATAGTTTTCTGCAAACCTATACTTCAGGTGTTGTCAGCATTAGGTGCTCCTCAAGTGCCAATACTTGAATTCATCATCTGATATAATTTTAGAAATGTCCATCATTCACTTATGGTACTAATTTGCACGGGCTTAGTCGGTTTACTGTTTTAAAGTTGAATTGGCCACAATACCACTCGTCATAAAGAATATTGTTTTTGAACATTACGCTTATCTTAATATATCACAAACATTTCGGAGCAACCTTCATAGATGAAAACCTTCATCAACGTTTAATCTTTGGTAAAGATTAAGAGAACTTTTTATTTTGCATAATAAAATGTTTTATAAATCTGACATGCTCGGTACTCATAAACACGGTAATAAATCATATTTTAATAATGGTGTTTGGTTATATTTAACTTACAACAAAAATTGTTGAAGAATATTGATGGTGTAGATGAGCACAACAAGTAATAAATGTCAATATTAAATCAAGCATTTAGTAGATGACTTACCTTTAAATAAATTACTGTTTACTTTGTGAAAATATATGCTACATTTTCATTACATTGTCGGAAAAAGGGGCAGATATTCGAAGAAATTTTGAAACACGGAGTGTATAGATTTAGATTATATTGTTTTAAGAAGAAATAAAGCTGAGACAGGCCACAGAAGAGATGGTTATATGATATTGAGTGTTTACCAGGAAGACGTAGTTGTAGAATAGTAAGACGTGAGTATATTGAGTGGTTACCAGCATAGAGACATATGAAAGAGCTCCAAGTCCAAGAGTTGGCGGAGAGTGGCTATAAAGAAGAAGAAAAAAGGAAAAGTACTGAATATAAGTCGAGCTGGATATCGAGCTCGAGCCTAGTTTTATGCTGATGCCGGATAATTCGCTCTTTATTGGCCAGAGTAGTTTTGCTACTTCTCCTGGATCTAACAATTAATTATATTTTCAGATTCACCTTAATATAATACAATTTCTGAAAAACACAATAGTTGAATTATTTTTGAAATTCACCATCGCATAAACTTTCTAAGTTACCGTATCATTATCCCGTTGATTCTCAATTCTAAAACGAACGTTTATGTTTTTATGTCGAAGATTTAAACATTATAACACCAGTTCCATGGAAAAGCCCATGTGAATAAGTACCAGAAAAAAAAACAAGACCGTACATCTCGTGAAACGTTACCAAAAATACGTGAAATAGAGGTTTAACCTGTCAGGATGACGAAGATTCTTGTAGTTGGCCTGTCACAGCTTTTAATTTACACCCAATTAAATTAAGATGGATGCGAGCATTTGCTCTGATGTTTTCGAGAGAAAAAAATCCTATTATAAACTTAACAAAAGACGTAATAAGAAGATACTGGGGTATTCGTCGGAACTTTAATGAACATTTTTATGAACTGGGGCTAATTTTTTTACTTTTCTAACGAGCTTTTAAGATTTTTGGACTGGTCGGACGTCTTCATATAAGAGTTGCGATTTTTTTGTTTTTTAAGGTTTGCCATTGTTGTTTGGTTCTTATTCTTTGAAATTTTAGTCAATGATCAAACAGCGTATTTTAAAGAGATAATTTAAAAATAAAAATTCGGATAAATATTTACAAATGTAACAGTTCCTTATTATCAAATGATTCAGTGATACAAAACACATCCAGACATCCAATATCATTAGATCATCAATATATATGAGATTAATGGCAAATTATGTTCTCCGCTGCGAACTTCTCTACTACATGCAGCTGCCATAAAACCGAAACAGAATGCTCTTGTTCAGAAACACCTACGACTAATAAGAGATGCATTTTATTCTAGCTCATATTCTAATTTTTTCCTGGCACATATGGTAAATATATTTTACCAAAAAAATTAAATTGAAATCTTTTCATATTGAAAATATATAATTTTTAAAGATATTTTAACTTATAAAATGATTATACATTTATACAAATGTTATTTGAATTCATGCCCTTTCCTGAGGTGAGCCCTCCATATTACCTTACATGGAGACGAATGAGTGATATATTAGAAATAAAGAAGACAAGGATAATTATTTATATATATATATATATATATATATATATATATATATATATATATATATATATATATATATATATATATATATATATATATATATATATAATATATATATATATATATATATATATATATATATATATATATATATATATATATATATATATATATATTTTAAGAAACTAAGGAAGTTCACTCATGTTCCACGTCGTGCTTTGCCATTCCTTCATCCGCAATCAAAAGCGCCAGCAAGCGTCTCCCAAGACCAGTTTCTGGGCCTTATTAATGTCGGTATTATTTAATGTAGCATTACTGTACGAATCCAAATATCTTATATTTTTATTAGTACAATGCCTTGTCATTTACCAGTTGAATTTAATATTAGATTATTTAGACTTATTTGTTTATTTTATTTCATCAGGTTAATATTACTTGACGATAATCAAGATCTTTGGTATACATTGTCCATGCATCCATACAGTTTTAAAGGTTACTATGGGTCATGCACAGCATTGTACTCCCGAAGAAAGGCGTCTAATATTGTAGTTACGGAGTCAAAACAAAACTTATAAATTTATTTCTCATCTACTAAAGCGATCTGAATGCGTTATTGCTAAAGTTTTAAAGGAGCAAAAATTAATAAAGATATCACCAAAAACCAGAGGTCGCCCAAGAAAAACAAGCAAAAGATTGGATAGATGTATTGAAACATCCATTTTCCACTTCGTTTGACATTAAAAGGAAAATGAGTCTACAAATCAGTACACGGACAATTCGTAGACGATTGATAGAGGTGGATTTTCATGGAAGAGTTGCAAAAAAGGTACCACATTTAAGTAAAAAAATATTCAGCATAGATTAAGTTTTTCCAGATTTAACTTAAACTAAAATTACAGCCGTAATTGGAAAAATATTTTATTTAGTGATGAAGCAAAAATAAATCTCTTTGGATCAGATGGGAAACGGTACGTTAGACGACATAAGAATGACTGTGGGGTTGCTTTCCCTATAATGATGTAGGTCCACTATATTAGATCAAAGATACCATGCAGGACTACGATCCAAAACATAACGCGAAAGTAGTGAAACGATGGTTTCTCGCAAATAAAATTGTAGTGTTGCCCTGGCCATCGCAATCTCCGGATTTAAGTCCAATAGAAAATCTTTTGCAAGATTTAAAAAAAGGCATTGCTAATAAAAAACATCAAACATAAAAATGTTGTGGGAAGAAGCCAAGAAAACTTGGTATTCTATAGCTGTTGAAATTATATATTTATATATCTATAGCGGTTGAAGTTAATAGACTCTATTCCAAGGAGATGCTCAGCTGTGGTTAAACAAGGAGGATATTCTACTAAATACTAATATTTTATATTTATTAAGTTTGTTAATAAGCATTCGTTTTCACAATGTAAGGCTATAAGTGATATATTCTAATTTTTTGACTAGAAGAAAAGCAGATATTGTTTGATAGTTATAGCAACTTTTATAACACTAGGATAATGTTTTGTTTTATCAATATTTTTTGTATCAGGACACGTTACGCAACGTTAATAATATAACAATTCTGTAATAAATTCGTTAAACACATTAAAATAAAATGTTTAGATTCAGCATTCATACTCTTATTATTTTGACACACAACTGTATATATAGATGGCAAAAGAGTGAGAAAATGTACTTTTACTTTTTTTACTGCTAAACAATCATTGTTTATACCAGTTAATTATTAGTTGTCATTAGCAAATTATTTTAAAGTTGTTTCATTGATTTCATTATGCCTTCGCTATTCTCTCATTGTGAATATGCTGATATATTATTTGTTTATAGCTTTTGTAACGGAAGCGTCTCCCGAATCGGAGTCTGCCAGAGAGAAGGGTTTTTGAACAAGTTATTATCAATGCTGGAGAATCTGGTATGTTTCCAAGTGCGAGAAATGTATATGATTTGCAATTGAAACTTTATCCCGAACAAAAAGAGGTAATCCTTGACATCGTTGAAAATGATCCAAGCGTAAATACAAGGCGTATTGCAAATATTTTCCAAAAGAAACAATCGTCTACTTGGAGGACTCTCCAAATGAATTGTTTATATCCATTTCATTTACAACCGATGCAACATTTGCACAATGGTAATTTTGCGTTAAGGATGCAGTTTTGTAACTGGATAAATTCAAATCAGAGATTATATGAAGCGCAGTTCACTCGCGAAGGCATAAATAATCTTCATAATGTATATCGATCATCCGATGATAGCCCTCAGGCTACGGCTGAGCATAATTTTCAACATCGATTTAGCATTAATGTGTGGTATGGTATCACATCATTTGGAAAACCTGTTGGAAAATGTTTCACTTAATATACGACAAAATATGAACAAAACACAAACCGGTGGATTGGACGAGGTGGTCCGCATAATTGGCCAGCAATAGGTCTCCAGGCCTTAATCCTCTGGATTATTGCCTATGGGGGTGGGTTAAATCTCTGGTATATGCAACTAAAGTAGACACTAGAGATGCATTACTCGACCGAATAGTAAATGCAGTAGCAGTTATAAAGAACAGACCCAAATCAATTCACAGAGCAACCTAAGCTGTTCGTAAGAGAACTGACAAGTCTTTGGAAATAAATGGAAGTGGTATTTTTAAAACTATATTCATTTTCATTTTATGTGATATTCATGTTTGTAATATATTCTGCTTTCACTTCTTGCTGGCACAAGGCCTCCAATAAATAGTCTCAGTGCTGTCCACTTCAATTTTCTAATCTTGATTTCAGTGCTGACTTAATTTGCTTAGCTCGTATTAATAATTATTCGTCACTGACATGTTGCGACTAGTAAACACACCGAATGAACAACAGTCTTCATTAAGTTTTCTTTGTGATTTTACCATAAGCATACATCAGCATATACCCACACACACTCTTACTAATAATGCAGATTTTCTCTTTTTTCTCAGTATGCTAAAAGCTGCTATCAAGCTCCCAATAACGATTATCTTCTCTTCCCCAAGACAACCTAAATAACAGAATTCTGCTTATTAAATTGCTTCGCTATTAATTCGGAAGATATTTAAAAGGCATTAATTCTATGTGCTTATAAAATTTCAATCAAATAATTCTTTAAGACTCCTTATATTTACTATATGTTGATCTAGTAGCAGTTATTTAATGTTACGGTGTTTTTCAAATCTCCTTCTGTTCTTGAACGATTTATTTACGACACATGAAGCTCACATGGGAAGGCGCGTGGGAGCCGACGGTGACGACACGAAGAAGAAAAAAAAGCCGTCGTAAATCGACAAACAAGTTTAAACTTGTACATTATACAGACATCGGACAATTGTCGCCGATCCATAGCTCACTCGAAACATGTGTTGGTCCTGACTTTTTATCGTTAATCTCGTGAATTATGTCCGGGTTATCGGACGAACTTCTGTAATCGTTTTATTTAGGGAATATATTTGTCAAGTTAATGGTTACGTTTCACAAAACGTGCCACTGACATTACAAACGACGATTGATTTATACAATTGGCGTAATTTTTCGTCCGTTTAACTTATAAAAAGGTTTATTTCTATATATGCAGATTTTTGTTTGAAATTAAAATTCACAAAAGAAGCATCATATTTTTGGAATATGGAATAAAATGTTGGAATACTAGCTTATGTTATGACAGTCACTATAAAACTTAAACATTTCCTGCAGTCCTCTACACTATATATTTTTACTTTTTAATACCCTCAAAATAATGAAGCAGTTTTGTTTGTTTAATGGCAGTTTTGACTTCATCAGTTCAAGTTAATCTCGATCAAGCGAGCCATGTCTTTTGGTTTGGGAAGAGGAAGTAATCGCTGGTAACCAAATCCGGTACATACAGCGCGTGGAAAAGCACTTCGAAATGTGGAGTTTGGCAGGCACATTCCGAGACGTATTTGCTAGTGCGTTATTGTATGAAAGGGCTCTTTAAATAGCACCCTTCAATTGGTCGAGTAGTGAAGCGTAATAATTTCCGGTAATGGGGTCCGACCTTTTGCCAGGTAGTCTATGAGCACTAGACCACGAGAATCTCAGAGAACTGTAGCCATAACATTTCCTACAGACAGAACTATCTTTGTTTTCTCTAGTACATTTTTATCTGCTCCCACCCGCTGTTTGGACTACTACTTCAGCTTTGACATATAACATTGAATCCATGTTTCATTAACTCTTATAGCATACAGTAAAATTCCTCGTCAACCGCGGGGATTTCGTTTTGGATAGAGGGCCGCGGTTGATTGTCGTGCGACGCTATAACTTCTTCAATGTCACTTGGTTGAAACTCTTCGAAACCATCACCATGAATTTGTTGTAAGATTGTTACAATGTCTTCAATTTCTATTGCTTTGTCAGGAACTACTGACGTATCGGCCACAACCTGTAGCCGTAACTTTTTCCAACAAGAATTCAATTTTGACGAACATAATTCATCCACTGCTTCTTTGATCAATATTATGCCATGGGCGATATTAAAAGCTTTCTAACTCTCAGTAACAGTGAGAACAGGATTTTGTTCCATGCTATTCAATACATAACTGAAAGACATAATATATTTTAAACGCTGCTATTCTTCTATATCTAATGGTTGTATCAATGATGTAGTGTTAGGAGGTAGGAAGCAAACTTCTGTGTTTGAATCAGCAAATTTTAAGGATTCAGAATGGCCGGGAGCATTATCAATAAGAAGTAAAACTTTGAATAGCAATAACTTTGAGGCGAAATATTGCCTAACACTGGGTATGAAGCAGTTCAGAAACCAGTCTGTAAATAATGTTGCAGTCACTCAATCTTGTTGATTTGCTCTCCAAAAGACCAGCAGATAATTTTTGTTTTTATTTTTTAGAGCACGTGACTTAAGAGATTTGTATACGAGCAGCGGCTTTATCATATGGTTACATGAAGCATTAGAATAAAAGAGAAGAATAACCCAATCCTTTGCACATTTAAATGCCTGATGCGGAGCTTTCGGTTTCAGACACAAATGTTCGAGCAATAACCCTCTTCCAAAATAAACCTGTCTCAACGGCGTTAAATACCTGATCTGGTTGATAACCCTTGGTCTCAATCAATTGTTTGAATTCAGTCGAATACCAATTAGCCCCTTCGTGATCTACAGAAGACTCCCAGTAATGTTTAGGTTGTGTAGCAAAAAGCGCTTTTTATAATTTTCAAACCAACCCTTACTGGCTTGGAAGCTCAGAGTTGCCTCATCTGACTTTATATTCTAGAAAAGATACCTAGCTTTTTCTTGAATTCAGCTGCTAACAGGGAGTCTTCTTTTTGTTTAATCTTCGATCTAAATTCCTGGCGCACTTTTCATCTTTTCCATCGTTAGAGGTTACGAGAAATACCTAACTTTATTACTGGTACTAGAACCGCACGAAACACTGACCCAAATGGAGTGCTCATTCTTTTTTATTGTTCTTACTGTCCATTCGTTCACTTTAAACTTTTTCGCAGCACTTGCATACGTTTCACCTACAGAAAAACAGTCTAACAATTAATTTTTTTATCAAGTAATTACCTTTCGCTTCCTATTAGATGTAATATATATATATATATATATATATATATATATATATATATATATATATATATATATATATATATATATATATATATATATATATATATATTATAACTACGTAATTCAACCACGAAAATGACAATATTTTCCTTAATCACCAACTTCCTTTGAATAATCATACATACAAACTATGTAATTGCGTAACTAACGGCCGTGCATCATATGTAAAAGGCAATAAAACAATTCCTGGAAAATTAGAGTAACAGTTCGCACGGGATTGCTACAAAAACACACCGCGCTACTACATAATTCGAGTGAAAATTTAGTCTAGGTGATTCCGCAAGACAAAACTGTGATTGAAGAAACCACGTTTCACTAGGGATTACTATATTGAAGAACATCAGCTGAATCGTATTTAAATAAGTCCAAAAATTTTTGAAGTGTTGATTCCAATGCATCTTTGGTCAACTATAACGGTTTTTTAGACATTTCGAGTGATCATCATCTCCAATGGATGTACAACCACGTTTAAATTCAGCACCTCATGGTTTTATCATCGAAAAGGAAGGGGATGAATCCTTTAAATTGGACTCTAACTCTTTTTATATGTCGGACGGAGTTAAACTCTTCAAAATAAACTATTTTATAACAGCTCAAACTTTGTTTGATCTTTATATCAATTTTTCTAAAATATTAACCCTTGTTCGTTTTACTCGATTGCCACAAACAAACAACTAAATACACGCATCTGTAATATATATATATATATATATATATATATATATATATATATATATATATATATATATATATATATATAGATATATATATATATGGACACTCACATCACAATCAATTCAAAGACTTCGAGTAGCACAGAGGGTAAGGGAAAGCTGTATGCTTGGGATTACAAAGCGGGTCAGAAAAACCTGAACAAGGATCAGAAAACAGATGAAACTATGTGATAACATTGATAAGGTGAAGGAATTGAAATGGGAGCGGGCAGGCCGTATAGCGAGGCAATATGATGACGACAGATGGACCAAATTAATCCTGGGATGAATACCGCTTGATTATAAGCGTCCACGAAGAAGGCCTAAAACACGATAGATCGATGGCATCATCAAGAATATTGAACCCGAATAGCAGAGGAATGCTCAGGACCGTGCGAGTTGGAAGCATGTGCAATGGCATGTGCAATGTATAGAAAAATAAAAATAGAATATATGTTTCATCAGTAGGACTGTTGATGGCAAGAACTAATTCTCAAGTGCTCTTTCGTTAAATCGCTAAATGATGATGTTTTTCGCCAAAATTGGAATAAAATCCTTGCAACTATTTAATCTTTCTTCTTTAGATAAACCAGCTTTCAAGTCAAAACATATAGTACAGCACAAAATACAAATATAGTTTTGATATGGTGCAGCTATTGCTCACGTATTTCAAGAAAATAGTAAACCTTAATGTATAAATACGTAAAAACGGCTTGTAAATTATAAGGAAAACAATAATAAATGGTGACAATAACACGCACCAAAGATGAATCAAAAAAATTAATAGTAAAAAATAAAACTATAACGTATAACGATATATAAATTAATATATCTATATCAAAAGTATATCAATGAAATCAATTACAATTAACTTGACACACTCGAAAAAAATAATCTGGTTTTAAACCAATTATACAAACAATTAATTTGTACATTATAAATGTATCTTCGGAGATAATCAATCAAAAGTACTTAAAAGCATCATTATCATCGCCACTGCTTCGCTGGAGAAATCTGATACTTTTTATTTTCTTAACTCTTCACAATGTCTAATTAGCCTGATTAGTATTCTCGGTTTTTTACGCTTGAGAGAAATTAACTGATAAGATAGCGATATTGTGAAGGAAACAATTTCCTACTTATTTGATGGGTTTTGCTTCATCATTGACTACTTATGAGCATTTTAAATGATTGAAGAGTTTATTTATGATGTATTAAGTCACTATTATCCAATCTTTTGACGGATACGTTTCGATAACCTTGTTAGCATCATCAACCGAGTAAACAAGAGAGTTAGCACCAATAGACAGCACTATGTATATATATATATATATATATATATATATATATATATATATATATATATATATATATATATATATATATATATATACTGTTATAAAACTATAGCATATATAATGACATAATTAAATGATTAATTAATGTTTAATTTTTTTGCACCTGCAAAACAAAGTGCAAACCCCTAAACTGTTAAAGCTAAATTAAAGGTAAAAAATTATAAAATATATCAAAGTCAAAAAATATATCAATTAAAAACTAAACAAAACACATATTTTTAAAAAATCTCAATTAATAATTCATAATTAATACTGTAAGCTAAATATTGAATAGTTAATGTTCGCTAAGAAGGAGGGTTCGTAAAAACCAACTCTTAAGGGGACTTGCGGGGGCGTACAAGATAAATATAATCCGAAATTTGGGAATGTTTTGTTGTGAATCCCTCGCAATTTTGTTTTCGTGAGATTTATAGAAGAAAATTATCAAATAGCAGGTAAAAGCTACAGAATTCTAAAAGTAATTTTAATCATAAAAAAATCAATTATTGCTAAAATTTAATTTACCCCCAGCGAAGCGGGCGGCATCTAGTATATATATATATATATATATATATATATATATATATATATATATATATATATATATATATATATATATAGATCTGAAAACGCTGGCAATTATTAAAGCAACATTAACTAACAGAAGGTCAAAAGTAAAATTCATGGGTGACATCTCAGAGGACTTCGAAATTAAAACTGTAGTGAGACAAGGGGATGGACTCTCGCCACTCTTATTTAACTGTATTCTCGAAAAAGTAATACAGGAGTGGCGTGACAAAAAGTCAGCCATGAATATTGACCCATTAAACTGGGGAGAACAACATCAAAATAGATAGTCTGGCGTTTGCTGATGATCTGGCAATTTTGGCTTAGAATATATTAACGACACAAAAACAGTTTGAAATCCTAAAAGAAACAGCAGAAAAGGTAGGACTCCAAATTTCCTTTGAAAAGACACAGTACATGACCTGCAACAGACTAAGAACACCATTTCAAAAAACAAAATATGGTAACATCAGACGAGTCTCTCAATTCAAATATTTGAGTGAAATAATCGTGGAAAATGAGTTGGAAAAAGCGGCCAATAAGGATAGATGTCAAAAAATAAAAAAAATTTACAAAAACAAAATATTTACAACAAATAATGCATATCTAAAAGCACAAAATTGAGACATTACAACACAGTTATTAAACCACAATGTATATATGGGGCAGAAACGATCATTTTGAATAGAAAGAGAGACATGGAGGACATTGAAAAGAAGGAATGAAAAATCATAAGAAAAATCTTAGGCCCCAAACAAATAAATAGCACAACATACCGACTTCGAGAAAATCAAGAAATCAAACAATACACGGATATACAAGTTTTACGGACACATAAAACGGATGAATCCGAGTAGGTTAACTAGACAAATAGTCGAATTTTATGAAAATAGGAGTAGAGCTAAAGTAGAAATAATTAAATGGATTACTGCAATTAAACGGACCTACAATCAGCAGATATTACACAAAGTAAAATTCAGGATAGAGGCTACTTCAGACACAAGATTAACGTTTGGAAGATTGGCCAGAGGGAAAAATGTAGGAAGACTGGGACAACTTGGTCTGACGAAAGGAAAAAAGCTCATAGCGAAAGAATGAATTTAGTATGGGCGCAAAGGAAGGCTAACGACAACAAACGCCTCTAACTGTACTTCGCGTGGTCCACCAGGGCCCACACGTTAATAATATATATACATATATATATATATATATATATATATATATATATATATATATATATATATATATATATATATATATATATATATATATATATATATATATATATATATATATTTCCAGAAGAATTGTATTACAATGTTTGCATTTATTCAATATAATATTGATAAGAAAAGAATAAAATGTTGGATTGTCCGGAAAGGCTAGGAATTATCCATATGTTGCTTTTTTAGTGCTTGTAAACAAAAATCTGTGCTTGATTAGTAGTGTTTATTTAGATATTATTAATTCCTGTAGTATTTACAATGTTTACGTTCAGATTCGCTTTGATTTGCCTTTAGTTAATCAAGTTGCTTCAATAAACTTAAAGGGATTTCCCTTTACACTTTTTTGAAATTCTCGACGCACGTTTCGCCAACCATGTTAGCATCATCAGGAGACGATTTAATCTGAGTTGAGTAAGTTGCTTCAAATTGAAAATATCGGTCGATACCTAGCATTTACACCACATTATGCTTTTTTATCTCAAAAAAGGCAAGAACGCTATATCCAAACATAAAACAAAAATTTTGCCGTTATGCCGTTATTTATATTTAATGTAATAAGTAAAGGAAGCATGTTTATGAAATTGTGCGTGAAAAATCAAAATGAACATTATAGTGTCTTTGTTCCAGTCAATTTCTATAAGAATTATATTACAATGTTTGCATTTATTCAATATTGCATAATATTGACAAGAAAATTTCCTCGTTGAGTAACCACATTCTAAATATAATGATCGCCAATGCAAACAAAAGACATGAAAACCAGTTTGGATATTCAAATGTCTTTTTTTATCTATAAATATACGATTCATGGACGACGCCGATCTTATTATTTATGAATAAACATATTAACACTTTCACACGATGTCGACTCCGACGTCTTATAATAACTACTATTGCTGAGATATTTCTATTAAGTTTAATTGCGAATAAAGCGTAATAATAAAATAGGATCGCGGAAACAGACTGTTATTTTTGCAGACAACCAGGAAGTGCCCATCTCCGCTTACCGAGTTCAGCTTGGCGGAAAAAAATTCTCGATAAACTACGAACACCGTTATCAACATTATACGGAATATTTTTCTGTTTTGTTCGCAGTATATTCCCTTCATTTAAGCTCAAGCTTTTTAAAATGCAGTCATTGTTAAAATAGTATTTGTAAAACAAGAGTTGAACAACTTTTTTTGTGTGGACAACTGCAAAATATTGTTTGTGCAAATTTTAAAATTATAAAAAAGATCGATTTTCAAAATACTGACTTTTTATATATTTTTAGATTCTCTTTTTTTGCTAGCTTTTCGATGCGCATCTTTTTGATCCTAAAATTCCAACACCACACTATTTGCATACCCTTTGCTTTCAATTAGTTTCTAATTTAAAAATTTCTGTCGGGACGAAAACAAACGCTAATGCGGTGGCGCAACATCGGGAGAGTATAGCGGATTAGAGAAAATTTCATAGCTTAGGTGGCTCATTTTTTGTTTTGCCATGAGAACGCTATGCACTTATGGTCAAAGCACATTATTTCCTCAATTTCTCGGGTAATTAAATCCACAAAATAGCAGATGTGAAATAATGTGTTTAAGTTTGAACGAAATATGCACCATCTATGCAATGTCGAAAAAACCTTTATAAACAAATATAAACATATTTTATATATACAAGTTTTTATTTTGTTAATAAAAATAAAACAACTTTATAACAACAAATAAAATATATAAATAATAATTATTAACAAATATATTAAATATAACAAATAAATAAAACAAATTTTTATTTTTTTATAATAATAATAATGTTTATTTATAATAAAATAAAAATTAACAAACAAAATAGATATAAAACAAATTTTTATTTTGTTTTTTTAACTCCCCAGTCAACCAATAAATTATTTTTTAATGCCAAAGTTGGAACACCACAACATAAACAATCACGAGTTTATGAGCTAAGTTGTAACGAGTGCAGTGGCCGAAGTTTTCAGACCAGATCTAAGGAACACCAATCTACGCACCTACTAAAGAAACAAAATTCTAATTTTGCAAACCATTTTACAGATACTGGACATACATTTCCCAATATAACAAATTTAAAAATGTTATATACAAACCCAAAAAGCAAAAAAAAAAACTAAATATTTTAGAGGCGATTGAAATTTATTGATATAATAAAGACCGGCCTAGACAGTTATTAAATGATCAGACAAATCTCCGAAATTCCCCACTATTTAAAATATTATATTATAAAAATAACCTCAATAAAACTGTAAAAAAATATATTTATCATATATAATTTTTTAATAGATGCCATACCTAAACTATAGCCACAAAGTTAAAAATAAAATAAATGATACATAACAAAGTAAAAATTTGTTTTATGCAATTTTAAAATTAATCCACTAAAATATATTTTTCATACTGTTACATAATAACAATTTTCCAATAATTTAATATTGTTTTTGGAGCACATTGGAAGAACTGCAACAACATTCGTAATAAGAAATAAAACGAAAATAGATCTGGCCCTGTAGTTGAATAATATTACAGGTTTAGGTTATGCTACAACACATTTTTTCTTCATCTTGACTTTTTCTCTCCACCAATTAGATATAATTAACAAGATTGGGCGATGTTCGTGTTGAAGCCCGTTAAGAAGTTGAGCGTAATTAAATGTCATGTTCTCTTAAACGTTGGCTTGTTTAAATTAGTTGATTGGCCTGTTAAACGGTAACCTATACATCTAATCCGGCGTTCGATTGCGTAACGCCAGTGGACTTATTACTATTTAAGGTGCGGCGCCATCTTATTTTCAGAAAACCGCTGATCAGAAATTGGAATGAGAACGTGACCGGTTTGCGAAACCATCCTTTTCAAAGATGTCGATTGTTTCAAAAGGAATGAAGTAAAAATATTTTAATTGCTATCTCTAAGGTCATTTGAAATAACTGTTTCAATTTCCTTAATTCAGTTGAATTGGAGAATGCAATTTTACTATATATATATATATATATATATATATATATATATATATATATATATATATATATATATATATATATATATATATATATATGTATATATATACGCATTCCAAATGTTACATTACGCATTTTTTTCTACTGCAGCTATTTCGTTCTTACCGCTATCCAATTTGACTGTTGCTTTCCAATTCTTTTATACTCCTTGAAATGATTGCTACTTCATCCGCATATACAATAACCTACCCTGAACTGTTTTTCCGTTTTTCTTTTACCATATCCAATACTATAGTAACTATCTGGTGTAATAAAAATCTTCCGTTACTTTTCTAATTAGAACTTTCACTATTATTCCTGATCTTATATTTTAATTAACATATTCAATAGATTTCATTTTTTTCAGATTTTCGTCCATTTCAATGTTGTATAGTCAGGATCATCTAAGACGAAATTTTCAAAGCAACATAATGTTGAGCTCATTTTATCAACAATACGAATGTTATTCCTGAAGTTCATCAGCCTTTTTATAGATACTTGTATTCCCCTTGTATCAGCCCGCAATTTTTATAAGTGCCCTTATTATAAGTGTTCTATGTTCTTGTGTCATCTGCAGTTATCTTGTTCAGTTTATTCAAATCAGCTTTTTTCATGCTAAGTAGATTTCGATAAAATGTTCAACATGGCTACTTCTGACAAAGCGCATTCTGTCCGACAATTTTTCAAACAATTTGGATCTTTGTTCGCAATTGTCCAAGTTGTGTTCGCTTCGAAGGCTTCCAGCTTCAATAGTTGCTGGTTTATTGGCACACACTAAAGATTTAATATAACACAAAAAAAAAGTAATCTAAATGCATTGAATCACATGATATTGGTGGTCAGTTAGCAGTTCGATTCCTCAAAATAATTTTCTCACCGAATTGTTCCCTCAATAAATCGATTGTTGATCTGGACCTATCCTATTGGAACGATAGAGAGACATTCAAATTCGGAATTACATAATTTACGTAGTCGAATAACAAAATCCATCATCCTGCGAACGACGACGAATTGATAAAGTTGGATCTTCGTCAACACTGCCACCAACAGGGATGATATTTTCTTCGAAATGCACATTTTGTTGTTTTAATATGGAGCAGGTGTGCATTCGAATTTGTCGATAATTCAGCCAATACATCACGAAGATGAAATTTACAAAGTGCTGTATTAGTATGGCGTACAGAACACTGGTTTTGATAATAAATTTCGACAATTTGCAAGCGTTACGCTGATGTTAAATGGTCCATGATGATTTGCAAGGCTATTGAGATACAGATTTATAAATTTACGCGAAAACTCACAGTTCTTTTGACAGCGACCTCTATCGGTAGTTCGGACACACTTAAAAATTCCAAATGCAAAGATCCGAACGAGGTTGAAAACTAAAGCCAATCTGATACACTTATGATTTAATTATTAAATTGTCTATTCTAAAGTACGAAAATTCACAGAGACAGTAAGGGAAAAAAAATGTTTGTTTTTTTTGTAGAGTTGTGTAATTTAATAAAAAAATGTATCAATTTTTGTATTTGTCATTTCTGTTGTTAATTACTAAATTTAAAAAAAAATGAACTTTAAACAATTATAATCACAATTATGTCCACTTTCCCACTAATATCTTCTTATTCACGGCCGATCTTCGGTCTCTCGCAATAACTGCCTTCCTCGTCAAACAAAATTGACCGGTGACTAGTGGTTTGTCAGCTGGTTGGAGTGGACGAGCACAAGAAGAATAGCATTAGTTGGGTAAACATGCGAGTTCTTTGCGCTTTGTCCAGTCAAGTGTCATACACCACTGTAAAATAAACGAGTTGAACTCTTCGTTTGAAGCGATCGCGATTTAACTAAAGATCGACCATTTCAGTATGAATTGCAACTTTGATGACTAAATGATTGAGAAAATACTAGTTGATTCTTAATTATTCTATCAAATATAAAATTGTTTTAAAATTTTTATAGCAACAATGTCCATGGAGATTTGTAATTCACATTTTTCAATAATGTTTTATGATACTCTACTTACTTTTTACCACACATCCTGTAGGTTTCGTTTTTCGTTACAGCAATATTGATTTAAAGCATTTGAATGGGATCTTTTTATATTTTTCAATTATCAATAACTGAACAGTTTTCCTCACTGCTATATATATATATATATATATATATATATATATATATATATATATATATATATATATATATATATATATATATAATAGTAAAAATAATAATAATAATAATAATATAATAAAGCAGCTCGACAGATCTTAGAGCCATAATTTCGACTTTTTTTCCTATTTTGCTCCATTCTATTCTCTCCATAGCTGCATCGCGTCATTCTTCTACCCTTACTGAAGTTAAATCTTCCTTGCATGCCTCCAACCACTTCTTTCTTGGTCGTCCTCTTTTTCTTCTTTATCCATCTCCTCTTGACAATGCTTGTTTTACCCATCTCCTATCTGACATTCTGAACACATGATCTAACCACCGCAATCTGTAATCTGGAAGATCTGACTTATAGATGGTTTTCCGTATAGAAGTTTAATTTCTTCATTAATTCTCCTTCTCCAGATTGTCTCTTGTACTTTCACTCCACCAAATATCTTCCTCAGTACTCTTCGCTCCCAGATATTCAATTTTTCTAATTGTATTTTCTGCTCTTGTTATTGTAAATTCCTGCTTTTATTCGCTTTCTCGGAGTATTACCTTATAGCTAGTCTAGCACAACATTAAAGAGTACTGTAGACAGGGGATCCCCTTGTTTCAATCCCTTTCTCACTTTAAATTTTTCTGTGGAAAGATACCCCTCCCCCACCACTCCGCATTCTATTTTCCTTAGTGTCATCTTTGTCATTTAAATGTCTTTCTTCAGTACTTCGAGCATGTTCAATGTTTGGTACAACTTCTTCCTTATGACTGAGTCATAGGCTTGTTTGAAGTCGATGAACAATAACTTCAAGATAAGTTTCTGTTCATACGTATTGCTTTGGATCATTTTCAGAACGAAGATCCCTTATTGTATTATAAACTAAATAAATATTTGCATAAACTATTTGCGCTTCTTTTTATCTTAACAAAATACCTACAAACATTCCGAGCAACCCAATATTATATAAATCATTTACAGTACAGATCCCAGCACACTTCTTCGAGAAAAAACAGATTTTATCGGGACAAATGTTGAGTGTTAAATTTTTAAATTTTTCTGTAATTCAGTACGCCTTTAACTTTATTAAAAGTATGTGTAATATTATGTAATGTGGCTAAGCAGATGTGAGTATGTACATTTTTTCAATGATCAAGTGTTCTTGTCTAAATACAAACTGGGGAACAGATATCATGTCTTTTAACAGTAGGTAATACGATAATTTAAATTAATTTTCAGAATAGGTGACAAGAAATAATTACTAATTTTAATTATAATTACTAATTATTAATAAATTATATTTTTAATTGCTAACTAATATTAACAATCATTAAATAATTTCATTATAATTCGCGACGCAACGATTAGATACTCCCTAAACACATATACTTGTTCTTGAAATTCCTCGATTATCGAAGCTGAGACATAATACACTGGTAATTGTGACATGTTAAAGCAAATTGTTTTAAATAAAGTGCTATACATCTGAAATCAATATAAAGCCCTAGCAATTGATAAATAATTCATTGGAAATGATAAATAGTAGGAAAAAAAGAGTTGTATGACGTTAAGCCAAATACATAGGTAGCGCACAGTCTACCTATTGATTTCCTTATAAAGAGGTGAATATTTTAGGTCGAGCCATATACCAGAGACGTGCCCTAGATAAATTTCCTAGAGAGACAGACTGATATCTACCAATAAAATGCAGATATTCAGTTGATTGCATGCGTACGGCGTCTTGCTAGAGAAAACTAATATCGACTAGCGGCCTTGATTGATAGATTTGACATTTATGTATGTAGGTACCGGTGATATTATACGGTAGCCTCCGTTTTATGAAGTTAAAATTTAAAATGCATGAAGGATTTTTGTATTTTTCTCGTTTTCTTTGAATTGTCAAGAATATATATAATAAACTGTGGGAAAAACGAAAACCTTTGAGTTAGCGTAACGGAATTGTATGTAAAGCTAAAGCTGTATAAAAGCTTTTTTTTTCAACTCATCACTCGTTCATATGGTGACTTTATATGTAAATAGATTTTCAAATAATTAACTTATACAGGATACTGCGGAAGAATGAGTTATTTGCAATATCATTTTTTCCATTTTTCTCATTTCTCTCATTCAGGTAGGGATAAAGCAACTACCTTCATTGTATTTGCAATGTAATAGTATAAGTAACCATAAATCAGTGGAATGCGACATAACGTGCGTTCACTATTAAGCATATTACAAACATATTGATTATACAGTGATAGTACAACCGTTATTTCTTCGCCAATTCAATATTAACCGTAATGCTTTGTGCACTGTGTAATTTTTCATGAAAAAGAAGTCTTCAGGTATAGAAAGAAATGTTCTCACATCTGCAAACAGAGAAAGTCAAAAAAGCTGTTTAACATAATCTACAGCATTCAACTCGTGGTCACATTTTACACCAAAATTTGTAGTCCACGCGTTGCACATAACGCGAAACATTTTAAAATCAGTTCTCGGTTTATTTCGACGAAAATGAAAATATTACTCATAATTTGTTTTTATCTGTTGAAATACATTTACATATGTTGAAATGATTCAGTGCCTCCACTTCATATATAAAAATTAATAATGTCTTTAATAGTTTGTAAATGGTATGTCTCTTTGAAACTGAAACTTGTACAGGAAACGTAATTCAGTAACACTCGAATGCAAATATAGGAAGATTTGTTCTTGAAAGATGATGCAAAATTTTATTTTTCCAAATGAGGCTTTATAAATAGAAACAATGGCGTCATGTTAGAAGCTCTTGATTAAATAACCTCTCATCCAGCTTTTTTTTGTTATATATCATATATACATATCATTTAATAATCATGTATCTTCACTTACATTACTTACTTCATAATACGCAGATTTTAGATGCCTTGAAACTATTTATTTTATATGATAAATAAACAAACAACAATGGCGTTAATGTTTGAAAATAATTTCGGACAAATGTCCGCCGCGGCTACTTGCTGACAAAGCGCATTCTGTCAAAACAATTTCCGACCACTTTTTCAAGCAATTTGGGTCTTATGTCCGCAATTGTCCGAGTTATGCTGACTTCCAACACGGAAATAGTTGGTGGTTTATCGGAATAGCCAAAGATTTAACATAACCCCAAAGAAAATAATCTAAAAACGTTAAATCATAGGACCTTGCTGGCCAATTTACAGGTCCGTTCCTCAAAATAATTTTCTCACCGAATTGTTACCTCAATAAGTCGATTGTTGCGTTGGCTGGATGACATGTGTTGAGTCGTTCTGATATCTCCTCCAAATGAATATCATTCAAATTCGGAATTAAAAATCAACGTAGTCGAGTAACGAGACGTATTGAAAAATTTCGTTCTTCATCAACACTGAAGAGCTGACATGACCCAAAAAAAAATCTAAAGTCGTTAAATCACATGACCTTAGTGGCCATTTAACAGATCCGTTCCTCGAAATAATTTTGTCATCGAATTGTTCCCTCAATAAATCGATTGTTGCGTTGTCTGTATAACATGTGGATCTCCTCCAGATGAATACCATTCAAATTCGGAATTAAATAGTACACAGTCTTTTTTCTTGTTTTTATTTTAATATCGAGCAGCGTGAAATGCGTTCGGAATTTGTGGATAATTCTGAGAATACAACACGAAGTTCAAATTCATGAAGTGTTCTATAAATTTGACACACAGAACACTGATTTTAATAAATAAAAATTAATTTCGACAATTTGTAAGCGTTGCCATGATGTTAAATATATCATGATGATTTCCCAAACTATTAAGACACACATTTTCAGCCTTGCGCGCAAACTCACAGTTCGTTTGACAGCTATTCCTATCGGAACTTCAGCCAGACTACAAAATTCACCTTTTATAATGACAATTCTTATCATTATCAGCTTTTCTATCGGTGATTTTAAAATTTTGCAATTTTATTTTTGTTCGGCGGAAGCCCTTCTTGACTCTGAGGGGTTCTTGACGCTCGTTGATGACCAAATGATGAAGAATGGTGAAGAATCGTTCATCAATCAATCAAGAAAGTTATTTTCCATACACCATGTATATATATATATATTATATTAGTTAATCAAATATCAGCCATAGCAGCAGTACAAGTTTGTGTCCTATTTAACACATTTTCCATAACTTTTGTCAACATATCCAGTGATAATGCAGCGAATTCAACACGCAGGTTGTCCTTGAGTTTGCTACTCTATGGTGTGAAGCTTATTTATGTAAACCTTTTTCTTCAAAAATCCTCATAAAAAATACTTCGGAGCCATCAAAAAATCAGCATTATCACATGATCGCATTACAGTATTCTAATCGCTTATTAATATCTGTAAGTAACAGGACTTAAACAATTTGTATTTTATATGGAAACATATGCAAGTTACTTCTTAAAATTTAATTTAAACTGCGTGGATAAAGTCCCTATTGTGCATCTCGTATTCAAATCGACGTTTCTGTAGAATCCTCCCTCCATATGCGCTATATTTTCAGCGCTTCCCCCTTTTCTTGGACTTCTGATGCGGAACCTATCCCCAACTGTTCCGAATCCTTGAAACTACTTGAATAAATAATAAATTGTCGTTTTATAAGGCGCCAGACTATTAGGATAAATCATTCGCAAATTCACGTTGACTTACACTAATTGAATTATTGTTTTTGTAAATAAGTTGCAACCATTGAACTACGCCTCTTTAGCGTGTATATATGCATAATTTAACTTGTAAGACTACACTACACCACAGGCAAACTTAAACTATTAGAAATATCAGGAAAAAATGACCTCAAAACTAAATGGTAGTGTGATACTTGCTCCACCCTTTATATAGTTAAAGAAATTTTCTTTTTGCAAAAAAAAAAGAAACGTGTCATGTCAGCAGCTCTTACAAATTCAACTACAATTCAATACAATTCAGCTCTTACAAAAATCAAGTCTAATTAAAAACAATCAGTGTAAACTAAAAGATATCAAATTAGGTAAATGTAATGGAAATAGTGGATTCAACAACAAACATAAACTTTCATTCGTTAGAATAAAATATATTTATTTCTTTCTTAGCATGTTGTTGGAATTTATGGTGAATACGAATTCAACTTGACAACAAAATATTTTGTAAAACAGCCATTAAATGAACTATATATTTATCTCCATAAATATCAATATTAATTATTCAGTTTCCTCTATTACAAATTCATAATGTCTTTCCTTTCACATATGTATTTTTTATCCAGCGCAATAACAAAAAATCATCTATAAACCATTCTAATACGTGATATCCTCAATTTTCTCTCGATTCATGTTGGAACTTTGCGGCAGATATTATGAATGAACTCGAAATAAGAACGAAATCAGTCTATTTAAGGACGCAATTTATTTTAATTGGCCTGGAAATCGATAAAGGGAAATCAAAGTGTCTCTCCGACTGGCGCGTTATCCTTCATAGCTTCATGTCTTAAAATTCAACGAAGGTAGTCGACTCGCTACTGGAAAACAACCATAAAAGAGTAATGTGTATATTATGCGCATCTAGATCTAAACCAGACGTCACTTGTTGAAAAAAATACGGTAAATTGCTCCTACGGGTGTAATTTGAAAAGTACCCTCATGAGATGTGTTTATGTTGTAAGTATAATTTATCGGAATAATTCTAGCTTGAGCAATTAATTTATATGTCTTTGTTGTTGTTTTCATGTAACGAGAAATACTAGTAAAGGTTTGTCCAATAAGAGTGCCAGAACTTTAAGACATAATGTACAAGTGATAATCCGATAATTTTTATTTTATCTTGTCGAATAAATGGAATTATGTTTTAAATATAATATCGTTCAAATACCCCCCTCGGCTTTGCCTGGTGGAATGCATTATGAAAACCCAATTTCCGAATACTCGTTCACACATTATCGCGTGATATAGTTTCAATGGTGGCCTGAATGCTTCGTTTAAGGTCAAGTATTGTTCAGGCTTTATTTCTGTAAACCAGAGATTTAACATTACCACCAGAAGCAATAATCCAAGGGCGTGAGGTAAGCATATTATGCTGTGTGATGATCTTGGTAGCCAGTTGACATTACCATTTCGCGAAATAATACGCTCAAAAACAGCACCAAACAATTATTTTCAGTGGATCAAGAGGTCAGTCGTGAATCACTTGAAGATTTTCATACTTAATGTCTCCTCTTCAAGAAATCAATTTTTTCCGAATAAAGCGCCTGAAAGACGGGCAAAGAGAGATTGAAAGTGTGGCAGGTGGCTCCGTCCTGTTGCAACCAAGTGTACCGAGTGTATCCTTCAAATTCTTGGAGAGCACGAGTGAAAAAAGTTTGAAGCATGTCGACATAACGACATGAGAATTGAAAAATGAGCCTCATCGGAGAATAAGATGTTGTCGACTGCTGGAAATCGGTTTATCATTTTGTTAGCGAATAAAAGTATATCATCGGAGTCCATCGGCTTCAATTCTTACACTAACTGAATCTTGTACGGGTGCATGTGTAAGTCTTTGTGAAGGATGCGAAGCGCCGACGATCTTGCCACATTTAAAGCAGATGCGCGCTTTCGAGTCGATAACTTTAGTTGTTGACTCACGGACGCTCTCACTCTCTCAATGTTTTCAACAGGTCTCGCTGACCTTCGATGTCCGGCGACACGTTTATTTAACGTTGAATCAGTTTTCTCAAACTTACGAACCCACTGATTAATCAACCGAAGGTTTAGACATTGCTGAACATCGTGCAAATTAAAATGTTGTCGAAATCTACGGCGCGCAATAATAACGGAATTGTAATTGCGGTAAAACTTGCGCACACAAGACGAGCCCTCCTTTCTCTTGTAGCGCTGCATGGTGACTAAATTTTCTAAAACCGAACTATCGTTTAAGATTGACCCTATATTTCTATCCCTCCTACCAAATTTTGTACATCGCACCCAAACATTAACAACTCTTTAGACTACCCTGTATCTATGACATGTTTTATACTGTCTAGCTGAAATAATATCTATGTGGTCACTTCAGTCTTTTCTCTAGATTAATCTTAAGATATTCTTTCATAGGTCTTGATTTCAACAATATTTTAATTATTACTCCCTTCGTATATACATATTATAGTACATTTACCAATCTTACATCTTCTAAAATCAACACTTTCTTTACTGATACTTACACTTTATGTAATTGATTTCTCTGAAGATATTAGGTTCTCAATTTAATTCTCGGCCTTTTTAACATTTATTTATAACTAACTTTAACATTTATTTATGAAAACAATAATTCACACTTAATTTTCGATGTGATCTCCTCCACTTTTTATATACTTTCGCCACCTTTCAGACAACTGTGGAGTCCCAAATCATAATAAAACTTAGTAGTTCTGAATTTGGAAATGTGGTGAGGAAAATGTGATAATGTAGTGATTTTGCTAAACAAGATGATTTCGAAGGAATCGAAAGAGATAAAAACTCGAAAGGATAAGTCTGGAGAATACGACGAGTGCAATAATGTATCCCAGTCCAAATGGAAGATTGTTTCTAGAGTCATTCTTGATGTACGTGGGCATACGTTGCCTTAAAGCAAAGTGACTAGCCTTCTTCCCTTGCCAGAATGAAGCCTCCAGAGTCAAATAATTGGTGTTTCAGTTAATAATGTCGATTTTACTAAGAGATGGCGTTACTAATACATTTGTTGGTATAGATTAATGACGTCAATGGCGTTTTGTAGGGTAAACATACGCCATCCAAAGCTAGTTTGTTTTGCCAGTTGAACAATTTTTATTGTGCAAAAAAAATGTTTTTCATTGCTTTGAATTTGTAGAATTATGTACCAGAAAAGGTCGTTTTGTGGAGAAGTTTAATAACCTTCGTTCATTTGAAGAAAACGACTGCTGAGAGTTATCGAATGGATGGTTTAAACGTTTTAAAAGTTGTGATTTTGCAGAACACTTAGCAGAAGCATTGCATGTTGCCCAATCCACCATTTCCGAATGTCTACACGCATTAGGAAAAATCCGCAAGGAAGGAAAACGGGTTCCATATGAAATCATGGGTAGACCCAGATCAGCCTTTCAACATCACAACCAGTACGCAATATACATGGAAAGAAGGCTTTGCTGTGTATATGATAGGATAGTAGAGGAGCTGCGTATTACGAACTACTGAAACCAGGGGAAACGATTACTGCCGATCGATACCGACCACAATTGATAAAATTGAACCGAAGATTTAAGGAAAAACGATCAAAATACGCCTGAAGATGCGATAAACTAATTTTTCAACATGACAATGCTCCGCTTCATGTTGTGAAATATGTAAAAAACTATTCGTCTCGTCTCTTCGGGCTACCGCTTATTTCGATCGATGCAGCACGGACTTTCAGAACAATACTTATATTCTTGCGATGAAGTATTTAAATTGTATTGTATTTGAAGTATTTCAATTTGGCTTGATGCAAAAAAAAACAAAAGCTTGTTTGGGGCGGAATTCATTATTTGACAGTAAGATCGGAAAAAGTAATAGCTAACGATGGCTAATACTTTGATTATCAAGTTTTGAGAAAAAATCGACATTATTAACCGAAACATTTCAGAATGTGGGGACTTCGAATCACGGTTAGCATTAAACCAGGGCTTTCCTTAAGGGCTAATAAGCCTTGCTTTACGCTTAACCTCTTATTGTCGAAAAACCTACTAACTGGCGAGTGACCAACGTAGAATATTTCTCAGAAGGTATCCGACCTTACACAACCTAGAACTGAAGTGAGTAAAGGGGCATTCCTTGTTCAATTTTTACACTCTTGCCTATTGAAATGGAGCACACAAACCTGAGCTCTCATCGGAGAAACAACCATCCAAGTATCAACTACAGCAAGTGACGGTGTGACTTCTTATAACATGCACTTACCTTCACTTTGAATTATTTAGTCCTATAATTAATTTCTTCTTCACCATACATTGCTGCAAGCCAACCGTGACTTTTAATTGGCGTAAAAAAGTAAAAGTTCCTGCAAATTATATTTTGTACCACATTCTCAATTTTTAAAACTTAATCTAAATTGCAAAACATTTCGTCTTTCTGCTTTTATCTTGTTAATGAATAATCGATTCATATTTCATCACTAACTAACGTTCTTTTTGTATTAAATTGTCGCAAAATCAAGTAATTAACCCAGCTAATTTAATTTTTTTAATATAATTTATGGACGTTTTATGCCAAAATAATCAGAAACAATCCGAAATAGAAAGTATCTACGATCGCTCATCCCATAAACCATCACCTTCCGAAAGTAAAGCAGACGTTTACATTTTTTTCCTTGCTCTGTCGCGTCACCCATGACTGAACACGCTGAATATCCCATTCCGAATTTACGTAATCAACTATCGAATGGGAATCAATAAATGGCCATCGTCGGTCTCTTTTGAGAATATTGTTGCTGCATGTCGTTGCATCTAATTAAAGCCGACAGGACTTCCTGCGAGGTCTTTGTTTAAACATAGCCAACCATGAATTGCATAAAGGCGCGTATTTATCTTCGACAAATCAAGCTACCTGAAGTTAGCTTTTCTCTTATTAATTAGAGAAGAAAAGTGAGTATTTACATTATGGGAAGGTCGAGCGACTTTAGTCTTGGTTACGGAAAAGTCAAGGGACACTCATAAGATGTTAAAATTTATTTCATTGTGGGTACAGAGATAAATTCTCTTGATGCAGTGCACTTCTAAATGGCAATTAATAAAAACGCTGTACAAAAGTGGAAGAGCGTAACCTTAACCTTGCTTTAAGGAATATTAATTATCATTTTAATATGCTCTTACATTATGATTTTTAGGTTTGATAATTCGTGGTTAATGATGGATTTTGTTTTTAGTAAAGTACCATGTCTTGTGTAATACTATTTTACAAATACTGTTTTTTATATAACATCCTGTTGGACTTTTGATAGCTGACAACTGGAGAAGTATATAATAAATGGTTTGTTAATTGCCAGCATTCTTGACAATGACCTAACCATCTCAGCTGAGCTTTCGTGATATGGCATTCTATGCCCAAACTGCTGGTTCGTTCAATTACCTCCACATTGATCCGATAGTCTTGCCATTTTATTCTCAAGTTTTTCCGGAGGCAGCCTTGATGAAATCTCTCAAGTTGTTTTATTTGCATCCGATACAGGCCCATGATTTATCTCCATACAGAAGGGTGAAAATTATTAAGGCATTGTAAGCACTGATTTTAGTGTATTCCCTTAACATTTGAAAATACTGTATGTATATATATATATATATATATATATATATATATATATATATATATATATATATATATATATACATATATATATATATATATATATATATATATATATATATATATATATATATATATATATATATATATATATATAATAGTAATACTTTATTAACAAACTATACCCTAAGGTACACTTCGATGCATCGCATCATTCTAAAGACCACATAAGTTGACAAAAAATTTCATCGTCGTCATTGAACTTGAGAAATTATCTACACGATGTCAAAGTTCAAAACCTTATGACCAACATCCCAAAGGCATACATGCACAAAACCGTTAACTCTTTTTTTTTAGATTAAAGAGAAATTTTATATGAGAAATATGAGTATAATTTATGTCATCATTCATCGTTGTAATTACAGATGTTAAATATGTTTTCAATTAATTCAAGTTTATAACATTGAATATTATTAGTTAGGGTATAACGAGAACTAGACACATAAACAGGTTCGTTAAAAAAATATGCAATTACGTAGTGATTTCTTTCGTATGCAATTGTTTGATCACCATTTTTTAAAGCCTGATCAAATAATTGAGTAAATGGGATTTCTGGAATAGCCACTTCTAGCTAGCATACATATTTTAAATAATGATTCACCCGAATGCAAAATGAGAATATTATTAAAACAATTACATGTGTGTGTGTATTATATATATATATATATATATATATATATATATATATATATATATATATATATATATATATATATATAACCCTGGAAGAAAACAAAGGTATTAACAAGGCTAGACAGAAGCTGAGAAACAAAAGAATGCAAATTTATAAAGATACGCAAATGTAGAGTTTGTCAGAAAATTTTGTTCCCAATTATATGAAGGTCAGAACCAACCAAAAACAACAATACCCACGGAAGAAGATATGCCAGATATCCTAGTGGAGGAAGCAACAAATGCTATAGAATCGATGAAAAACGGCAAAGCTCCAAGAAAGGACAATATAACTGTCGAAATGCTAAAAGCTGATGATCGGACGTTACATAACACACTGGCAAAATTATAATCAAAATGCCTCAAATAAGAAAAAAGTACCTGACTTGTGGAAAAATGCAGAAGTGATCCTTTTACATAAAAAAAAGAACTACCATCTAATAAGCGTCCTATCAATGGCGTACAAACTTTTCACTAAGATAATTTCTAAAAAAATATCAAGAAAACTAAATGACGCGCAACCAAGAGAACAAGCAAGATTCAGAAGTGGATTCACTACAATGAATCACATCCAGGTTGTACAGCATGCCATAGAAGGGCACAACGAATACACCATGCTACTGCGGTTGGCTTTTATCGACTATGAAAAGCATTTGACCCAATCTCAAAGCATGCCATAATGAACGCACTGCTTAGCCACGGGGTAGACAAAGCATATGTAAACCTGCTAGGATCGATATATGATGAAGCTACAGCGACAATTCACTTTGATGATCTTGAAGTGGGAATGTAGAACGAGGTGTAAGGCAGGGTGACGCAATATCGCCTATTCTTTTCTCGGCTTGCCTTCAAGAAGTATTCCGTAAACTGGATTGGGAACAGGATGGTGTAAAGATCAATGATCAATTCTTCTATTGGAACCTTTGTGAAACACTAAACTTGAATAGATTTACCACTAAACACCAAATCACATTTTTTAGACGCACGTTTCGCTAACCATGTTAGCATCATCAGGAGTTAATTTAATCTAATTCTAAAAGTAAACTATGTTCTATTTATATGAAAACCGTACCTAATGAAGCGTGTAAAAAACATGAACCGTGAAGTTTACTAAGTTTACTTACATTAATAATTGGAAAATTTGACTGAACGGAATAGGTCCTTTATCTCTGATCATGATTTTCTTACATTTTTCTATTTGAATGCTTTCATATGCATCCAAAGCCCTATTATCATTAACACTTTTAGTTAGTTTTAAATTACTAATATCTGTACTGTGATCATATTCGATTACATATTGGGCAACACAAGATTTTTCATTCCTTCCATATCTAATGTGGGCAATATGTTCTTTATATCCTGTCAATATGGATCTTTTTGTTTGTCCAATATACCTTCGATCACAGTCTTGACAACTAATTTCGTAAATCCTCGACTTTTCATGTTGATCTACTTTATCCTTTGGATTACCCAGAACTTCTCTTAATTTATTATATGGTTTGTACACAACCTCAATGTCCACTTTTTTCAAAATTGTGTCTAGCCCTCTTGTTAATTGAGCATCAAATGGTATTAACATGAATTTATTTGTGTTCTGATCCTTTTAAAAAGTCGAAGATTCTTTCAATTTTCAATTCTTGATATCTTGCATAAAGGATTTTAATGGTGGGGGATACCGCCCGGGAGGTAGAACGGCGTGTTAAATGTGGTTGCCAGGCTCAACATAGTATTTAAGAGCAGACTCCCACTTTGCCTGAAAAAGAAAAGTCTTCGATCAGTGCGTCCTACCCTTACTTTGTTCGGATATTTAATTCTCTACAATAGGGTGAACCTTGACTAACTTTGAGGAGCCTAAGATATCGACTTAAAATGTTTTCCCTTGGCACAAATTTTTTTTTAGCATTATGAAAAATATTTTCGGTATTATTAAAAAATATTCGAAAAAAACGAATTTTTGGCCTACCCTAATATATATATATATATATATATATATATATATATATATATATATATATATATATATATATATATATATATATATATATAGAAATATATATACATATATATATATATATAAATATATATATACATATATATATATATATATATATATATATATATATATATATATATATATATATATATATATATATATATATATTCTTCCATCTCATGTTCATTTATTTAGGTGTTAGTTCCATTGATAAATGATCAAATCATAAACATGAAAATAATATCGCTGGTAACTTTATATCTTATCTTAACAATGAACCATCGCGTTCAAGATTCTATCTGGACGAGTACATAAGCAACATCAGCGCAGCAGGTGGACAACACCAAAACATAGAAAAGTATCTATTGCCAGTCGCTGCGAACGCTACGATTAAAATATTCGCTGGCTAAATACTGTCGGAAATGTCAAAAAATTTAATTTATCATTAATATCGTAGCGAGGAACATTATTTGTTTATCATTTAGAAATCTGATAAGATATACCTTGACTTCAATGAACTTTTTATAAAGCGAGATGAAGATTTATGTAATTGATGTTCAGTCATGAAAAGCAAAAATACTGTAAAAATACCGCGATAAAGTGTTTAGAAACTTCTCATCGCCAGTGAAACTTCCATTCCAATAGACCGTCCTTGTTCGGAAATTTGACAATATCATGTTCTGTTTAACCCATTGTTATTATACTAACTACCTGTGAATGAGAAATAGGTAACTAAATACATTCATAAATAAAATAGGTCTTAAACGAGGTTCCATATTAAACCCCCAACTATTTAATATCTTACTAGACAAAAACTTACTAGAGACAAAGACTTACTAGACAAAATACTGAAAAATATTAATTATAATAATTTCAGAATTATGCTTGGCCGAGGACATAATAATATAATGCGTAAGGACCTTTTTTATTTCTTTTAACTTCAATATGGAAACAAATATGCACTGTTACGATGTGACTGAATCAACATTAACTGCAGAAGAAGTAATATACCATAACATTAAATTAATATAAGGTATTTATAAATAGTTGAGTGAGGTTTATATATATATATATATATATATATATATATATATATATATATATATATATATATATATATATATATATATATATATATATATATTGTAACAAAAAATAATTTCGTAAATGATTGTTTGGAATTTTTTGAATAAAAAGATTTCTTAAAAAGTGTATTCAAAATGCAACCATTTCCACGAAAAACAGGTCAGAACTTGTAATTTTTTTAACAGTTGGCAACGCATCACCGCCTTGTTTATTTCTGTCTATTCAAATATATCTATCTATTCAAAGAAATTCAGTTTTTGTTTCATTGGGCTCTTAAGGTATTATTTCAAAATAAAATGTAAAATTTTTATAACTATTTATTCCATGGGTTTCAACATAAACTTGGTTTTAAGGAAATTAGTTGCACTAATTTTTCACACCATAACACGTTTTAGATGGTTGAAGTCACATTAAGGAACATATGATTAATTCTTTTGTTAATTTAAATATTCAAAATGTCCACTATTTGAGTCTATGCAAGCCTGGCACCGTCCTAACCTATTTTTCCAAACACGTTAAAAAAGTCCTGGTATATTTGTTATCTGGTTACTACTTCTCCGTAAATACGAAACATATCGTGATATTCGCATACAGGATACAATTTTTGTTTTAAATGGAATTTAAATACACACTCTGACATACAGTGAAATATTTTTTGTCGCACATAGAGATTATCTCAATTGGTCAATACGACCATGCCACTTTCGTTTTTTGGCTGATGTATGGCTCATTCTTAATAAAAAAGAAAAAATTTAATTATTTAATAATTTTGCAATTTTTTTCACGAAAACCTTTAGGCTTTAAACCCTTGGTGTGAGCAACTTTTTTCTTTCAAATGGTATGAAGAATCGTTGTTTAATATATACATTTAGTGAAACAGAAAATAGTTTTATGGAGCGAGATGAATAAATTAAAAAAATAACTTCCGTGTTCAATGCAAAGATGAACCCTCTTAATACATTGTGCTACATCTTGTCGGACACTCAAATAAGATCAAACCACTTGCCATCTTTCGCGACCAATACAAAACCTTTTGTTTTCTAACCACAGCCTTCATTCCCCACCAGATACTCAGCATAACTTTATTTTTGAATGGGTATTGGTTCTCGCAATCGATATATTGCTTCGCAAAAGCATATAATGTGTTAAACTTTAACTAGTTAAGCTAAGCATATAAACTTAGTAAAACAACACTATGTTAACATTAAAGATTTTTGATATATTTTGACTTAGAAATATCGTTTTACCTTCATAATATAACTTGAACTTTAACGGTATTATCTCCATTTGAAAGCTCTTTCAAATTTTCGTCCTATGAAAATTGAAATATTTATTTATTCAAACAGAATCTTCTCAATAGTGTTTAGACTTATTCATTTACAACTGCATAGTCTTGGCAACGTTTTATAGCAGTCGATGAAGCATGAATTCACCATCGTACACCGGAAATGAAGGAGCAGCATCAATAATGGGAATGGTGAAAGTGCGCCAAAGCAAGGAAAAACGATTCCCCATATGCAGGAAAGGTCACAGCTAAGGTTTTCTGAATTTCTCGTGTTTAGAGACCCAATATGTATAATATGAAAGCTTTATAGGTAGTAACAAATATATAAAGAAAATGGTCAATATACTGATTAAATAAAAATTAATTTCAGATAAAAAGCCACAAAAAACCAGTATTATTTTGTAGTCTGCCCGATTTTCAGATGTGCGATATAACATAAATCCATATAGTTCACTAATTATACGAAAATACACTCCGAGATCGATTCGCGTTAGCTCCGTCCTGATTGCTTTTAGCCTCCTAGTGAGCGTCGATCGCAAAATATAGCCTAATTAGTGGGTATTCGAACGATCGACCGTGTAGCCAGGTGCCAATGGCGCGGCCCCGAAACCGCTTAGCTGATTTACTGGTTTCGTTATAAAATTATTCGGGATTAAAAATAACAGACTTTAGATAGGGATCGTTTCGGATATTTTAATTAAAAAAATGCAGTTGTTTTTCGACTCTTAAAAGATCAACAGTAGGTTATTGCGTTAATAATGTGAAAATTTTTCGAAACTGCAATACAAAACATCATAAATGTGACATTGTTTTCACACACAAATTTAACTAACAAACTAATTAACAAATTTAACAAACTAATAAAAAATTAGTTTGGTTGTGAAAAACATATTAATTCTGACGAATCTAAATAAGGTCAATACAGTGGATTTAGAATATTTCACAGAATACTGTGCATTTATACTGAATTGTGGCTCCTTTTCTTGAACCACTGCTTGCTTTAAAATTGCTTTAAACAAATTGGGATTTATTATGCAAGATTAGAAGAAACAGTCAAAACTGAATAGTCAGTTTTAATGAAATATTGTTTTTTTTTATCGAACATAGATATATTTTTCAACGTAGTCTCCTTTTAGCTCGAAACACTTCGCCTAATGATTTTCAAGCTTTAGTATGGCTTTCAAAAAGTACGAGTTGTCGATGATCTCTGTATATGATGTTATTCTTCATGTTTGGAAAGACAAAAAAAATCGAAGTGGGCCAAGTCCGGAGGCTATAAATTAATGTGGCATAAATTCATAGTGCAAATGTGGATGTTCCAACAGTAGACGAAGGGGCGTATGCATTGTCGTAGTGAAATAGCTAAATGAGGGCGTCTTTTTATCAACTCTTTGTAAAATTTGACCAATAATGCAGTATAATACTATCCTGTGATGGACGTTTCATTTTCCAAATAGTTAATAAAAATAATGTCCTGTGCATACCAGAAAATTCCGACCAATGAAACGTTTTCGCCTGCTTCAGACTACGTCCGCCGAGTAAAACACTGTTTTCATTATTCCTTCATTTCTGGTGAATTGTTTTTCATGAAGTTTTATCAACAGCCACTGAAGTGGCCACTCGATTCCGTTTATGAATCGTAGTGAGCAACATATCATGTTACCCATATCGCGCTGATAGCTTTATCATGTTTAAATGTTCTTGTAGGATACTGTGGATAGTTTGTACGCATTTATCCGAGTTATCATCTTAGTAATCCCTCTAACCTTCACTCTGTGATCGGCCAACACAATACCACAGATTTTGTTGACTATTTCCTCAGTCGTGAGTGCGAAACATCACTCGTGCTGATTCAATCACATCGAAACTCAGCAAACCACTTATGAACCATGAAATGTGAAGGACCAAAGTCCCCTTAATAATTTTTCAACTTTTCTATCACATGAGTGCAGTGGATTATGGAGATTTAATTTATTTTGCGTTTTTTGAATGAATGCATATTTTAACCATCCCCAAACTAGCAAATACTCGTCCATTTTGTAGATAATAAATTTATAAAATTACTTTTCCGCCTCAGAAATCTGATTTTATTGCTTCTTCAATCAGCTAAGAAGTATTTAATACTTTTCCTCAGTATAATCTACTCTTTTAATCCTATTATGCTCAAATTAATTCAGCATATCATTATCGATATACTGAATCGATTACAAATACCCCTTGTTAGAGATCATATGCATTATGACAGCATGTTCTGTCAAATTTAAATCCTATAGATTATTTAACATGGACCAAAATGAAAAAAAGAATTAAATGTTTTAACATTTTAGGTTGGATTAAAAAAAACATAAAAACAAAGCGAGACCTATAGAATAAAATTATGTTGTTAAGGCTAATATATTGTATTTTATCTAATGTTAAAAAACTATGTAATGAAGGAGTTTTCTATACAAGAACATGAAAAATATTTTAAAACAAAACAGAATTAAATCCTTTCAATCTGCTCTCGTATTATCGACAGGATGAGATATGAATACCAATCGATTGGCCGAGTTGAAAATCTAAGTTATTAGCTTATTCACGTTTGAAATGCGACCATAATGTCACTAAATCATCGCTGATTTATTTGTTTTTCGTGTATGAGGTCGTAAAAACCGATCAAGAAAACTGACCGAGAATCAGTGGATAAGTAAATAGAATACTTTTTTTTAGAATGTCATATTTAACGTCAAGTACATTGATCAACAAAAACACTAAGACAAGTGGTAAGTGAATAGCGTTCCAATATACCAGAAAAATCTTGAATTTGAATACACCAAGTCGGTATATATATATATATATATATATATATATATATATATATATATATATATATATATATATATATATATATATATATATATATATATATATATATATATATACCTCACTCAACTATTTAAAAATACCTTATATTAATTTAATGTTATGGTATATTACTACTTCTGCAGTTAATGTTGATTCAGTCACATCGTAACAGTGCATATTTGTTTCCATATTGAAGTTAAAAGAAATAAAAAAGGTCCTTACGCATTTTATTATTATGTCCTCGGCCAAGCATAATTCTGAAATTATTATAATTAATATTTTTCCGGCCGGACACATTCTAAAAGACTTCAATATTTTTCATTCGGTTATTTTCTAATAAATAGGTTATATGTATATGCATCTTTACTATTCAAATCCAATCAGTCTTTTTTTTCATAATATATTGAAATACCTCGTAAAAACAGAACTTAATATTCGTCGAAAAAAGCAAAAGATCCTTTACTTATTTAAAACTTTACGACTTGTTGAAGGTTTGCAATCCGAAACTCTCGATGCGTTGCAGGATCCGTCCATAACAACCCGTTATTGGTTGAGGGTCCGGTTCGGCTAATAAACTAAATTTTCAGGCAGGTTTAATTGGATGGGAACATCGGCAAAAACGTCTAGCCGAGCGACGGGTGGTGCAAAATGCTCTTCGCGGCTTCGTCACATGTGGTCCAACACGAAACGCTACACTTACCCATAGCCATACCCATCCCCTCTCCACATCATCACATATAAACGATTATCGTTATCATATTATATCGTTTTTGTAATTAATTTTCATTGTGAGGCGGAATCTGGTCGAATACTGGCTTTTCAAACACTTTTCTTGAACGACGAAAGACGAAAACAAAATATAACAAAAGTATTGCCAGTATTTACAGGATTTCGAAATATATTTGAGAATTTGAGACTAAAGTTACTTATCATTAAGGAGGAGCATAAAACGCTGTAACATGTCATAGACATGTGAACTTAGATGGTAAGGAATGAGTTATCAAAGGCTTCTCAAACAGATTTTAGTCTGGCACTCCTACAGGAAAAAAAAATTAGGAAGGCCAAGAAAGAATTGGATAGAAAAGATTCGCCCAAATATAAAGGAAAGAGGACTAAATGAATGAAATTTCACTTATCCGATAAAAGTTATCTGCCTTTTTTAACATTCAAAAAGACATAATTTTATTCCAGAAGTGAAAAGATATTTGGGGAGGAGAGGAGCACCATTCAAAGTTTTAATGATAATAGACAACACTCCTGGGTATTCCGTGTCACTAGACAAGATGAAAATGTGCAAGCTACCTGTGGTTTTCTAACCTAATGAGGTTTTCTAACCTCACCATAATCGAAAAAGTATTAAGATGTCTATATGAAACATCGATAAAACAAAAGTGATGAAAAAAAATTCAACAAGAGTTGGATAATCGGATGACGATATTGAAGTTGTAAAGCAATTTGCGAGTGAACACAGGAGATATCAAAAATAATATTATGAAGAATAACAAAGTTACTTATTCCTTGAATTATGTACTAAGATCTAAGCATTTAAACAAAGATCTGGATATTATCGACTGTGTGAGGATTCAGCGATTCAGATGGGCAGAACATGCAAGAATGCCAAAAAACCAAATTCAAGAAAAATCATGGAGAAACAGAGGTAGACCAAGAACACAATGGCAGATCAACGCAAGAAAAAATTCTAAAGAACTGCTGCACATCAAAAACTGGTAAGCAGCTGTTGGAGATCAATCGGATTGGAGGCGAAGGTTGAAGGAGGTCTAGATTCACTGACGGACTGTTGCACCCCAAAATAAAAGAATAATATAAGCTCATTGCTTCAGCAGCTTCAGCTGTAATCAAGATGTTATTAGATGCTTTAAAGTTATATATATTCAGCAGGTCTTCGACATAATTTGCACAATGATTGACAATTCCTCTGATGTTGGAATCACGGAATACTGGAAGTCACTGCTAATCTGATACAAAAAATAACAGCATGCGAGGAGAATGTGCAGAGTTAATAATACTGACAACATCCTGATATTAACTCATAGTTAACATCGATAATTAATCTAATGTTTCAAATAGGTGAAGGAGGATCTAATGATATGATGCAATGAGGTGTTTGCCAACGCGTAATTGGAAGATTTCTCCTGTTAAATCTTCTTCCAAAAAAAATGACAATGAAGATTGAAATAAACAACAACCACCAGCATAGACGTTTAACAAAATAGGATTTTTCGAACGTCCAAACATTAAAAGACCACATAATAGATTATAAATATTGGAAAGCAGTATAGAAATTCCACAGACTATCACAGAAGCCATGGAACCTTAAAACTGCTGAAATTTTTTTCAGGGTGTACATCCAATGTTACGTTTCGAAAAGTACACGGGTTTTAATGAGTTTTGACGAGATTCCACTCCTCATTTTCAAGTCTTCGGTTTCAGGCTCGAGAGAGACTTCGACGGGACAATATCAAAGATCTTTTGCGTCCAGATGGGTGGCAAAACCATTTATGGTTTTTACATCACGATAATGCTTTATCACACACAATAATTACAATAACTAATATGATGTTGACGAAAACAAATATGCTGCCACAAGCACCATATTTACCAGATATAGCACCATGTGCCTATGGTTCCCTTTATTGAAAAAACTATTTCGTAGACCCCGTTTTGAGTCCATTAAGGTCTTTCAAAAGAGTTAACTGACCGCTATGAAGGAAATACCAGAAGTCGAGAATAAAAACTGTTTGGAAGACTGAAAAAATGTTGGAATATATGTATTTCCATGAGAGGAGATTACTTTGAAGCAGACAAAATAAATTTGGATGAATAAATAAATACTTTGTTTTATTTAAAAAGTCGCCTTACTTTTTGATGCCTTGTTGACGCCTTGACTTTTGATACTATGATGTCGCTCAACAACTCATTCGATGTTTCGACAAGAAAAAGAAACATTCCATATGATACTATGTCTTAATTGCTTTCAAACCAATTCAGGCATCAAATTAACCTTTTCAATACGTACAAGCAAAATAATAGTTATTTCATAAAAATTATGTTATGAAATCATACGGCACTCTGTCCGATAACAAGGGCAAGCTTGCTCTCACTAAATCACGCGATAATTAAGAAGGTGTGGCACAATATATGTGCAACCGAATAAAAAGATCATCATTCTCTTGTGTTAGACAAAGAACGTTTCCTGTTTGGTTGAGATAATAAAGCTATAAACTGGTATAACTACCTTATTCGCTTAATTGATCTAAAAATACCGCCTTAACAATACCATAAAACTCGTTCAGTTTTATAGTATAAGAATGCAATAAATGTTTTATGAGAATCGTTGGGAAACTAGAACCAAGAAGTTTTAGGGCTGGCATTACAAAATAAAATACAGGACAGGCATACCTACTTAAAAAAAGTACTTGAATCAATACATAAAGCACCCAAATATCTAAAATAAAGGTCAGGTAAAGGTCAAATAAAGGTACTTTTTCGCTTTATTCTGCTGTAAAATAAGTCGCTTCCGGTTGTTTGGGTGCTTTTTGAACAGATTAAAATAGATTACGTCGCCAAATGCACAACAATTTTTCTGGACCTATCTCGTTTGGCCACCGGTACTGTTACTTATATGAAGTTCCGAACATGACTTTTCCAATGTTAATATTTCTACCTTCTAATATTCTAATAACTTTCTAATATTTCTAACCCCGTTATAATTTCAGTTGATTTTGATTGTTGCTTCAAGTAGCATTCAAGTGTTTTTTCAAAGCAATTACGTATCGATAACTGACATATCGATACAAACATTAGCTTTTCAAATTGGTATTACTGTCTTTCACATCTATCAGAAGTTGCGTATCATTTCGCTTATTAAGTATAAAATTATAAGGTATTTTGTTAAAAAGACTTTCTAATTGTTAAAAATTTTTGTCGGAGATTTTTAAAATATATTTGCATAAAATTTTATCTAAAAAACCAATATATGTGCTGATATATTAAAAGTATTAAAAAACAATTAAGACGAAGAAGCTAAGTCAACAATAAATATTTGCAAGTAGAACAAATGCTTTAATGACGGTTGAAAACTAATTGAAAATGAACCTAATTCAGGAAGAACTTTCACGTCAACCAATGAAGAAAATATTATCAACGTCTTCTGGTCTTGTTCCGAAAACAATAAATTTTTTGAAAAACATATTCGTGTTGATACTTCAACACGCAGAAATCTTTTCTTGAATGATGACATTCTGATATGTATAATTACTGGTGATGAGACATGGATCTGTGTTAATGATCTAGAAACAGCTCAACCATCAAGCGAGTATCGTGCTAACAATTAACGAAAGTCGAAAAAACCAACTTAAAGCCGATCCAAAATCAAAGTCATGTTAACTATTTTCTTCGATTACCGCGGAATTGTCCACAAAGAGTTTTTTTTAATTCGTCAAATAATTAATAAACAATATTATTTAAGCGTTATTCGCCATTTTCGTTAGTTCATTCCAAAAAAAATCGTTCAGGTTTGTGGCAAAACAATTCGTGGTGTTCGAATCACGATAACCTCACTCGCCCTCAAACACATACGATAGGACGGCTTAGGAGTGCTTAGTATGAGGGGCTTAGGAGAGCATAAACGGTGAAAACCTCAACCACTTGAGATTCGCCGACGACCTAGTCCTAATAGCCAACCTAAGAAATTCTTTAAGTCTCTAAGAAAGTGGGACTCAAAATCAACTTGTGGGACGTGGGACGCAAAAACCCAAATCATGAAAAAGCTGGTAGTAGGCGGGGGACGTCTACATCGATAACATCATATTAGAGGAAACTGCATATTTTAAGTATAGTGCAGCTGAAGATATATCGTTGACCGATTGGTTGCAATAAACTTTTAACAACCCCTATCGTTACGAAACCGGCCAAAGTTGCAAGAAATGTAAACAGGGCCGGGCCTAATAAAATAACAGGTAAAAAAATAAAATTATTTTACACCTGGTTTAGTAGTTTCGAAATATTTTAGTTTAGTTCGCATTATTTTCTTAAACAGTGCAGTTCTATAATTTCGATTGTATTTTTGTTATTCCAAACGTGCTAAAAATGTGGCGTTCTTGGCAAGATAATAATCATTGTGCCTCCCGTAGTGCTAATTTTAAAAGAAAACATTTATCGCCCGATGCTAAGCAAATTGTTAAAAATGTGTATGATTCTTTATTGAATAGGGAATAGGGAATAGGAATAATGTAAATGCAGCCGCAGCAGAAACGTCTTCATTAACGAAAACTCCGTTGTCTACAGTTAAAGATATTGTGACGAAACCAATTAAAGCGAAAAAAGTCAGTAGTGATTCTGGTAAGAGCAAAAAGCGAGAAAGATTTAATTCGAAGCAAAATTTATGTTGTGTATGAAGAGCAAACTGTGCCTACATTGCATTCATTACAACAAAGGAAAGATGAAACCAACATTCTTTGCAGCAGAACTACCCTCCGGAAGTAAAAAAGGTAAAGGTAAAATCCAATGTTAGAGCAGAAACCATTTATTCGACTCTAAGTGCAAGTGCTGCAACATTAATAAAGAAGGTTGTAGATAGTATTCCCAAAGAAAGTTGGATAAATTCGATTAACCATGTTATTAAAATAGAAGATGCCTATATATAATTTACTAATAATATAGAACCACTTAATATTAATATAGATCAAAGTGACAGTGAGATTGTGAGACAAGTATTTATTTACACCGTGCTTACCGAGCAGAAATGAAATAACAATAGGCCCGATATTGTTGTAATCGATAAAACTGGAAGAAAAACATTATTTATAGGTATATCTATCCCAAACAACAATAATTTAACTTCAAAACATACCGAAAAAAATTATGAAGTTAAAGAGCTGCAAGAACAGGTGAAAAGGCAATGGGTTATGAAGTGTCTCGAAACAATACCTGTCATATTGGAACTGGAATCATCCCAAAAAACTTGATAAGGAACATTAAAATATTGGACCTCAACGATCACCTTTTTAGACACATGCAGAAGGCAATATTTCTTGGAAAAGCGCGAACTGTTCGAAAGTTTCTAGACAACAATAGGAAACTAAAGACATTCACCGTCATCACTACAACTGTGTGGCCCGAAAACATAGAAAGGGCCCCCACGGAGCTTAATCCTTCTGATATCTAAGATATCTGGGATAAGTCAATGTTCCCCTTAGGACCAGTTCTGGAGTGCGGGGATGTGCCGGGTGTGGGCTGTACTCGGGTTTTGCTCTGGGTGTGGCTTATGCCTGGTGTCTTTAGGCTAAATCCATAACAATTTAATCACAATTTAACAGTATTTTATTTTTCCCAAAATTATTCAGGAGTTCTGGCTCTGGTGTTCTTTAAGAAACTAGGAATATTTTTATTGAAATTTATTGGGGCAATTAACATTTTGCCGAAGGGTAACGAAAAATCTTGAAACGGATTATACTTGGAACACGAGATCAGCATCAGTAGAGACAATCAAACTCTTGAAATCTCTAGAAAAATCGGCCTTGCGTGGACTGCTTTCGGTAAGTTGGGATATATGCTAAAGTCTGAGTTGCCGGTTTGTTTGGGGAGAAAAATGTTCGGCCAGTGTGTCCTCCCAGTTCTCATATATGGGCTTCAACAATGACAAAACAGACAATTAGAAATATTTCTAATTAGTATCTACCGGTGACACAACAACACGGACAATGTTAGGAGTTTCCCTCAGAGATCAAATACCAAACAGGGAAATACGCCAACGAAGAAATTGCAAATGAAAGTGATTGATGCCGTTGAAGGAATAGCTATGTTGAAGTAGAACTGGCGGAACTTGTTGCGAAAGCTGTTGATGACAGGTGGACAAAACGAATCCTCGGAGGCCACGATCAGAAGGTTTCAGAAACAGAGGACGTCCACCCACCAAATGGACTGATGACCTAAAACCCATAAAAAAAAGTGGAAGCTCTTAAGGGAGGCCCATGTCCAGTAGTGGACTTCAATAGGCTGATGATGGATGGATGGAAGGAACTTCAATGCCCACCGCAATAATTATTCGTCAATTTTTCACAAAAAAATCAAATAATAGCGTTCAACAAGCACCATATTTTCCAGATAGAGCACGATTGAAGAAACGACTTTGTAGACGCCGTTTTCATTCCATAAAAACCGTTGATAGAGTTCGCTGACCGCTTTGAAGAAAATACCAGAAATCTAGTTGAAAAACTGTTTCGAAGATTACAAAAAATTTTGGAAGAATAGTGAAGAGAGATTACGGATTAAAGGAGAGAAAATAAATTTCAATGAATAAATAAATAATTTGTGTTTTATTTAAAAAGGCACCTGACATTTTAAGCATAGTAGCCTATAAGAAATAAAAAAAAAATAATATACGAATAAGTAATATGGTAAATACAAAGAACAATAAAGAAAAAAAATTAAAAGGAAAAACGCTCCATATTGTAACCATCCAGACAAGTTTTTATCGCAGAACTTTATTTTACCTCAGAAATGATCACTCAGTTAAAAAATTCGTACACCGTAATCAATTTTAACATTCCCAAAACAAATATCCGTCCGTCCCTACCGATAATATGTATATCTTTATCTGGAGAATTTCTGTATCTATTAATTAATTTTAATTGATGACTGCTGTTTTGGTTTTGAAGATTTTTACGTCCAAGGCAATAATAAAACTCTAGTCAGATCATTATCGGGCTGCCCATTGTGGGGAGACGTTCAGGTAGATCCGATTTCAAACACACGAAACAGATAAAACGAAGAAACAATAGGTCAACCATGGCCGTAGACGGGTTCGAATTAGTCGTCTTCATTTGTTCTTTTTTTTTCTTCATCGAGCTGTCTGTCACGCTGATAGTATTTAGGTGATTTATTTTTGCTTCTGATATATTTTTGAAAGTTTTGAGGAAACCGATTATGTGAATTATTGAACTGCTGTACAAATCTTTTTGTGACCGTAAGAACTAAAAATTCAGACTTGTAATGCAATCAATTTTAAATTTATCAGAAAATATTCGGCAAGGGAAAATAACGCTTTTATAAAAAAGTAAAGGCACTGAATAAATTAAGGAGGTACGAGCACATCTTATGGAAAAACGAGTTTCCAAGTCAAATACTTAAAATTCGGTAATTGTGACAAAGGATAAGTAATTCAACTATGCTCAAAATTTGAAAATTATTCACCGTCTAGTTTAAAAAAATCAACTGTTCTTAGATACAGTCTCTTATGGTAAAATGGTTTGGGCCACGGATTTTTTTATTTTGTTCAATTTTCCAACTTTATAGAATAAAAAATATCACATGATAAAGTTTAATATTTGCAGAATGTTATTATGTTTAAATAGTACCAGGTTACCGATACAATGATTTAAATAATTGAAGTCAAACTTTTTCAACTTTTAATTACTAATAACGAAACAACCGGAGTCTTTGCACCGTCGCGTATCCAGCTGAGAAAAAAAGAGATATATATGTATATATATATATATATATATATATATATATATATATATATATATATATATATATATATATATATATATATATATATATAACTAATGCGCTGTTGCCACATCTTTTTTGTCGAATCGCGTGGATTAATAACATCGAACTTAATTCGTTACTTTTTACGATTTTACGAGGAAGGAAGGTTTTAGGAAAATATAAAGAAAAAACATAAGTATTGCTCGTACGTATAAGATGAGTTTTAGAGGTTTTAAATCCGAGGGACAAACAAAAAAAGTTAAATTCCACTTTAAAGAATTTTTCCCTTCATTTTCAACGGAAAAAGTGGGATGCGAATTTGAACATAATGGAACATCTATTGAAGATGGTGAGGCCTAAAAATCACTACAACCAGCAAAACTATCACAAAAATACGCAATGCTATATAAGATAATGAAGGTATTCAATAGACAGACTGAATAGCCATCTGAAAGCATTCAATCGATATATTGAATGATCTCTTGACGATACTAACATGGTTAACAAAACGCGCGTCGAGAAATCAAATAAAGGGATTTGGTGTTTAGTCGTAAATCTCGTCGAGTTTAATGTTTCACACCAAAGATTAAAATAGGGCAATTAAATCAATCCGAAGTTATATCGATATAGACAATTTACTTTGCGGAATAACCAAAAATCGCAAGGAATCAGAAGGGGGAGAGAGGGTTTGAAGTTTCATCCTTCATATGAACATATATCCAGTTTCAAGTTGATCTGTCAATTCATTCGTACCAAAACAACTGCTTAACAGCAGTGACATTTTTTAAATAGAAAATATTGAAAATCGTGCGGCAATTAAATTATTTGTAAAAAATGGTTTAGAGGCAATAGAAATTTATAGTGCGATGGTAAATGTATTAGGGGAGCCTGCTCCTTCAAAAACAATGGTTTGTAAGTGGGCAGGTGAGTTTCAACGTGGTCGTACAAGCATGGATGATGATCCTAGTCATGGACATCCAATAAGTATAACTACTGAACAAATATTTAATTCTATACCTGATATGGTTATGGATGGCAGACAAGTGACTTTGAGTGAAATTGCTAAGACCATGAACATCTTAACTGAATGGGTGTTTCATATTTTGAAAAAGCAATTGGACCTGAGAAAGCTATATGCAAGATGGGTGCCACATTTATTAAATTCTAATCAAAAACAACTTCGAGCAAAACTTTCTAACCAACACATGGATCTTTTTCGAAAGAATATAATAGATTTTAAAAGTCATTTTGTAACTATTGATGAGACTTGGGTTTACCACTATGATCCTGAACTGCGACAACAAGGACTGAGCCAGGTTGTTAAAATCGTGTTATAAAATTGGTTAAAATCGACCAAAAGGATTACGGCATAATTTTTTTTAGATGCAAAAGTAATTTTGTTAATTAACTACCTTCAACCTGGTAAAATAATAACAGGATAGTATTACTTAAATTTTTTGAATCAATTGAATGCAAAAATGCTTAAGAAAAGAACTGGTTTAGTGAAGAAAATAATCACTTTTCATCAAGACACCGCCGGCTTACAGATGTATTCTTACTATGGCCAAATTAAAGGAATTACACTACTAATTGTTGAAGCATCTACCATATTCACCAGATCTGCCCCCCTCTGACTCACATCTATTCCCAAACCTCAAAAAATTCCTACATGGCAAGCGTTTTTCATCATATGGAGAAGTTATAGCAGCCGTAGATACGTATTTTAAAGCACTTCCAGAAACTGGGGACGGGCCCCAGCCATCCATTCCATTGGAGGGCACATGTTTCGTCTCTTAATGTTTAGACTCTTCAGGGCATCGACATCAAGAGACGAAACATGTGCCCTCTAATGGAAAGGGAAGGCCCGTCCCCAGTTAAGCAATCAGCAAAATGCTTATTTAGGCGGATACGCAGATTGTTGTGTGTTCGACAGGAGATTGTAGAACCCAGCAGTTGGGTGTCTGATGACACTCAGCACTGTTGTCTCGTTGGACGCAGTCCAAAGAATTCTAATTCTATATATATATATATATATATATATATATATATATATATATATATGAAGAAATATATATATATCAATATGAAGAAATCGCCAACAATGTACTTCAAACGGCTGCTTCAATAGCACCAGAAGAAAAATGTCTCAAACAAACAAAAATCTCCAGTGAGACCATTGATTTAATGAAGAAACGGCGAGCAATGAGAAATGCAGGTAGTCCTTTGGGCAGGGTCGAGTACACTGAGCTCTGCAAAACTATAAGAAAACGTATCAGAGAGGACACGCGCCGATTCAATATGCAGCTAGTGCAAAAAACCCTGGAAGAAAACAAAGGAATTAACAAAGCTAAACAGAAGCTGAGAAACAAAAGAACGCAAATATATGCTTTAAAGCGTGAGGATGGCACAGTGTGCAGGACGCGTACCCAAATGTTAGAGATTGTCAGAAGGTTTTATTCCCAGTTATATGAAGATCGGAGCCAGTCAGGGACAGCCATACCCACGGAAGAACAATATATAATACCAGATATCCTAGTGGAGGAAGTAACAAATGCTATAGAATTGATGAAGAACGGCAAGGCTCCAGGAAAGGATAGTGTAACTGTCGAAATGCTAAAAGCTGGTGGTCGGACGTTACATAAAACACTGGCAAAATTATACTCAAAATGCCTCAAAGAACAAAAAGTACCTGACTTATGGAAAAATGCAGAAGTGATCCTTTTACATAAAAAAGGAGCACAGGAAGATTTAAAGAACTACCGTCCAATAAGCCTCCTATCAGTGATGTACAAAGTTTTCACTAAGATAATTTCTAAAAGAATATTAAAAAAACTGAATGACGCACAACCAAGAGAACAAGCAGGATTCAGAAGTGGATTCAGTACAATGGATCACATCCAGGTTGTACAGCAGGTCATAGAAAGGCACAATGAATACACCATGCCACTGTGCTTGGCTTTTATCGACTACGAAAAAGCATTTGATTCCATCTCAAAGCATGCGATAATGGATGCACTGCTTAGCCAAGGTGTAGAGAGAGCCTATGTAAACCTATTAGAATCGATATATGATGGAGCTACAGCCACAATTCACCTTGATGATCTTGAAGTGGGAATTAATATAGAACGAGGTGTACGGCAGGGTGACGCAATATCGCCTATTCTTTTCTCGGCTGGCCTTGAAGAAGTATTCCGTAAACTGGATTGGGAACAGGACGGGGTAAAGATCAATGGTGCAAACTTAAACCATCTTAGATTTGCAGATGATATTATTCTCATTTCACAAGACCCAGAGGAGCTGCAAAGACGCATACAAGA